>JAHXJL010000047.1:0-179940 GCA_019395255.1 Botrytis medusae | reverse complement strand
TGTTGTGGAAGATTCTTTGATGTTGGTGGGGTGAGATGCCCCTCTTTTCCGGCCACACCGAGATCACCTACAGCCGAGACATTGTACAGAAGATCTTCTCCTTACTGTGTCCTACAGGAGATGTAGAATGCGTAACTCAGAAGATAGATAACAGATTTAGTATGCCATTACAAAAGAAATAGAAGATCTATTAGAGCTGAGATCGACGTGTCAGGGGCCCCGTTTTCACCAGGTCAGAAACCGAGGTAACTCAAGTCTCAATGGATTCTGACTCTCCGAGGCGGCGTAATGAAAAATCTCTATGCAACGATACAATGATCTTCGAGTCATTTGACGCCGGATTTGTGGACAGACATGACAACAGTAATTATCCTGATAGGGGAAACTTTGTCGCCCAAAGAAACAGGGACGTCGTTATGCTGACATTTGATCGGATATCTCCACCACAGCATTCATACATGACTCGAAAATCAAAACCTTATATTTCGCATGAAGACGATGAGCGATTTTGCTTTGAGGCATGCCGGAAATGACTGCGTAGACAAAGTCCAGGCCCAACTTGAGATTATCATCAGCGAGTAGAAGCTAATTCGTAATATCATACCCCCATCAGGGTGTTCAGGAGTATAGTCATATGCCCCAATCTCAGTTCGTCTTTTTGTCTTCAATATTCAGTTTCTCCGACTTTCCTATCGTTGGCCTATTGATGATTAGCCACTATTCACAACCTCAATTTCAAACTTTGAAGAAAGATAACTTACACAGCACTTATAATTTGCTTTTCTCCATGCCCATGAGTGGTCTCGATCACCTCACTCCTTTCCAGAAGCATCAATACGCATGGCATCCCCTCGAATAATATCAATGACAATATCCCTAACCCTGCGCCAATTAAATTCGTCTCCCAAATCCATTCCTTGTATCCCTCTTCCCATAACACGAACCCCCCCACCAATTCCGCAATCACCATAAAGAATCCAGCGACCAGACCAATCGCGATCCTAAATCCCGGCACGCGTGGTATTTCATAATATACAATCACGGTCCTTGCCCATAATGCCACCGTGAGAATATATATTGGAAAGGCGATAAGTTCTGTGGCTGGAGCAGTGAGATGGTTGTATGGCATGACTCGATTCGAAATAACGAACGATGAGAAGAGATATGATAGATACGTGAGGATAAAATACGAAAATGCGATGCGAACAATAAAGAATGCGAGGGCGAGATCCCACAACAATTCAAAAACTGAGGTATCTGTCTCAAATAATATCATTTCGGGCTTTCGTCGTAGTTCGCGGGATGGTATGTGGCTCTTCGATGTTTGGACTGATTGCGGTGATGATAGTGGTTGTCGTTGATGCTTCAATCTTTGTTTGATAGATGATGTGGCAAGAAGATTTGACTATGGTTCAGCATTCTTGAAAATGATATAGCTTTCTTTGTTCTTATATCTAGAACACAAACATGTGCTTCCCAATTCCTACCTTCTGTAGTCCTCACCTGTTTCTTTGCGTCTCTACTCACATGCGACAAGTGGTCTGATTTGTGGTGAGATAAGTAACGAGATATATCTGTTTGCCCATTCTGCCAATGCCGAGGTATGAATCCATCGTATGAATGTGCAAAAGGCCAGAGGAGGTGAGTTGAATGTGTTTTATCTCCATAGGAAAAACTATCGGACTTGATGAGGTCGTCGCTGAATTTGAGGTTGTGTTGTAGGAACGAAGGTACACAATTGATGTTCATTGAATAAGCTCGGGAGCTAAGATTCTGCAACGGCCGCTAGCTTTGCAGGCCGTAAGCCACACACCACACATATCTTAGCATCAAAGCAACTCCCAACTACAAACATACATCTTGAAGAGTATATACAACCACAAAAGACTTTCTTTTCGATGGCGAATCTTGAGTTCATCTGTCAATACCCGCTCAGTCTTTCTCTAATGTCTTTCTTGCAATGATAGCAACTCATTGGGCCACCGCGTCGCAAGTGTGATACAATACACACTTTATCCCTTCGAGATCTCCTTGTCTGTTGTGCTTCTTCATGTTTTCAAAATTCTGCTAAGAATGACACGTAGTTGATGGAAGATTAAGGCTCCTCATAAGACATGATTATAATTGATATTTGGAGTCAGATGGTCCTCCCTTTCTTGCGAATTCGCACTCCTGATAAGGAAGTCGCCCACTACTCTTTCACCCGACTGTGTCAATATTCCAGTGGGTTCGAAGACTTGCTCTATCTCATATATACGTGGGTAATATCTCGGGAGCTTTTGGAATCTACTAGATACTGCGTTCAAGATAAGGCCATATAGACGTGTTCTATTCAAGCGGATTTTGCAGCCCCAGATCCTTCCCGGGCCACTCTAGTTTGGTAGTAAGCACTTGAATGACAACGTCTCATCGCCCTTTCCTCTGATACGCAGTCGTGTTACATCACTATGGCTACCATTCTGAGACCTCCCTACGTCTACCTTCATTTGCATTCATCTTCTTCACATTCTGAGATACCTTGAAGTCGTCTTTAGAACTTTCTTCTCATTTAATATATTCACATCGAAAACACGCCTACTAGCAACGTTCGCTATTGATTTGCTTAGTTACATTCACAACTTGCACATTCGTCTCACAACAGAAACATGGCTATCAACATGGAGACTTTCGAAGATCTCCGCAAAGAGATCGAACAACTACGCGCTAAACAACCTACATTGAATTCCCATGAGATCTGGGAACATCTGATCAAAAATCCAGACAGGCAGAAACCACTGGAAGAGATTACGGTGGAAACTTGTCTGGTGGCACATTTCGATTACCCTGAGGAAGAGACTATCAAAATAAAAGCTAGAAAAGCCGATCTTGAGTATTTAGAGAGCGATAATAAAAGTCTCATAGAACTTCTTGAAACTAAAACTGCTAACACCAAACCCATACTGCCGGTTACAGAAGATACACGGTCTGACTCCGAAGAGGCACAACTCGGCGCTGAAGATACAGAATTAGATTCCGGAGATACAAAGACGGAGATCGGTCAGTGGGTTTCAAATCACGAAACCATTGTTTTAGAAATTCTTGAAGCTATTGATCCCAAGCGATCACATGAGCATTTGGACCATAAATCATTGTTTCGACGCATCCACAAACTAAGATTAGTTCAACCTAATTTAAGCTCTCGTCAAATCTGGCGACGTCTGAACGAGGAGCCAGAAAGCCAGAATTCAGTGGAAGAAGTCGTTGTAGAGGCTTGGCTGATAGTGGGTTTTGATTATCCTATGGAAAAAACTGTTCAAGTCAAGGCTTATGAGAGCCTGGTACGTAGGAGTGCACAAGTACAAGATCGAGCTATTAAGGATTCTGCTGTTAAAATGTTTATCGAAAGTAAGCCGTCGATCACTAAATACACAGTCTAGGTCTAAAGACACACATTTTGACTTGCTGACCGGGACTGCAGACTGGTATGAATATCTCGAATCCAATCCTAACTTTAAAAGAAGAATCGAAGATTTAGATATGGAGATTCTCAGAAGGATCCACGACCTATGGTTCCACCAACCTCATTCAAGCTCTCGTTGGATTTGGGGAGAGCTGAACAAAAAACCAAATGAGCTGATGCCATTGAAAGAAATAGTTGTGGAGGCTTGTTTGGTAGCGAACGGATATCCTTTGGAGAACACTATCCAGTTGAAGAATCAGAAAAAGCAGTGGTGGCAGGAAAACGAAGTTCTACGATATGGTTCCAAAGATGTGACTGTGCTAGACTTGAGACCGGGTAGAGTAATAGAGTCTAGAGTGCCAATCAAGAACAAGCTGAACCTTAAAAAAGTTGTTCAAGACATTAAAGAGCTAAGTCATTCTCAACCTACATTAAGCCCTCGTCAGATCTGGGTCGCTCTCGACAAAGCAAACTATTGGCCGGCGCCGTTGCTAGAAATCGCGGTAGAAGCTTGCTTAGTCAAGTTTTTTGGCGTTCGTCCTGAAGATACCACACAGCTTGAAACGTTAGATGTTGGCGAGGTGGCTGGGAAGAGGTTCTTGCATAGGATCTTGGATTATTTTTTTGCCTCGCATAAGCTAGAAAATGTTGGCTGTGCATGCTGGAGTCATGCGAAAATCGTGGAGCATAGTGAAATTGAACATTATCGAAATGGTGGAATAATCAAGGTAGACCCTAAGACTACTCGAGCAGTTGGGTTATTAAGGATTATGCTCGATACAAAATATACCATCAAAAGCTTTCTACCAATAAACACACCTACGGCGCTAGCTATCATGCCATATCGGGAGATGAACGCTAGTCAACGAGTTTACGCACTTTTTTATGCTGAGTGGGATGCATGGATGGGACCGTTACGTCGAACTCCTCCTCCAGTTGGTTATGTCGCAGGTGCTGAGATGACGGCTATTGTTGATTCAGAGAGCTATGCCGATTGTCAAGATGAAATCCAAATATGGACTCCGGAAAGCACTGCGAGTTTTGAGACACATGTACAATGCGCATTAATAAGCACATGTTGGGCATACCGTGGCTCGATTGACTGGCTGATGTTCGTGATAAAACGAACAGAAGACCCGGACACAATTAAAATGGTTAATAGTGTAAGTTATCTTACATTTTCATTTATCTTTACATCTTCGATCGGATACTAACTATCCCTCAGGTTGCCGCCGGATTCTACGGTCTCAAAATTTATCATATGGGAAATGGCTTTGTGGAATATCACAACTGGCATAATGATTGGTTCCATTCCTTCCGAGTTTCACATGGAATTGTAGCATTTGTGAAGGAGAAAGAGGATTCTCCAGAGGTAATGTGGGCAGAAAGAGATGAAGGGGGGGATTATACATCTCATTATAGCCCCTTTCTATTACCAATAGGAATATCGACACCGGTGCTCAAAGCAAGGGACAAAGCAGGACCAGCCGATTGGGATTATGGCACTTTTGAACACGGACAATGGGCATCCTCCAAAAAGAAAGTCTAAATGTTCAATTCGATCCAACTTTTGTTAAATAGTTGAGGTGTGTATAAGATCGACTTGCTGTTTATGTTTCTTCCGCTCTTTTTGTAGTATTGTTTTCATGAGGTTCTGTTTATATGTAAGGAAGGAACCTCGATCAATGCATAGAAATTAACAATTACACGTCGTCGTCGTTCTATTGCGTGCGGTGAGAAATTTCTATACTTAAAAATACCTTGGAAAATCATAATACCTATTATATTAATAAATCCATGCATTAGCGTTATGTCCCATGACGTCAATCTTTCTTACTTTCTGCTTCCAACCCTTTTTCAGCCATCCAGTCAGTTACTTATCGACTTCTTGTAACAAACACATATATGATACATATATCCATACATATATTTAGTATATATTGAGCATTTGATATTTTTATCCTACTCGATCATTTTATTCCATTTCATCCTTCAGGATTTTATTTTAAAAGACAAGTCGTCCGAAAAAATCAAACCCCACTCACTCTTTTCTGCGGCTGAAAAATATGGATAAGTCACATGCAACATATCTTTCTCCGCAAGATCTCTTGAGAAGTTATCAACCTCCTGAAGTACCTTTCTCGGCGCCATTAGAGGAGGAGATTGGTGAGCAGGAAGATGATGTATTACTTATTCCAATCGATATCCCTGTCAATAACCCAGAGCCATCTGGAGTATTGTATTCCGCGCCGTTGGAAGAGGAAATAATCGAGGAAGGAGAAATCTCAATCATCCCAATCGATCTCCCAGAATCCTCTCCATTTTCATATGCATCACCGTCCCTAGAGGAAACCCCCACAACAGAAGAACAAAACACAAACCTCGATATTCCCCTCAAGGCCCCAACATTCCTCCCACAGAATCCAAGCCCCTCACCCAAATCCCACACTCCCTATTCCCTCCGCTACGAAATCCCCTCTCCCTCTCCCCGCGCCACAATCGTCACACACAAAGACATTGGCTGGCTTTCCGACGCTGGGGTCCGCGGTTCCGTATCTACCGTTTGCCACGGAACATTCCATTCGCAACCCGCCACGCTCATCCTCTTTACATTTATTTTCCGCTCCGGAGACCACGGATTCCGCTTTAAAAACGCAAATGTGAAGATTGATTTCTCGCGGTATGTATCCCCCTCCTCCCGCTCTCCACCCACATTCACATCTCCATCAACCCCCTCCTGGACCCCCTCCATCGCTCAACTCGCCCCCCGCAAAATCTACGGCCTCCCCACCACTACCCATAAAACCCACCAAATCACCGGTGAAGTATCCCTCCAACTCCCTCTCGGCGCCACAACCCTCGGTCCCAGCACTTCCCTCTCCCACGAATCCTCTTTCTCACTTTCGCACCGCTATTCACTGATCGGGAATATCTGGTCGCGTGCGCGCTCCTCGGCTTGGGATAGCGCGTACTGGGATTTGCGCGAGAATAAGCGGACGAAACAGGGGATTCCGGATCGGGTGGATGTGGGGGTTGTGGTTTGTAGGGATGGAGAGGGGGCGTTTCAGGGGGAGGTGAAGGTGGAGGTTGATACGCCGGTTATGAGGGGAGTGTGGGGGTGGCCGTGGGGGAGGGAGAGTCCGGTGATTTTTGTACCTGGGGTGGAGAGTGGTGGGGAGAGGGTCAGGACGAGGAGGTTTGAGGAGTTGGATGAGAGGGATTGGAGGAGGTTGGTGGGGTGGGAGGGGGAGTGGGTGGATGTTGTTGTGGGGAATACGGAGGGGGGAAGGGGAGAGGAAAAGGCTTGAGGGGGGTATGGAGGTGATTATTGCAAGAATCGGAAAGAAGAAAGTAGTAAAATGTTAAACACTACTAAAATCATCAACAGCTGATTCAATCTTCCCTTACCCAATTTCAATTCCGCATGTATCAAGGGACTGGACAATCTCCATCCCATGTTCTAAACTTCACATATCACCAATCCCAACCTATATGACAAGTATTCCACATTGACTTTCAATCTTTAGACTCTTCTATTCCCTGCATATCTAGACTATATACGTTATGCACGTGTGGTCTTATAGTCATCCACGAGCTTGTAAATATTTTCATTATCATAAATGCTATGTATACTATCAAATACCAATATAAATCATAAGTATCCAAGTGACACCACTCAAACTGCGATACCACGGATTCAACAAACCTTGGCGTCAGTTATATCCATGACCGCCCGAGCCCAAAACGAGATCTTTGATTTTTGGGAAATACTATGGCGTTGTGTTAGTAAAATTTCGTAACTCTTGCAATAAATTGACACAAAGAGGAAGCAAATCGGGTAAAATATAAACTTACAGGAGTACCGAAACCGGTAGCCGCGTCCCAGCCAGTTGCTGCTGGGAATCCATTAGTACCGCATCCACTTGCAGATCCAATCGTCACATCGGTGAATGCTTTATATCCCTTCTTGTATAACCAAGGGTTTAACCATCCCAATGTTGGTTTTCCAGCAGCGATCAATGCATCATTAATTAAAGCAAGAATTGCAGAAGCGGCAGGGGTAGCAGCTGAAGTTCCATCGAGATGGACAGTGGTACCATTCCAAACAGTGATGTAAGCATATCCTTGAGCTGCGATATCTGGGAAGCCACGACCTGTTGCGTTGAAGAAGCTTGTAATATTCTTAGGCAAAGAGGCGAGGTATGGTTTCAAAGCCGCATCTTGCCAAGAAGGACGAGGGAAATAGCGAGAAAATCCACCGCCGGAGACATATCCATTTCGGGCATCTGTAGCTACGACTTCTGGGTTGATGAATTTTGTTCCACCAACTGATGTGACGTAAGGGCAAGTAGAAGGAAACATGGCGAGGAAAGTAGTGCTGTTGTCCACATTCGAGATACATGTACCATCTGCTCCGACACCGTTATCTCCAGATCCGAAAAGAACGGAAACACCTCTTGCTCCCAATTGGGCAAAGCCTTTGCATACAGAAACGGCGTAAGAGTATGGAACAGTTTGTTCAGTATCTTGATATGAGTTGCTTACTACTCCTGGAAGATTCTTTTGACTGAGCACATATTGCAACCATGTAAGGTAAGGCTCGTTAGTATCTGTAGGAGTTTGCTCATCTGGGGTAAAAGGAGGGGAGCCTCCGGTTGTGTAAGCAACCAATGGGGTTGGATAACCAATTCCTAACATAGTTTCCGAGTCCAAATTTCCTTCAAGATCTTTGCCAGCTGCAAGTTCTGTGGCATTTTCTTGTCCTTGGTCATTATTACCCCCAGCAATGACTTGGACATCAAAACTGTATGCTGCTGATGCTGCTTCGGGTCTATATTGTTCAAGGAAGAGTTTGGTATCGGATCGATTGTTAGATTCGCCGAGGTAGTTGGTAAGAGCCATCTTGTTCTTGCCAGCTGCTTGAACCTTGTAGTCTACGGTACCGTAAAGAGTTCGAAGACAAAGCGGGGTAACGGACGAGACATTGCATACATCTGCCGCGGTTTGTCCGACGGTAGGAGGCTTGTAGGTTGATGGTGCTAACGCTTCATATTCTGCGGCTTCATTGATTTTCTTCATTGTCTTTGCTACAGCACGTGGTCTGAAGAAAGAATTGGTAGGTTGAATTGTATCGATGTGATCATGGAGATGAAGAGGTAAAGACCATTCTGGAGTGCGAACTATGTATTCTCCATCTTCGTGCTGATATGTCGAATATTCGGTGTCAAGAAGAGTTTCGATATCCTCAATGGAGATGGTAACTTTGATCCAGTCTTTAGCTGGACTGTACTCAAGAGAGGCTGGCTCAATGTTGTTGTCTTGAAGCCATTCATGAACGAGATTATGTGTTTCATCCGAAGGCTTAACAAGATCATTCACCTCATCGGCACTAAGATGTTGACCATAACGGTGGTGATCAGGATCAGAGACTGTGAGTTTGTTAGTTGATTTTCAATCTCAATTGCTTGCTCCCTCGATGTTCGAAAAGAGTTTTCATACCTTCATAAAGATGACGTTCCAATTCATCGAATTGACCTTGCTTCAAACCAATTTGAAGATTAATCATATGGTCTGAACGAGCAGGTCCCACTCTTTGCCATTGAGGTGGTGGATAATGAGTTTCCTTCACAGCATATGGTGTACGAGCTTTGATAGGAGAGCTCGATACCAATCCTACTGCGAGAAATGCCGCGAACGTAGCAATTGAAGTCACCATGATTGCTAATTGATTGATGGAGATGGAGGTGAAGAGAAAACCCTACCACTTTCGAGAGGGAAGTGGCAGTGGAAGTGGGAATGAGGGGTATACATATTTATTCCTGAATGAAGTATTCCACTTGTACTCAATCTAGCTTTTAGCTCTGTATTCACCGAGGTAGCTCAAGGGTAGGTAGCTCATATCCAGAACAGGCAATACGAGTAACATTTACCCCATGTCTCCATGTCCTACCACACCTTATCAATTGAAAATGCATATCGGCTCGTGTAGCGAGGTTTTGGTAACGATCAACCTTCCTTTTGTAGTATCGTGTGAAGGTAAGGTACCATGGATAAATGAAGTGGCGATGCATTACTCCATCTTTTCCAATCTTGATATGGAAGGTCGACAATTGTTGGTGCGGTGTAAACTACAGCTTCAGTTTCCATATGTCATATATACATTTCCATACATTTCCACGGCCAGGGATTGGAGGATGAGATCTCAATGTTTAATACGAGTATGTTCGGAATGGTAAGATACAAATCTGGTCTTGATGTTTAGTCAAGTCGGGTCATCTCCGCTGCAGTAGATAAGAAAGAAAGAAGCTTTGCATGGATGCTGGAATTGCTTGGACCCGGCTTGGGACTATCCACCATCAAGCAATCAGCAATCCTAAGTAGTAAGTTCAAACGATAATGTCATCGTCGTCTTGAGAATAATATATCTTCATGCCAGAGAAACTTATAGGATATCTCTCGAAATGCCAATTAGGCTTTAATGCGCCTCAAAGTAGAGAATGTCTTGTGCGGCATCTTGGCGCTTACACCAGATTCCAAGCTTGATTGCTCCAAAGCTTCATTGTTCAAACATGATCAGAATTAACATCTCAGATAACTAAACACCATCCAGAAATTCCACACCTCCCAAACAACCAATTCCAACACCTCTCAAACCACCACTTCTCTCTCCCCAACTACCCACCATGCCACTCTCCCCCCTCCTCCGCTTCCTCCCCACAATCTTCGGAACCATCTTCATCGGCTTCGGCCTCAACGCCATAATCCGACCCTTCCACGCCCTCACATTCTACCAATCCCTTTCCCCTTCGCACTCCCAAACCACTTCCGATGCCGCTCTCGTCGAAGCGCTCATGACCATCTACGGAGCACGAGATATCTTCATGGGTCTCGCCATGTACGCTGCTTCCTATTATCGCAATTACAAAACACTTGGGTGGATAGTGCTTGCTGGGAGTGGTGTTGCGTTTGTGGATGGTTGGGTTTGTTGGAGGGCTGGAGGGGGGCAGGGAGATCATTGGAGTTATGCTCCTATACATGCGGTTGTTGGGGTGCTGCTGGTCTGGGGATATTGAGTATGATATAAAGTGTTGAGTCGCTTCCCGAATTGAGATTGCTCAATTGATTCGGGACACTCGAATGTCACATTTGTTTCGAACCGATTGATCTTTTAGATCTTTTATAAATTGTTCTAAATGAATTGAGAATTTAGGGCCGCAAAATCATCGCCATGCCGTTGATTCAACTGTCAAGTGTGGACATTCGGCTTGCATCTTTTGCTTTTTGAACCGCAAAGAAAAAACTGTCGCATTCAATCACATATGGACGTATCACTTTCTATGAACCCTTCCAATTCAACATACATTGGCTGTAGCGAAGATCGGTAGAGTTGCTACTTTAATGCTCAGTACATCGTTCTTTCCGAACATATGACAGTCTCCAAAGCTCTTTGATTCTTTTTTAACATTTCCAACTCTAGCAAGATTCCAAGCAATTTCACAATAGCGGCAATAAAAAGTAAGCTTCCATACTCATCCTTATCCCTCCTAATATACCACTGCGTTCCCACCGCGTTCCCACCGCTACACTGGCTTCCGGAACAACAGCCATAACAGCTCGTCTGTCCTTGATATTCGTGTTTTCTTCTTGCAGGTCCCTTCCACAATATAGTCAAAAGTCCTAGAGGTTAGAGCTACATTGACTCCACACAAAAGAGCAATGTGTACCATCAATAATGTGCTGACAAATGATGCAAGAGCATATAACGAATATCGTGAAGATCTAGAATCATTTGGCGGAGCTATCGCCAAGGCGGTATTGACAGTGAAATAAGACACTATTCAATAGTAAGTCCAAAGAGGTGGTGACTCAATGTTCCAATCTTTTAGCGAAGTTCAAATCCGCCATTGTCCATGCGTTGTCAAACAGGTGTGAGATTTGACTGCTGAGTGTCTTTTGGAGAAAATCTTGGCAAAGGGATTGGGAATTCGTTCATTTTTGACGATGCTCCGAAACAAGCTGCTTGATAGAAGGTAGGCGGAACTAGGCCTGTGGAAAAATCAGAGACATGTTGCTCATGCACCCCGAGTTTCAGGTTTTTATATTCGCTTCCCACGCCAGTAGATCAAGATATCTCCTTCTACACTCAAATTCTGTTGAAGAATTAATTTCCGGCGTTCCTTTTCCTTTTCCAGGTCTGTCTTATTTTTAAATACCTGCAGCCGCTTCGTATCCCTAATCATTATATCCCGTGTTTTATTGCAGACTTGAATATAGTATTCTATATCTTGCGTTGTTCCTTTTGACTGTACAGGTAAATCTGTACTGCGAGTTCCTTCCTTCCCAGTTTATCCCTGTGCCGCTTCTCTCTACAAAGTTAAATGCATAGATAAAGGTTCTCCGACCCGCGAAGTCGTATCCGTGCATGAAGTTGCTGCTTTTCCAATTTCTTCCTCTAATTGTCGTTCCAAAGTTTGGATTTCGGCTTTTCTTCTCTCAATTAAACCCCTGATATATTGGAAACGGGATGCCGAATCCATATTTTCAGGTAAATCGTAAGGAGGAGGTTTATCGTTCTTGATTTCTTATTCCTTGACGGGCGGTTTTTGTTGATCAGGAAGGCCCGAACTCGGATGTGAAATTTGAGTGGAGGAGTAGAGTGGAAGGCCCTCATCTCTCGGATCATATCTTAGTAGATTGAGGAGATAGCTTTGTCTTTCTGGACTGTTGACGTATCTGTCTGTTTTTTTGGCAACTGATGTGCGTTTTTATTCATTTTGTTATTGCGATTGGATTGCGTTTCCTTCTCGGCATTGTTGACCTTTTCATAAACCATGTCTTCCTCTCTCCTTGCTCTTATAATTTGAGCTACTCTCGATGATGCCCTTGAAAAAATGATGGCTCTTATGCCCTTGTTACGCACAAATAGTCCTTCCAGTAGAGTGAGATGCAAGATGAAGAAGGAACAAATCGGACAAATGAGTTGAAGATTGAGATGGTTGGTTGTAACGATGGTTTAGATTCCGACGATGGAAAGAACAGAGAGGAAAGGAAGGAAAAGACGAGAAAGTACTCTATTACTCAGGACTGACTACTAGGTAACTAACCAGCACTAACTCTACAACTGATATCAAGACTTCTGGACTTTGTGTGGTAGATAACCGATGTTTTCCCGGTATCCGGCACCCGGTAATCATCCTCCTATTTTCGCATCAACTTTGGAGTTTTCACAATTAGCAGAAACATCAAATTGCAGTGTAGGTCTTGAGACAATGATTTATATTGGAGGGCGACAGTAGAAGTTTATACACGGAATCTTGGTATTTTATGAATATTCAAAGATCGCCTAGTAGAATACCACGTATTGTTACTGTAACGACAAATTCATACTTCAATTTTATCGATCGTCTAAATCTCTCAGAGAATATCCTCTACCAAATTCTAATAAATATAAACATTAATAAGCTTCTGATGTGCCGTCAAATTTCCCGGTCGCACATTTTCAACAACACTAGGCGGACTCAAATCTCCCCCCGAAGGAGTAATGCGTCCTATTAGGCTCGGGATAAATCCATTCGAATTTCGTGCCCAGCTACTAATACTTTTATCTAGCTGTGCCTCTTTTCCCTTCAGATTCTCAATTAGATTCATTCGGGAAACTTCTTCCCATTTGGCTTGCAGAGTGGTTCTTTCGGTAAGTAAGGTGAGATCAATAGGGAGTGCTGGTTTTAAGGATAATTTTCACACTTTTTGACCTAAACCGTCGCGAATAAGAAGGGTTGGGGGATGCTTTATTGACGGTGGCATATCGCAGCGTTCGTTTTTGAGACGCTTTCGGGACGGAGATGGATCGTTGCGTGGATATTGAGAAGCCAATGTGGCTGTACTGTTTCCAGCAAAAGACGATTGTGATGCCGCATCGGATCCTATCTTTCTTTCCCTCTGGTTGTTTCTTATACGCTCTAGCAATTTGTTTTCGGCATCAGATTCGTCCGCACGAGGTGGTTAGCGGGAGTCAGGATCCATTGATTGATATCTGTCTGTCGACTGACGAGATATGACATCCACCGGTTGAGACCCATTAGCGGTCCATCTGGATGAGAACGTAGTCGACGAGCTCGGCTGAGTTTCCTCCTTTTTTACATCTTCTTTGGAAGCCGCGAGATTCTTATTTATCCTCTGTGCTGCCATGATGCACAGTTGGGTTTGAAGAACAGTGTCTGTCAGGGCGTGATCATTGCTTTGACTGTATCTCGTGCAAGTGCCTGTGACGACGGCGAAAGTAGCCGAGTTGCTATCGTCCTTGAAAAAAGATGACCACCGAGGATCAAGTCTCCTGCCATCAATACGATTATGAGAAGTAGTATCCCAAGGTTGTGACTTTTTGTCTTCTCCAATCCCGGTGAATTTTAATATCTTCAATATCGCTTTGAAGCTTGATATCAGAAGCTTCCTCTGGGTGACCAGTATCGTTGTCCAGATTGAGGATAACGAATCATCGGAACGTAGTCCATTAAGCAAGGTCGTAATGTTCCCAAACTCGTCAACTCCATTGTTGCATCGCTGATTGAGGTACCTTACAATAGCAGGATCTTTGAGCAGTGTCCACAAGCTAATCCTTCGAGCATGACCAGAACAGCAACTAAAATACAAGACTACAAGACAATCCATTAAATATGGATTAGGTACGTGTGATATATTCATTTCGCCAGCGTCGACCCAGTCTTCGAGTATCACGTCTTTAAGAGTCCAGCCTGCATCAAACTTGTAGGTGAATCCCAAGGTAATATTAAATTATTGGGCACCAGAGGCTTTCGCGGTTCTTTCTTTCATTTTCCAACTGGGAGGGCGGGTAGCAAGCTCAAATTCGCGGTGGCGAGGCTGAGAGATATATTTATCAGAACAATTGCACACATCCATTGTGTGGATTCTGGACGAGCTCAGAGGCTTTCTAGGAGCTTGTGGTATAGTTCTTACGCCAATCAAGAGGAGTTTGGTTGTATCAATGGGAGTTGTGTTTTCGAGTGAGTTCATCTCCATCCAACTAGACCAATGACAGAGCACCTCTGATTCCAGTGGTTGAACTGGAGATGTGCGGTGTTCGGCGCTTGGGAGTCTACCGCCATGAGTCTCAATCGACAAGGCAGTGGATGCTTCGGTACGATTAAATTTCAGGGGATCCCACAAATTCGCAAGGCGATCTATAGATGAAGAAAGACAAAAACCATCGCATTCAACTTTTGGTGACGTCGAATGTGTAGGTATAAACTCGATAACCAGATTCCCCATTGGTACAACATCGAAGAATCCAACCACTCGCAGGAAACATCATACACTGCTTTCAGATCAACTCTTTCACGAAGGGGAGGGGTTTCATCCTGTTAATGTAAGCAGATGTAGAGTGAGGCTGTGAAGATGAACGACATTCAGGCTGAATTTTCAATCATAGTATCTATCATTTGCCATTGTTTGTTTTTGTTCATCGAGATATACTTCGTGATATCTGGATAGACGGGAGAGTCTGCGTTTTAGTAATGTCAAAGAGAACTTAGTCACATTGAGAATGCAATAGGAAGGTGCATTCTACGATTGGTTAATAATACCACCAATGATTAATCAAGTAAACGAAAATCAGAAACAACCACCTCCAACAACTCCCATCATCCCAATCACAACACTCCTTTCCCCCCCAAATACTCCAAGAAAGCTATTCAGCATTTCTCTCCTTCTATTCTCCTGATATCACTCAATAAGATTAAACATTCCTGAATTCCATCCTGTACGACTTCGGATTTTAAATCTTTTACTGACTTCAAATTCAAATACCGAGTGAGTTTAAAATAGCAAAAGTTCTAAATACCATGTTTTTCAAGGATTGAAACTCACAAAGAGAGAAATTAGAAAAAGTCAACATAAACAGAAAGTATGAAGAAGTGAGGAAGGGAAGGGCTCAAAGATGGAGAGGAAGGAGAGAGGAGAAGGGAGTAGTAGATGTAGAAAAATAAAGATTATAGATGAGTTCAAAGAGACAAAAGAGAAAAAATTGACATTTCAGATTTCAGATTTTGATCTACTTGGTCTTTGGTACTATCGATAAACCAACCGTAGTTGCCCAATAGAATATCAGCAGAACTACGTTGGAACATCAAGCACATCAAGCACATCCCACAGCTTGCAAAAGTAATTGGTAGATTCACAGTTCACATTTCACAGTTCAAGATGAAGAAAAGTTATTGTAAGGTATTATTGTATTTGAGTTTTAAAATAAGACAGCAACAGCAAGGGGGGATACCAGTTGCAAGATACTCACCATATAATACAGTTGGTCTAGCGAGACATTTCGCAAAGAACCGGGTAATATTTGTCATGAACCATTCCACCCAACCAAAGAAAGATTTTTACATTATGCCCTCGGAAAGCCACATGAAGTCCAGTCCCCTCTCTACGTATCCAAGATACAAGAAAGGATCATACCCAACTTCTTAGTATGTTCAAAGCCACCATAGACCACAATGTTTTTACCTAAACGCCCCAATGAACCGATCAAAAAGCCTACAAGGGACAGCCACAAGCCGACGACCACGTAAATCAAGCCCACAAGTTGTAAACTTCTCTTTCAATGAAAGAATCCAGAGAAAGGAGAAGATATGTCTCAATAGCCACATTCTCCATAAGGAGTAGAGTCAAGAGCCCACAACCCACAAAGCCAACGACCCACATATCAGCACGAAAGCATCTTCGAAAAGAATACTCAGCGTATGACGAAGTACGGACAGACAATGGTAACCCTCATTTAATATCATCAGCTTATTCGAAAGACATCTTCTTTCCCTTGAAGTCACCGAAGCCACCACGGTTAGTGCTGCCTCCACGACCTCCACGGGCACCACCACGAGCACCACCACGTCCTCCACGGTCACCGAAGCCACCACGTCCACCACCACGTCCGCCACCACGTCCACCGCCACCACGTCCACCACCACGGCCACCGAAGCCACCGCCCTCACTGCGCTCTGGACGGGGAGTAGCATAGTCAAGTCTGACTGGACGACCAGCAATATCAGCACCCATCATAGCATCATAAGCGGCAGTAGCATCCTCAACGGAACCGAAGGTAACGTATCCGAAACCCTTGGGGTTGCCAGTTTCCCTAGTGATTGTTAGTATATGTAAGTGAGTATGGGATGAGGATTAACTTACTGGTCAGTTGGAAGTCTGACGTTAACGACAGTTCCGTGCTCACCGAAAGCCTCACCAACAACGTTCTCATCGGCATCGAAGGAAAGGTTACCGAGGAAGAGGGTGTCGGAAGGTGGGTTCTTGGCATCACCGAATTGAGCGGCACGGTTGTTAGCACGCTCTCTTGGTGCGGTGGTGTCACGGGGAGTGGAGAAGTCAACGTTGGCCTCACGACCATCAATGAGAGCACCCTTCTTGGCAGCAAGAGCGGCAGCAGCATCACTTGACTTGACGAACTCAACGTATCCGAAACCCTTGGAGCGTCCAGTAGCCTTGTCACTGATGACACGAGCACCACTGATCTCACCGAACTCCTCAAACTCGCGGTAGAGCCACTCGTCATCGATGTTCCAGCTCAAGTTTCCAACGAACAAGTTCTTGCTTCCGTTATCCTCAACAGTCTCCTCAGTCTTGGACTTCTTGGTGGAAGCCTCTGGCTCATCCTCAGCCTTACGCTTCTTGGATGGTGCCTCGGCCTCAGCCTCGCTGGCAGACTCGCTGTCAGAATCGGAAGAGTCGGAGTCAGATCCAGATTCCTTCTTCTCCTCTTGCTCGGAGGAATCAGAGCTATCGGAGTCATCAGAGTCCTCCTGTAGTTATGTTAGTTATAGTTCAAGTCATGATGGCACTGTTGGAAGGATTGATGTAACTTACAGTAGCCTTGGCGACGGCCTTAGCAGCACCGTTGACCTTTGCCTTACCGGCATCGACAACCTTTTGAACCTTCTTGGCAGCAGCAACAACTGGCTTAGCTTCCTCCTCGGATTCGGAGTCGCTTGAGTCGTCACTATCTTCGCTTTCAGAAGCAGCAGCCTTCTTGGCAGTCTTTGCGGCGGGTTTAGAGTCAGTTTCGGATTCAGATGATGAGGAATCATCTTCGGCTTCAGACGAAGATGAGGAGTCAGAGGAGGATGATTCTACCTCTTTCTTCTCGACCTTAGCAGCCTTTCCGTTAGCCTTAGCCTTGGTGGCCTTTGGCGCTGGCTTCTCCTCCTCGGATTCAGAAGAATCCGAGTCGGAACCAGATTCGCTGTCGGAGGATGATGGAGTGGCAGCCTTCTTGGCTGGCTTTGGAGCTGGCTTAGCGGCCTTGGTGGCAGTAGCCTTTGCGGTCTGTTTAGATTTAGCTTTTGTTGATTGAGATGGCTTAACAACTGCCGCATTCTTGACAGTTGAGAGTGGTGGTTTGACCTCAGTCTTCTTGGAAGCCTTAGCAACCTTGGTATCCTTTGTCTTAGCCATTATGAATGATTTGCTTCTTGAAGAAGAGAAAGTAATTGAGTATTTTTGAAGAAGAATATGAAGAAATTGATATCTTTTGATCAAAAATCTGATGAATCGATACAAGTATTGAGTTGAAAAGGATGTATGATTGAAGAAAGAAAAATCAAAACTTGGGAGAGTGAAAAGTTTAAGTAGGTTTGGAGAAAAGCTCTTATCGAGAATTTTTTTCAATTGCGCTAGAGTGATAAAAGGTTTTTTTTTATCTGGAGAGTGGATTCAGGGTCTCGAGGGAGTGGGTCTATCATCTCGAGTGATTAGCTAAGCATTTCGAGCAGTGAAGGAGTTGAAGCAAGTTCGGCAAGTCTTGCTCATTTTCTAAAATTCACCCGACCCATAATAAATCGTGACTTTCGTTGTTGAGCTCAAACAATCAAAATAGCTTCATTACAAACGCATTTGTGAAAGACGTCGACCACCTCAACTCTACTATTGGATCCACAATACTCGATCGGCCATATACCTATTGATCCTGTAACCCTCCTCATACCCATAATTCAATTTCTGTACAATGGCACCAACTCCCGAATCTGCCGCATTCCTCGCGAAGAAACCTACTGTTCCTCCAACTTTCGATGGTGTCGATTATGATGATACAGCACGATTGAAGCAAGCACAAGATGCGATTATCAGAGAACAATGGGTTAAGAGCATGATGGCGCGTTTAGTCAGAGAGGAATTGGGAAAATGCTATTACAAGGAGGGAGTTAATCATTTGGAGAAGTGTGGTGCATTAAGAGGTGAGGATTGATATTATTGTATTGGAGGAATCTACAGAGTCCCTTTTGAAGGGCAAACGGTTCCTCTAACTTTACAAAAATAACTGGATTCCCACCAGGAACTTTTCATAGGTCTTGGGGCTAATCCTTTCTCTCAGATCGTTATTTCGAGTTATTAAAGGAGTCCAAGATCAAAGGGTACCTGTTCGAGCAACAAAACCATTTCAACAAGGCTTAATAGACATATTATGAGAGTCTTATCGGGCAAGGAGGGGATAAGTGGTGAGAGCAGGGCGAGAGCGGTATCATGCTGGATGAGTGTTATGCTTGAATGAGCTCAGTGCGGTTTAAGGCAGGCAGGATATCTGGAACCAAACACTGAAGATATACCAAAATCCAGGAAGCTTCAGAGCATTTGCCCCAATATAGAGGCCTAGGAAAGGTCTACTAATGGGGGTGTAAATATGAAACATTGTACAACCAATCTATTTCCCTAAACTTGTGATTCCGATGTATGAGAATGACATAGCCAATATGAACTTTGACACAGTATGTGCTTTGGAAAATATCATATCTCGTCTTGCCTACCTGGCATTTTTATTCCAGTAACAGCTAAGAGAATATTCAATTATCGACGTAAACAACTCCCCATGTGATTCTCAATCCTAATCATGGAAGCAGTAAAATAGATAATCCAATTCCATTACATATCCACCCAGCACTGAACACCCCACCAAAGAATTTGATATCAGCAGCACACCCGGTCCATCGAGGTACCCGTAGCTATCTCAAAAAAATAAATTCCCATATACAACCAGCACAAGAAATTAACCCAGTATAGCTCACCCACGCCGCCAATCCTCCCTCAAAATGATTTGTTCACGCTGTCTCACCCGTCGGTCCCTCCCTCTGACCCAACAAACCCGTCTCTTCTCGCGCACACCTCTCCTCTCCTCCACGCCCCCAACATCCACCCCCTCCTCTCCTCGCACCGCCGGCCCCCCAACCGCAACCTCCACCGGCGCAGCCCAACCCTTCTCAACCCCCCTCTCCCCCTCCCCCGCCGCCCAAGGAATCTCCTCGCACCCTTCTCCAACCAAAAAATCAACTCCCTTACCCACATCCAGCGTTCCCGCAGGCACCATACTACAAGGGCTCAACTTCCTCAAAGGAAGAGACGACCCGGTCGCTCTAAAAGAAGAAGAATATCCAGAATGGTTATGGCACTGTCTAGATGAGAAGAAAGCTGCTGATGGGGGTGCCGCAGCAGGAGGCGACGAATTCTGTATGTTTTTCTAATCTATCCATCCTATTCCTCTATTCCTATCTCTCTACCCTCCCTTCTCCTTGTTTCCAATCCTCCTCAAATTGACTAACACCCTCGCTAGCAAAATCTAAGAAACTTCGTCGTGCTGCTGCGAAAGCCCGCAGAAAGGCAGAAGAACGCGCGCTTCTCTCAGGCGACACCTCTCTGCTCGAAGTAAAAGTTCCTCTGCAGCAACAATCCGTCGATTTGTCCAGTGAAGGCGAAGCCGCGTTAGAACAACGAGGAGATTTGGTAAAGGCAATGAGGAAGGAGCGACGCGCGAAGATTAAGGAGGGTAATTACTTGAAGGGAATGTAAATTCGAGGTTGTGGATAAGTTGGAAAGTCGATGTGCTCCTTTGGTGCGTATTGGGTGCGGATTGGGCTCAATTCGTAAGGGATTATTTGAGAGCTTTGAGAGTTTTGATGTTGAAGTGCTGCTCAATGAGAAGTCTTCATATAGGGTAGCATGTCGTAGAAAGTATAAAGCAAAAAGGAGATGCTCAAGTCAAGAAGGCACATGCAATTGACACATCTAGAGCCATGAAGATTGGGCACTAGGATACGAGGAAAGATGTAAAATTATATCACGTCTGTGTAAGGATACTATAGACAAGAATCTGTATTATAAGGCATCTATCATTCTGTCGTCCAACATGACGTTACCTGTTTGATAGTAGCTCATCATTTTCCCTGACCTTAAACGCAGCATTGTAGCATGGCACCACGCCATGCCACCCGGCTCAAACTCCAAATTAAGACGAAGCTTTTGAGCTGTCCGTCCATTCCAAAATGACCCAACGCCAATTGTCCAACCCAAGCAGAGACAACCAGCCAGCGCCGAATATTGTTTAGATCCCATCTCACCTATTGTGAAAACGCCTAAATGTACATAAAGCCCAAATACTCAGTGATTTTTGAAATGTGTCTAATCATCCTCTGCCTCTCCAATCGAAGATTTCTTGATCTCCAGCTCAGCCTTAAGTTTTCTTGATTTATCCTCGATTCTCCTGCGTAGAATTGGATTATTCTGAGCTGCCAATTGTGCTTGTAGACCTTCAATCTGTTTCTCCAAATCCACAATATCTTCTTTGGCTTCTTGGAGCTGGGCCAAGCGTGCTTTTTCATCGTCATCAACATCATCTGCTTCACTTCCTTCGTCTCCGCTTTCCCCATCTTCAATTGATTCATCACCGCTGTCATCTTCTTCATTGGGAGCTGGAGTATCGCCTTGTAGCATAGGAGTGGCTGCGATACCTGACATAGACATAGGAGTAGCACCAATATCTTCAAAGCCTGCTCCTGCTTCTAGTTCGGCTTCCATCTCTGCAGCGAGATCAGCTTCGAGATCTCCGCCCATTTCATCCCCAGATGCGGCACCATCGCCGTTGTTCATCTGAGAGAAGTAACCACCATCGTCTGCTTCTCCTTCAGCATCTTCATCTTCGGAATACTGGTCTTCTCCTTCATCACCATAGCTTCCTGGACTGAATACTTGACTACTTTGTTCTCTTTCTGGCGAAATCACTTTGTATTCGGAAGATACAGCCTTTCTATCATCTTCAAGAAGTTTCTCAACAGCTTCCTCTACAGCCTCAATTGCAGTTCTACTGATACGTTTTCTGAAACGCCGTTTTCGTGCTAAATGCATTGGCGCAGTAAGACCATGTGGATATTGAAAAGTTTGTGGATCAATGATTCCTGGCAATGGGGCGGTTTTGGCCTCTTCTTCATTCTCAACCCTTTGATAAATCCAAAGCATTTGACAAATATCCGCACTTTTATACCATCCTCTTTTGTCCCAACTTTTCATTCCTTCAACGATACATGGTAAGTCGACAAGAGTAGCGGCATAGACATTTCCACGGATAATAACAGCAGCTCGTCTACCTTCGGCATGAAAAAATTTCATTTGTACATCTGCGCCTCCGACTTTTGGATTGACACCCATTTTTTTCTCGGTGATGCATGTTCGTAGGTAGTCACAGTCGTCGCCGGGAATCATTCGAAAGATAAATGCTTCTTCGATGGAGGGATCTTTCTCCGTGTCACTGGCTTCAGAATCATAACCTTCTCCAAGAGGTCTTTTCGGTGGTTTGCCCTTGATTTTAGCCTTCATCATAACCGGTGTCTTTGGAAGTCCATTGATACCAGCCATGGCAGGTATTTTTGGCTTGATACTAATCTTGACTTTTTTCTTCGCAGGTTCATCGTGAAGGTTCGGTTTCCTCGGTATAACAGAGATAGTTTCATCGCCACTGTCATCTTCTTTCTTAACTCTCTTGCGCGAATCTACGAGCTTTTGTGTGGGTTTAGGTGCTCGACCTGCTTTTGTAGATTTTGGTTGCGATGAGCTAGACGCGGATGGAAGAGGGGGTGATCCCGCTGGTTTACTGCTCAATTTTATCTTTGGTTTGGATCCGCCAGGTGTAGAAACTGATGGCGTGGTAGGTGTAGAAGGTCCCGGTGATGCATTCGTTCCTCCATTTGTCTTGAGACTCAACTTTAGCTTAAATGGGCCGCTCATGTTGGCGGTTCTTCCTCGTGGTTGTGCACTCTTCTGAAAATAAATTGCTCGTGTCGCAAAATTGGTGGGAGTAGAATTTTATAAAAATCGCAAAACAAATGTTTGTTCGTTATCTGTCGTGGTTCTGTAGAATCTAAGAATTTGAGATGTTGAGTTGATCAATTGGAATGGAAGGAGCTCTGGTTCGAGAATTATACGGAGACCTAACTGCGCAATCGCGCAACCGCGTTTTCCATTTCACTTATGCGACAGGTGGGAATTCGCATTCACCTTTTGCGCTCTACGGTGGAATACAAGAGACTTCCTATTTAACCAATTATATAATTCTTGCGACATGCAATCATGATAATATCTAGTCTCTCCGCACCTTGATCCCGACTTTTCCGTCAATAAAATCGAAAAACTTAAGATGGCAACACCTCAAGCTCTTCATCATGCCCTCCTTCGACCATGCATTTTACATATCCTCCGCGCAGCAGGTTATCACTCAACGCGATCCTCAGTTCTTGATACCATAACCGATTTAGCTGCTCGTTATATGTACATACTCGCGCAATCAACAGCAGCGCATGCCGATCTAAATCATGCGGATCTCGACATAACGATATCAGATGTACGAATGGCCATGCAAGATTGTGGAGCTCTTATGCCAGAGAAGGCAATAGAGGAACAGGAATTCTATGGCGAAGAAGATATGAGAGGCGTGGAAGGGTTTTTAGCCTGGGCAATGGGGGAGGGGAATAAAGAGATCAGGAGGATTGCGTTAGCAGATGGAGGGGAAGATTATCTTACTGGTATGCTTTTCCTCTCTCTTTATTGATTTCATGTGGTTGTGAATAGGAACTAAAAGAGGATAGCTCTGAAAAAGAAGCATAACACAACCGATGAGGATTCACGATATCATGGGACATTATTAGGAAGACCTGCCGAACCTCGAATAGTGAAAGTCGAGGGAGGAGAGATTACAAGTGTGAAAGAGTGGGCAGATCGGATGAAACCAATACCAAAGCAGATTGAGGAAACACCTTCCACTAGAGAGGCATCTTCAGCTCTAAGTTCTGTTGGGGACCAAGTTATGGAAAATATGGAGTTTTAATACCATAAGGGAAAGGTCGCTTTGATTTTTGGGCATGGCGACGGAGTTTGGGTTGTTTGGCAGATATAATACATGACCATATGGCAAGGTGGGATCGTGGCAAATCATATTTTGCACAAAGGCCGATGATAAAGCAGAGTGACAACCGCCAGAATAATACAAAGGTTTGAATTCAAGTCTTCCTTTCGCTTCAAACGGACCCCAACCCTTCGTTTTGAATCCTTCCACCTGCACCTCCATCTACATCGATGCCTTGCTCTCGTTGACTTTTGATCTTGTCTCTAGCCTCCTTCTGCTCTGCCTTTTGTCTATCCAAATCACTTGTATAACTACCCTCCTCTCCCCATCCAGCATTCTTCTTGTCGAATTGAGCAGCCATGACATCTCCTTCTCCTGGTGCTCTCATTTGCTCTCCATCTAAGTCCTCTTGTTGAGGTCCGACCTTGGAACTCGATAATTTGGCATTACTGTCGTCCGCATTATCTTTTGGATGATCACCATGACCCATTGCTGTAGCCGATCCTACTGACATACCAGGAGTGGCTGTGGACGATGGCGCGCCGGAGTTAGGACCAAAAGTTGTACCGGCCGGGGTGGAGTTGAGTGAGGATTGATTTTGAGATGCAGACATGGTGAACGGTGAACTGCGTAAATAGAGAGGATCGAAGCTTTAGTCTTGATACGAGAAGAGTATTTAATGTATGTTTGAGTACCGACGGTTGAGTATTTGGTATAAATGGTTGTTAAGAACGAAAAATTGATAACTTGAGATTTACCTACTCTTGAATATGATTCCTTACCTACTGGGTGGTGGTCCAGCCAGTCTAACGAGCAGCAAAGATGACGTAGATAAAAATGAACTGGTGGCATTTGATAAGGTTCGCCATATTATCCATATGGTGGGACAAGCAGGCAAGGTAAATTGCTACGGTCATCTCAAAAAGCCATGAGTGCATTCAATATCATTGCCCCGCCAAATTCCAAACGAGAGTCCGACCACTCGACTGACACTCTCACCACCACCATCACCACTTCCTCTTTGATTTTCCAATTTATATCCTCATTCTTTTGATACAGGTTGATGAAGTTAAGACAGTCGGCAATATCTACACAATCACCTACTCTCCACGAACAAAGACTCCTACCGCTTACGAACACTCATTATAAATCTCAAAGAGTCACGTGCAGTGGTAGCATTGAACTTCATGCGGTGACCAGAGGCATTCTACTGATTCGCATTAACATATTCAATCATGCCCTTCCCACTTGAACTTCCCACAACATCTTCGTTTTCGTTCTCATCTTATTTCACAAGCGACTCACATCCCTCACTACCTTTAACCGCAAGTACTTACAGAGGGGTTCTTCGTGATGTGCTGAAGAGGCACAAACGACTTACTCCTTCACAGCAATCTTCAAATCTTTCATCTATTCTCCAAGCACTCAACAACTACATCCCATATCTCTTAGCCATTGACTCTGGCATATCCTCTCAATTTAACCCCGGAGCAGAACACATAGATATCATCCTCACTTCGACACCAACTCTAGAATGGCGTCCAACCCTTTCAGATCCGCCAATACCCGGCAGAGAAATTCCAAGGTTGAAGATACAGAGTTTGGAATATGAAATTTATTTTGTTCTTTCAACACTAGCCTACACCCATGTTCTTCTTTCACGATCTTCATTACATCCACTCTATTCATCTGCGACAGCGTCACCATCACCTGACCAAAGAACTTCATGTATCAAAGCTGCTACAGAGCAATTACTTGCAGCTGGTTCGATTCATAACTATCTGTTCTCCCGCTCAACGAGTCTTACTTCTCCACCCCCTTGTCCTGATATCTCAAACCCAGTTTTCCGCGCCCTTAGTAGCTTAGCATTGGCCGAAAGTACATTACTGGCGGTTCTAAAAGATGATCCATATCCAGCAGCAGTGCAACAAGATCGTAACAAGAATGATAAAGAATGGATGATCAAGGCTCCGGAAATGCCCAAAGTTCGCGCTCATCTTTTTGCAAGATTATGTCTTGCTGCCGCTGACCATGCGGGTAATGCTGTAGCCATGCTAGGTGGAATGGGCAATGGAGGTAAGGGAAAGGTCGATGCTGAGTTATTAAAATACGTGGAGGACTTGCGAAGAGTGGGAAGAGGAAAAGCTTGCAGATTTTTTGGGGTGGATGCGGAATTAGGAGGGAAGACAGGTGATGGTATTGGATGGCTGAGGGCTGGCTTGAGTGAGCTGGGAATGTTAGTGGGAGATGATGGAAAGAAATCCTCTGGAATGGGATTCGGGAGACTAAAGAAAGAATGGACAGAAAAAAGAGAGGACCGTAGAGTTGAAAAGGGCAAGGATTGGGGAAGTGATGCAGGGAAAGCGGAGGAGGGTAGAGTTCTAGAAATGCTGGAGAAGAAATGGGTAAAGATGAACGACACTGTAGGCTACACCCTTCTATTCTCTGCAAAACTCAGTACTAATGACTGCCACAGATTGGTACACAGCTCATACCTTCTATTGGAACGCTCATCTCAGCACTGCCATCCGGACGGGAAATGCATACACTAAAATCTTACAACCCTCCAAGTCTTGACAATCAAGTCCTTGAAAATATGAGAGCGCCTCCAGATCGAGCGGATACGTACGAAGAGGACAATAGTTCCGATGAGGATAACAACGGGACACCAGTTGGTGCATTCCCAGGCACAAAGGGAGATTATGCTGGAAGTGCAAATTATTTCTAGATCATACATCTCTGTCTCGCGCCCGAGAAACCAAGACATGTTCTAGACCTAGATCGCCACGCATGTTACACAAGCTCCACTAGAACCATTCACCCCCAATCAATCCGCATCACCACACCGCCTGTTCACTACACTAGCGGGACAAGTTCATCCCATCACTCGGTGCAACAATGAGATGTGCAACAAATCAACTTTACATTCATTCATATCTTTCTAGTGGTGAGTTGATATGATCATGGGTACATTACCGTCTTACATATTTGCGCCACGTATCCATTTACACGTGATATGTGGGTGAGTTTTATAGACAAAAGTGATGTGGCTTGCATTGAATGGTAAGTGGATTCACATAGTTTGTGATTAATTACCAGAACGACGGGTCTGATAGTAAGCACGGTCTTACTGCTATATTGGGTCAATGTGGGGAAGATGTTAGACTGCACTCGATTTTTAAATCAAATATATTCTTCTTCTCAATTGCATCTATCTTGCCCCTCACAAGTATCGCTTCTGCATGTCTTATGCAATTTCATAACCCCAAATCTTCAAACACCCCAACTTCTGATCTGCGCGCTAGCCGTTGCAATTTCTTCATCGCTTGGCATGTTTACTACCACGAGATATAGAACATTCTGTGGAATTTGTTAGCAATCACTCTCTTGCGTTCAACTCGTTGAACTAGGCAATACTCACGTTACCCAGAATCTTCTTAACTCCCTTCGTTATGATGTCAGGGCCACCAAACCCTCCAAGTCCTCCTCCGAAGCTGTTCATTCCTCTTAGGTTATTTCTCTGCTGCTGCTGTTTTTCACTACCTCCACGCTGATGACCTATTTTGCCATCTGATTGTGCTTGTCTCCTGCCTAACTCGGAACGTTCGCTAGCGAAGACAGCACCAAGTCCACCCGGTCCACCACCTCTTCCACCAAACCCCCCTCCTCCCATTCTAGCAGCCGTCAAATCTTTCCCCATCGGTGGATTAAACTTACCACCTGTAATCAAGCTCCATGGATTTCCACTACTTGCCGGGTGATTCGGATCCGCATACCGACTCGTAAACTTCTCCTTTGGCCCAGTCGATAAAAAGCTATTGGGATTGTGCGCTGCATATTGCGCTCGTGCTCTTCGATCCATGTAATCGGATACAAAGTTTCCTTTCCTTTTCAACTTCTCCTTGAGTTTTTCTTCTTCCTCTGATCCCGTATTTGCTAAAGTCGCATCGAGAGCTGGGAAAACAAGAGGTGCAGCTTCTGGAAACTCGAAATCACCATATGTATTTCCGGACGATGTATGAAATTTATTCCTAGTTTTTAATTCTCCAGTTTGTGGATCGATTGATTTTGAAATGGTAGACGTCATATCAACCATACTCGTATGATTTCCATCATCCGGATTCCAAGTCAATACCAATGCATACAGACCACGAGGGCGAAAGAATTGGTTATTCATCGCGTCCAGAAATGAATTTGTTCGTTGGCGAGAATGAATTTCATTTGCAGTCTTAATGGCAACTGCGATAGCTATCTGAACAGCGATAGCAACGCCGGGAGCAACTCCATGCGCGGCCAACCCGGCAAAATTGATGCATTGGATCCAGGGTGAGGCTTGGGTTGCTTCGTTGAATGTACGCAGGAAATCAAGCCACATGGTCTCGGAGATATCGCAATCTTGGAGGAGGGGAGCATAGGCGTGGACGAAGCCTCGAGAACGGCTTTTAGGTCGACGTTGGGGGAGAATGATGGGAAGGGGGAGTCGGTTGGTGATGGGATGGGAGGATGGATATTGAGGGGCGGGATATCTGGCAATGAAGCGGGAGACGAATACTTTTATGAAAACGGTGTGTTTTACTTTTCCTTGTGGGGCTTGATCATCTGCTTCAATTTCCTGTACTGTAAGGTCTGAGGGAGAAACTTGGTGCGTCTCCTGGGGCGGAGAGATAGCGATCTCGTGTTCGACGAGTACAAGCTCATCTTGTGCAGCATCTAACTTCCAGATCTGTTCATCGTTTTCTTCGGGCGGAGAACTGCATTTTACAGCCGTGGGATCTTCATGCGAGATTCTCAAGGCATCAGAGCTAGATGGTCGAGATTGAACATCCTCGCTACTGGATGCTCGTGGAGATGGAGAATGAGCTTTACTATCTTTCTTTGCTTTATGGGCGTGCACACTTTCGGATGCGAGACCGATACCGGCTGCGATGCCTTTTATTGCCCCTTCGATTATAAAAGACATGGATGAATGGGGATGCTAAGAAAAATCTAATGTGATAATATATTGGAAGAACTGAGTATGGAAATTCGACAGAAATTTTTATAACAGGATCGAAACACTTGGAAAATGTAAAGTTAAAAAAGGTGAAGTATGAGATGAGAACTATATATCTAGATGCTCATATATATATACTCAAGAGATTCATCATCGCAATACACCTACGTTTTCAGACATGTATGTTACCTGGGATTAAGAGTAACGCTACCCATGTACTCAGCCTTGTAGATGCACTAACAACTTCTACATTTCCTTCTTGGGAATCTACACATGTTGCACGGAGCAATTAGATTGTTTGAAGTGGGTAACATATAGTTCATGTTGCTGCGCGTATATTGAAGATTGCTGATGTTGATCAGCATGCATTGTGAAGAATGTATTTTGGTTGTAGAGAAATACAGGGATTCGATTGGTCGAGCGGAAAGTGGAAGACGCTTTGCCGTATTGATGAACGAATGCGAGTGGTGTCACGTGCTAATGCACGTTCGTTGGATGGTTGAGACTCATGATCGTGGAGGCCTCTCTAGATCTCTTCTTTTGGAATATTATTTTTCATTGCATGTTATTGTAGTGTTTTGTTTTACAGTTGGTGTTGGTTTCTGGTGTGTGGATATAGGACTCTAGAGTTGTTACTATAGGTGCAGAATCCTTTGAATCTTAGATTTGAGGCAAGGTTGATGTTATATCGACAACGAGGCGTGTGTATGTGAGACTACTGATACTTAACAAGAACCTCACTTGTGGTGTATCTATCAGCTGTTCACTCCCTTGAAAACTTCTGTGATTATTCTGGAATATTCCTTCAAATTCCACTGTGGCTTTGTAGTTGGATTAGTCTTACCCTTAGCATGGAACCATCTAGATCCAGAAGTTTTACGAAGCAATGCTTCCATATTCTCCTCATTCTGAGCCTCAATGCCAAACTCTTTGATGAGCTGAGAGGAATCTCAGACATATCTTTGGCCCCCATTGGCAATGAATATATTTCCTATCCAGATTTGTCCACGACTACTAGGTGTTCATAAAATATGTATCAATTTAAGAACAAATACCTGGCAGTTCTGGTTACCTCGAGTCCATGACATGGGAGTAGTGGGATTTCACATGAACCTATTTGCATGTTCCTGCTTCCCACACGCACACATCTGACCTCGATGTATCAAGCGAACCTATTGTGATATTGAAGAAGTCTGCAGATAACTTGAAAGCGAGGGGTATACAAGTCGGCGAAATCATAGGGGAACTAAGAGCGTGGGAAAGGCGATGGGATCAAAGATGAAAAATTGTGTAAGGCGTGTGCAGTATAGGCGAGGAAATCAGTTGCTCGCGAGGCTATATAGATATCGATCTTGAGTTCTGGATTTTGCAGATTTATTTAGGAATTTTGAATCACACTTTCAATTTCGGGTAAGTGTAGAGAGCAGATGTTTCAACTGGTATGATGAGGGTTCTTTCCCTTATATATGGTACTTCGGCAATTCTTTGCCTGGGGTAGAGAACAGATGGGGAAGATATACTGCAATTAGATCTAGGTATTCTTCCGAGAACAAGGTTGACAGTGATGGTTGTGTTGATCATATATTGAATTAAAAATTAGACACTAAGTCTATCTATATCTAAACTATCTTGGTATATACCGACTTCATCATCATAAAATTATTGTCTATCCATGCAACTCTCATTCCTACCGAGTCGAAAAAACAACTTCGAATTACTGAGTTGAGAGTAGACTCAATGTACAGATCGGATTCGATACATGGGACAACTTTACCGCACGAAACCAAATCCAACATATACGGAGAAACTACAAACATCCTTCTCTGAAAGCTCTTTTATTTTTCTCCGGTTCCTCCCCCAACATATCCGGATACTTCCACCTAAACCCCCACTTAAACCACAACGCCAACTTCTTACCCGCACCCATCTCCTTCCACTGCGCCTTCAACCGTTCTTGTTCCTCCGCACTCTTCGCTCTATACGTGGGTCCCGTAAAACACAGGAAAAGCATCAGTATACAACACCACGCATATGGAACTCCTCGTTTCCGATTCAACCCCAACATAATCCCCTTAAACGAAAGCCAGGATTCCAAAAGTCCAATGAGTAACCAAAGCACGACCCAGCCGACAGGAACACAGATGATTAATAACAGAATCGCGCGGTCTCCGCAATAATACTGGTCACAGGAGTATAAATCGTCGGACGAAGAGCTGCCGCGACTGTTTGAGGAGGACTCGTAGCTAGGGTATCTCCACGTGGGAGTACAGGTTGCGGTCGAGAGGACAGTCGTGCATGTCGTTGTGGGGGTGTAGCAATAACTCATTGAATATGGTTCATAGTTTGAAGAAGCGCTGGCCAACGAATCGGCTGCCACATCGGTGGGATTGAGAATGGCGTTGACGTATGTTGCGGCATCCACACGATCATCATAGTAAGTGTATCTTGAAATGGAGGTGGTGAGAGCCGAAGGCGTAATAAAGCTTGCGACAATTGTGGGGATGTAGATCGGGACGTTGGTTACATATGTCCAGTTCTGAGCGGTGCCCGTACAGCTGGGATATGGGGTGTAGGTTATTGGAACTACGTAGCTGGTTTGAACAGCAGTCGTCGTCGCATAGTAATCGTAGCTGGAAGTCGGCCGAGAGCCGCTACCGGGTGGAAGAACTACTTCGACAATGGTAACGTGTGCGTAGGCGGATGTGTCAGTCAGTGTTTCGACAGCATTTGTGACAGGAGTCGCGTTTGGAATGACTCCGTGAGTGATTGTTTCGACTTCTTCGGTGTAGGTTGTGCTAAGAAAGGTTTCGGCTTCTATGTAGGTGTATACGGATAGTTCAACGTAACTTGTGACGATGTAAGGTGCTGGTGCTGCGAGGATTGGGGCCAAGAAGAGGCAGGGTATGAGGAGAGACCTCATATCTGTGCGTTTGTGTGATATCAACCTCGAATTAAACGTGATTGGTGAATGATATCAAGAAGCAGGCAACAGTGTATATAATTATTGTATTTTATTTTCGTGCGCCTGTGCAAAAACTTTTAACGAAAGACGAATGAAGATTGTGGTGAAAAGGTAACAATAGCGACAGCGACAACAAAAACCAACAGCAACAATAGAAACGACAGCAAAACAATACCAAAAATAAAATAAATTGAATTGGGCGACAGTAAGGATAAATGTCAACTTATAGTACGTGAATCACACTTAACCTTAAATTAAGCATGAAATTAGCTATTGAATGTTACTCTAGACGAACCCACTCCTGCCTTACAAACTCCCCTGCTGTGCCTCTGTCTACCATAAGACGGCGCGATAATTCTTCCTTCCACACTTGGCATTGCGACCGAGTTGGGTTATTCACGCAGAAATATTGAATAATCGACATCGACTTAAAGACGCGACTTGGAGCTTCACGAAGATATAAATATATTCAGAAGAACCCCCCATCACTGATCTATGAAATCGAAAAAATAAGTATTCAGGATTCTGAACTCTAGATCTTGAGAATATGGCAGATTTTCTAGAGAAAATCTTTTTGGTTGTCTTGTGGAGAGTGTGCAGAGTGAAGCCTAAAAAGAGAAAAGACCAGGTCGTAGATTTGGCTAGTCTGTCGGGTGTATATCCCAAAAGGGTGACGTGCCGATACGATCTAGGCATGTTTGTTTGCACGAATGTGAAAATGGTCCTGGTGAAATTTCTTCGAGAGCCCACTTATGGTGACTCGTTACGAGGTAGATTTGCAGGGGGTTGTATGGGAGGAGATTTGAGGAGAGAGAGGGGATTTAGATATCATAGGAGGATATCAATCGCAAGTTTGGCAGAGGGAAAGAAATATTGATTCGTGGATGAGCGCTTATGCTTGAATTTTAGATACAAAAGATGAAGTATCAAAGTTTCGCGTGGCACGATGATGGTATGTTCCTCTTAGATATGTTCGTTATAATTCATGTGATCTTTACTTCGTGATCTCGAATACTATCCGATTTTTATTCGAACTTGAGATGGCGTTGTGTGCTATTTCTGAGAAACTCTTCGTGTGATTAAATGTTACTTTTCGGCACATATACAATAATGCAGACAGATCTTGCTCAAAACTCTTATGGTAAGTGATAATTGTATTTTATTTTATTTTAAAAAACCCCTTTCTTCTCCACCTTGCAACTGCTAGTCCGTTCATCCAATTGCATACACTATCATACATTCCCCTACAAGACATTCCGAAGACCAAAATCCGCCTTTGGAAATCAACTCTTGAACTCCATACTGCCACAGAAACAGATTCACAATTTCATATCATGTGGCTGCCTTGGCCCTTGCCCAGTACTTTCTCCTGACTCGGTTTTTTGACTCGAATTCTGCCCCTTAAGGATTTAACCTCATATCTCTATCCACGTTCTCCTCATCAACTTCTGTCTCTTCACCACAATCTATACAAACGTTAATGTTAATATCAATTTAGTGATTGAAATTTCAAGTACTGAAATCTTAGACACATTATTGTAATCCTTGATATCGTTAAAACTAGGGAAAGCTAGTACTATAAATATGTCCGTTTTCCCGACACTTAAGAACCTCGGAATCGGTCATCTCGGGCTCTGAAAAGTCCAGCTCAGACATCGAAATATCATCAGTATCGGATCCGACATCGAAGTCGCCCGCTGAAGATTGATCCTCCAACTGAGACGATTCCGTCGACGACTCCTGTGGTAGTGCTGCTGGTTTGTATTCAGACCGTCGTGTCTTGATATAAAAAGCGAAAGTGCTACCCGTTACTTGAGAATCCGCATACCCAATACCAATCGCACCTCCCTGCAACTCCGCAAGTTCGCGACAGATGAACAATCCCAGACTAGAATCGCCATACTTCGTATGCGTGCTTAAAGATGTTTGAGAGAATTTCTTGAAGAGAGTCTTTCTCTCCATTTCACTCAATCCTTTGCCAGTGTCGGTAATTGAGCAATGAAGGTACACTATCTCTCCTGTTCCCGACGCGTCTTTCAAAGTCGGGTCACTTCGTGCTGTGCGAAGAGGTATGTACTGTATCTCTCGCCCGATCTCTTTGTGGTAAGGGGATCCAGTTGTGGCTCCAAGACGCACTACAACATTTCGCGTTCTGGATGATTTTGCGTATTTGTTGGCATTCGTGAGGAGATTGAGGAGTAGTTGTAGAAATCTTGAAGGATCGAAGCAAAGCCATTGCAAATTCAAAGCTTCCATGGAGGGGTCCACCTCAAGTCGGATACTAATATCTAATTTCGATGTTTCTCCAGAGAGCATAGACATAGCTGTATCGACAACACGAATTGGTTCCGTCCGAGCCGGTGAAATTGAAAAAAGATTAATATCCAATTTAGACATCATACGAGCGTCCTCCATCAATTTCCGCTGATGTTCTCCACAAGCTAGAATGATTTTCACGATTTCGATATTGCGCCTTACACTAGTCTTAATCTCCCCATAACTCTTTGAATTGTCATCATGAAGGACATTGTCATGCGTATGAGAAAGAGCTTTATTGATCTCATCAAGACTTGAGATCATGGTGTGCGCTGCTTGGACAGCGGCCGAAAGCGGGTTCATCAGCTCATGACTTGTCATGTCCATGAATTCTTCTCGTTCCTTCTTCTCCTTTACTACTTCAGTTAACCTTCTTTCCTGCATTCGAGCAGCCCATTTAAGATGTGTGACGTCACTAAGACAGCCAACAACATGCTCCACCTCCCCCTTGGCGTTGAGCCGCGGCACCGCACTACATTCGCCCCATGTATAATAAACTTCATCCTCTCCAAAGAGGGAAGGATCTGGCACTTTAGGTTTCCAGAGTGTTTTGCACCTTCCTTGAAAGTGAACTGGACATTTTTTGGCTAAAAGGGTGTACCATTGTTCTGCGACAAATTCTCTATCCTCGTCAATCAAACAGTCGAGCCATCTTAGATTTGAATGCTCTTCTATTGTTCCACCTGTGATTCTTGTCCTTGATACAATCCATATTAGCTAACGATCTGAGGTCAAATGATTCGTCTCGTCTGCAGATATGAGGAAACAGGAATGACTAGGCGGAACATACCAGGCCTCATTCGCGAATAATAAGCTTCCGTCTTTTGCATCGATAATAAACATGGCTATAGGAGATAATTGGCTGAAATTGGAGATTAGACTCGTCATATCCAAGAGTTGCTCCGAGATGGACTCTACAGCTGTAGAAGACCAATCTTTACTACAAAAGAACTTGGCGAACGGCGTCTCAAAGGATAGAGAGGGTGTAAAATATGCGTGAGCAGCTACAGCTGAGTTTTGTGAACCGGGTGACCTCATAATGGAATAGTGGTTTTCCAAATGAGGGTAAGAATTCTGATTCCAGGGTTTAATTGGAGAAAGCATCCCTTGTGGAGCTTTCGATTGAAGCTGATTGCAATGAATGGCGTCGGCATCTTCTTGTACTGACTTCGAGAATGCCATCTCGTGTCCAGAAACCACACACCATCGATCTCCTAATAGAACTTTAGACCATCTTTGATGCCGGAACCAATATTGATTGACTGCCTTGCTGGGTCGAGTATGTATCCATTTGACAAACGCATTTCCACCCTGGCATAAGTTTCCTGACAGCCATGAATCAATATTTTTGAATTCGGTGTAAGTCTTGAAGGCATCGTTCGTGAAGACTACGGGAAGTTTACAAATCTCGTTTTCAATCGACATATCAACAATGAAGGAGGGCCTGCTGTCTTGCCGGAGCAAATCAACCGCCCCAAGCTCTGCCAGAACCAAATCTGTGCTTATCGTATCTCCATCATTGTTGTGTCTCGTATCCCCCCCCACATGTTCGAAACCAAGAGAATGACCCGATCCGCATTGAGTTGTCATCGCCATTATCTCCACACAATGGTGTTTGTTGTAATTATCTTCGTCGTGAAAGATCGCAACTGTAAAAGCTCTATTTCCAACTGCTTCGTCTCCTAGAAATCAAGCTTGCTTTGGGATGATGACCTACCGACAGGTTCAGTAGACAAGGCAGAAGTATGATGGTTGATTCGACGCAGTATAGATTTTCAACTATTGGATATTTCTCAATCGAGAGCCGATGGGAACCTGAAATAGTGAAGTTTAATGCTTACGACTTTTTGTAAAGAAAAAATTCTCAAAAATTCAATTGACTGGGTATGAAGCTCAAGATCTGGAGGACCCCTTTCCAGGTTTGCAGACATAATTTCGATCATCGAATCAAATCTGGCCAAAAATTTCAAATTTGCAGTAGTATAGTTCTTTTTGGAAATGAAGAGTAATGAGGGGCATTTTAGAGTTTCTCATGATGTAAGTGCACGAGGCAATGCTAAGTATTTCCGAGCGGTTACTCATTGATCATTGTCTGGCAGAGCTCCTTGGGGTTAACAAGGAGTTTTTCTGGAGAACTTGATCCTCTAGCACAGGGTCTGAGAGTCTGAGAGTCGAGAAAGTTTAAGAATATATCGATTGTTGAAGATGCGGATGTGCTATCGATCACTCCGCAGAGGAATTAACTGTCGCAGTGACAGTAAGCTAACCTCGTCTCGAGCTAGTATACCAATGGCGTAATGAGGTAGGAACCTTCACTTGAGGATCATCTCTTGGTAACAGGGACTTGCTTGTTGTACGTCGGCAAGCAAGAAAAGTTTGTAAGTGGCGACTTGGGTGAAAGCTTACTCAAAATCTCCACATGGATGATTGTATGGACAGACGGACAGATGGGACAACCCACAACTTTGGACCCTTGATACAGTAGGCATTGGGAAAGTGGCGAAGGGAACATGCAAATGTGGTTTATTTTCAGCAAACTAAGTGCTCTTGTGGAAGTCCAAGCATGGAAAAGTTTGTTGAAGGCTCGAAGAATATATAATATACGAAGCACCGGTACATCGGAACATAGCATATATACTTACGGAGAGGGGTAGCTAGAACAATCGTAGGCCAAGGTCTCTTAAGTCTTGGCTAGCGTTGGCTGTTGGAGGACCCATAAGTTCACGTGATATCTCATTTTCATATCATTTGCCCTTTGCTTTGTTGTGTTCAGTTCTCTCCAACACAACAACATTATCCACAACAAACATCAATATCAACATCTACCATCAAACCATGACAATCTGTGTTCCAAATACTTATCTGCTATAGCAAATAAAGTACTTAGGTATCTATAGATTATCTTATATCTTGTCCAATAATGCACACTTCTCGGGGTCACCGTTTTCAAAGCCGGGGAAGTGAGCAGATCTAAGCAGATTCAAGCAAAATACCTTCTTCTAGACAATAATCCTTCGGAGTATTCTATAATTGAATCCTGTGGGTTATGTACATTGTACACTATGGTGAATATGGTATGAATCAAGTCACCTAACGCGGTCGCCATTCCAATCATGATTTCCGTCTCAATTCAACCTCTTCTGTTCGATTTGTTTTTATCGACATCTAGGATGCTTGATAATGGAGCAGTGCAATTACTCACAAAGGTGGCCATGATCTTAGCCAGGCCGATGATTTTATGAGTACAACTTTCATCAGGTAGCTATAAAAAACTTGCCATGCCAAACCATCAATATGCGTGTACACCCGCGCAAGACTCTTACATTTTCCAAAACTCTGATCAAACTTTATATTGGCCTAGAAGAGCGACTTTACTTCGTCACTATTCAATATTTCCCGACGCGAATCTTTCCTCGCAACAGGCGGCGTTCTTGAAGCCAATGCCAAGTAGATAAGCCTAGGTGCATCGGTCATCTATATTATTTTTGGGTCGGAATATAAGTGTTGTGGCATGCGAGCACTAGTGTTGGGGTATGCGGCCATGTAAACGGCCTTTGAATCGAAGCTTTTGTAGAATCCCGATGGATACCCGCGTTTGTGCGTGATCCGCTTCCACAGATTCTACTGCTCCAAAGGATCACAACCACATGATTATATAGACTCTAAAGCTTTCTGGTTAACAATACATTGTCAGGTAGTCTAGATGCCAGACATTCAATTCAATGTTTAATGAAATACTGAAGCGAATTGATTCACTTGGAGCAACCTATAATCTGTCAGCTATTCAACCAAGCTTACGACCTTCTTTTTGCCGTCTTTTCCGTTTCTTTCGCGTCTACCGCGCCAGACAATTCCCTGGTAGTCTTTTGTTATTCTGTTGTAGCTAGTAAAGAGTTTAGGCACAAGCCCATGCTTTTCAATGTACCACAGCCGCCTCATACCGCGCTTGTGGTCTCTTTCTTGGCCATCGGTGGTCGAGTATCTCCCCTACCTGAGGACAACTTTCGTGTGAGCAAAGACTGCAATCAGGTCTCTCTTGCTGCTATACCTTAATTGGTGTGAAAATTTCTTAGCGCTTCTCGTGAAAGCCTTGTTGGATGCTTGCTGCAAAGCGGGTAAGGCTGAGCATGACTTGCTTATAAGCTACCACTCCAAATATAATCTTACAATCATCATCCAAACTCAAACGCTCAAGCTCATAGCAATCTGATTGCACTCTCAACAGTTTTGCCTTTACCATCCCCATCATATTCTTTACTGTTCGGTTGAACAGTGCCCACAAAGTTGGCGAGTAAATTGATGAGTAGTTTCTTGTATAGACGACGCAAATTAAAAATATGAAGCCCATCAAGCCATCCAATGTTTCTTACTCTTCTTCTTCTTCTACAAACTTTTCTTCATCCGCTTCGGATCCATCATCTAATATCACCATTTCCCCCACAATATATACAAACAATGCATCAAATAACAATAACTCCACCCCACCAACTCTTCCCAGCATCTCCACCATCCTCCAACAGCCTCTCCCCCCATTACCAATAACAAACTCCAGAACCTACAACCCCATAACACGTCTCCCAACCAGAAACCCCGCTTCTAGCGCCGCAGTAGTATCGAATACCTCTACCACCACAAGAGGGTTAGTGTCAACCCAAAGAACCAAAATCATCAAAACATTCGTGTCCCCGAAAGGCTGCACAAAAATCATCTTGATGATCACCATCACCACAATGCAAGAACCATTTTTCGACAAGGAAAAGAATTCATGGGTTATGCGACGCACTACTGAAATCAAAAAAGTGATGGCTAGAAAGCGATTGCGACCTGATTCCAACAATAAGAAAAATGGCATCGTGAAACGTAACACAAGAAATACTAGAGGAAAGGGAAGAAAGGGGTCAAAGAAGAGAGACTTCGATTCAATGTGAATATTCTTCGATGTTACATTATCTTCGCTCCGCCGTGCAACGTACGAGGTGGCGATTGCACTTACATAACATAGCTTTGAGATGAACTTGTATATATGGTGAGGGATGGTATGGTGGGATATGGTATGGGGGAATTGGGCAAGGCATGGCATGGCGGGACTGGGATGGGGCACACAAAAGGAATGGGCGGATTGATGCATTAGCAGGCCAGGAAAAGGGAAAAGGGAAAAGGGATATACCATGGCGCAGCGTAGCATAGCATAGGACAGCGTAACGTTGGAACTTGGAGATAAAAAAGGGACGGTGTTGAGGCGTAATTTTATTTTGTTTGTTATTCCATTGCTTGACTTGATAAGTCTATGTGTTCTGTTGATGTTGGAAAACACGCCTTTGAGTGTGAGTTTTCTTCAATGAAAGTACCTTGTTTAACAATACAGACAGATCACACTTGGGAAGCTATATTTCATATCTTGAAATATCTGTACGTCGTTCACGATATTGTACCGCATTACGATTACTATTCAGCTATCTGCCAATTCCCCTTCATTCAACCGCTAACCTCCAATCTCCACTCAAACAACAAAGATGCTAAACCCTCCATCCACAAAAGAAAAACAAGAGATAAAATTAAACTCTCAAATGAATGACCATCCATATATCTTTCCATGTATACCATCCCCGTAAAATTTACCTCTCCCAATTTCATCTCATTCCAACCCTAAGCGTTCCCATCATCGACCCACTCAATCACCAATTTCACCTCCTGACAGTTTGTCGGTAATCCCTGCGTCCCATTGATATACGCACGAACTGGAGTGTCTTCCAAAAAGGTATCGGCTCGGCTTTGGATTGCGTCTGGATTTGGGGATCCATATGTTGAGGGAACTGAAGATGACGTTTGCGCGCAGAAACGGGCTTGGTTCTCTGCATTTGGGGTTTGATCTTAGTATAGTTTCCATCAAATTAATCTAGTCATAGGCAGAGGAGAACAGAAAACGACAGATGGAAAGGGAAGATATGAAAACGCAATCATAGCAAAAGAGAAAGAAAAAAAAAGACATACCATTTCCAATAAACGCCTCATTTCTCAACTTCAACAAACTCCCATACGGATACTCACTCGTGGAATCCACCACCAGCGTCCCATTCAAATCCTTCCCGTGTATATCCCGCAATGTATTGCGCATCTGTAGAACCGTATATCCAGAATCCCACACGCGTGCGAACCGATCTCCGAAATATCTCGTTGTTGCATCTTCGGTGCTGTTATTAGAGGATCCAGTGTGCGAATGAGAATTGGAAGATGAAGAACCAGAACAGGAAAGTAATCCAGATGGTGAGATGGAAAAGAGACATGCGGAGGTGCGAGAATTGGTTGTGAGACCCCGGGATGATATGAAGGGGGAGGGGGGTGAGAGATTAAAATATACGCGCATGATGTATTCGAGGAGAGAGTAGCGGGAGGGAAGGAGTGAGAGACGGAAGGAGGAGGAGTTGGAATCGGATGGGGAGGTAGAAATAGCTGGGGCGGAGGGCGATGTGAATGGGGGGACTACAGGCGTTGAAGCGGGATTGTAGCCGTAATATCCTCTGCTGGCTGGTGGTGGTGGTGGAGGTGTAGGGGGGTTGTTTGAGTTGGAGGGTGAAGATGGAGAGGGATCGATTCCGGTGGCGAATCCGGATGGGCTGTTTAGCCCGCTTGAGGTTGCGGGTGAAGATGGATCACTATTAGTTGTGCTTGGAGAAGACGAGTCTCCACCAGAAGTGGCTGATGGGGAAGGGCCCTCGCCCATTGTTCTTGGCGATGAAGGATCTCCAATAGAAGTGCTAGACACTCCAACCGACTGGCTACTCTGCGAGACCGGTCCCGTAGCTGAAGATGATACCGAAGCACCACCAATTCCCGATGGATCACTCGGATCACCTCCATTTCCAGTAGATGTGGGTGTGCTAGAGGGATAATAAGTACCATATCCATATCCATAACCATAACTTGGTCCACTGACAATTCCACCTGGAGGCGTGCTCAAAGGCCCAGATGGGTCTGATGGGTATGTGCTAGAAGCTGCTCCAGAAGGATCTGTGCCTCCTGATGGATCTGTAGGGCTTGGAGAACTGCCAGAAGGGAATGAGCCTGAGTTAGTTTGTGAAGATCCAGAAGTCCCAGATGGGTCTACACTTGCGTTGGTTGAAGAGGCTGATCCTGGATCTACGGGGGTTGAACCATCGGATGGGAAAGAATCACTACTTGTTGAAGAACTAGGATCAGTAGGTATAGATCCAGAACTTCCTGATGGGCCCACACTGAAATTAGTTGAAGAAGCCGACCCCGGATCAGTCGGCGTGCTAGATACAATTCCCGATGGATCTCCAGCACTCGAAGTTGGTGATACAGGAGGATCAACAGGGTTCGACTGTGTTGGATATCCATAATATGGCGGTACACTTCCAATACTACCTGGGTCGGTAGGAGAGCTTCCAAATGGATTTATGGAGGAAGGTAGATCTGCTGGATCAGAAGTATTCGGTAGACTTGGACTTGAACCTGTGGGTGCTGCTGAAGAATCCGGAATAGGTGGCCCGCAAGGAGGTATTGCCGTAGAGATACCGGATGGGTTGCCGGTAAGACTTATTTGTGTCGGTCCGTTGGCTGTTACTGAGCCCGTGATTGATGAAGATGAACCAGCAGATGCTGATAATGCATTACAATTGTCAACTTGTGATCTATTAATTTCTATGCCAAGGTTAGATCTCTTGTTTCCACTTCCAGGAAGATTAAAGTTTTTGTCCGCCAGTTGAGAGCATTGGCCGAAGGCATTGAAACTTCCATCGTTGTGAATAGAATAGAACACTCAAACCTCTCTCAATACTGGTAGATAATTCCATGGAATATTGAGGCATCACTCCCACCCCTTTTCCACCCATCTTAAAGGGATACAACGACAGTAGTAGAAGAATAATAAGGAAAGAACATACCAATAGCGATATCAGCCCCATTTTCCCCACAGCTTGCAGTTACACAAGAAACAGTAGCAGACTGAATAGCCTCCGCATTACTCTTCTCACATTGACAAGTAAAGTCCGTAGGTCCACAAGAAGTAAGTCCAATAGCATTTTGAATGCAGCTATCCGCACAAGCAGGGATAACGAATGTGGCATTTGATGACGTGGGAACGGCCGAAGGAACCGAGCCCGCGACTGATGAAGGAAGTGCAGATGGGGGACTAGAATTAACAGGGGAAGTAGTAGGAACAGATGACGGAGCTGCCGATATGCTGGCAGGAGCCGAAGTTGGGGCTGCGGGTGGTATTGTTGAAAGGGCTGCTGAGGAAAGACCCGCACTAGCATTTCCAGCCGCAAGCACAGAAGAACAGTCTGCAGTAGTATCATCAAGCACCTCTGTACATTTTTAGCCTGGGTTTTTCATGGAATTCAGTTTCTATATGAATAAAAGAGGAATACTGACGAAGAGCTTCCTCGATTCCACAAGCCTGAAGTACGCAGCTTGTGGCTACTCCTCGGATCAAACTAGCATTATCAGGATCACACTGACATGCCAGGTCCGTGGGACCACAACTCGTTTCTTCTGCTACTGCTGATGCAATGCATGGAATTGCACATGATGGGATTGATGGCGCTGGAGCTATTACTGGACTAGGATCATCGCGGTTAAGTAATGGAACGGGAATTCTAAAATATTGTAGTATTAGCTGCTCTGCTGAGCCGACTTGCAGAATGGGATCTTACAATGCAGAGTTGACACACAATAACAGAGAAAGTAAGGTAATGAATGTCTGAACCATCTTGGCTTATCTGGTAAGCTTGAGATGGACAATGAAGAGAAAAAAGAGAGAAATAGAAAAGAAAAGAAAGTTGCTCTTATCACATAGCAGTTCAATGGGTATGGCAGTCATATATATTCTTCTATAGCACACGCTCTCTCACAAATGGACACCAAATCACAAATAAAAATTTCCTCACTACCACTCAAAGACGTATGATCTTCTGTGACGCATTTATTGAAAAGTCGTCCGATCTCTCCACGATGATTTATGTCATCTAAACCAAGAAAAAATATGCAAAAAGAGATTAATCTCCGGAGATGCACTGGTTTTCAGCCAGCAGGTCTTCGATTACGGATAGAAAACCCTCCGAAACCTCCCTCATTGGCTCCCGAGCCATGTTGCGAAGCCATGGTATCACGTGGTGATCTCCGACAAATGTGTTTCAGACACAAATGTGTAACGGAACAATAGGACAAACTTCTATCACCCCGCACAGCTAGTGATATATGATGATGTTTATATCAAAGTCAGACCTCCATCGTACAAATAGTTATAAAACCTACAATGCTCTGCTTCTTTCAAACTCTGCTGTGACCATTGTATACTGCTCATTCTCTAGAGTCTGTAACATATATTCTCGCTCAGCAATAACAGCGTCAAACCATTGGACCTCGGCGACCTTGTTTCTTGCCCAATCTCTCCACTCATCTTTCACTTTCTGCCTACAATCGGCAACATCCAAATTTTGATTCTTCACCAGAGATGACTTCTTCAACTCGAAATTCTTGGTGCACTCTTGTAGAGTAGTTTCCCTGTCCAAGTCCCAGTTTCTGAACGCTACAATAAAAGTCTCCTGATGTGAATCTTTCGCAGCTCGAATTTTGTATGCAGCATCCGGTTTGTCTTTCCAGAATCCTTCAAGCTTTTCCGTATTTTCCTTCACAGCACGGATTTCCTCTTCACGAAGTTGATCGTATTCATCTCGGAAACGAAGCTCTTGCTTCGAGTATTCTGTTTCGTACTCCTTCTCTAACTGATCACATTCGCTTTCATGAAGAATTTTTAGCTTGTAGAACCCATTGTCTCGTTCTTGTAACATTTGAAATTCTTCCTGCGAGCGAGCGGCAAGACGGGACTTTTGTGAATGATGTAACGCATTCAGCTCTTCTCTTATCTTCCCAAAAGTGAAAGCTATTTCTGCAACCCTTTCATCCTCTTGGCGACGCCGAATGGCTTTCTCCAATTGAAAAGCAAGTTCGGCTTCTCTTTCTAATTCTTCGGCTTCTCGTCGTTTGAGATCCTCGACCATTTGAATAGCAATGCGTTCTTCTTCTGCCGCATTCCTGATTAGTACCACCTCCCGCTTGATTTCTTCTTCGTCTTGGCCAATACTTATTGCCTGTAACTGCGTTTCTAGAGCAGCAGCTTCCTGTCTGAGTTGCAAGTCTAGTACTAACATATCAAGCTCCGATTCTGTACATACACAGGTCTTCCACTTAGCAGAACAAACGTAACACCATTCAGCTTTACAATGGCATCTCATATGCCTACAGCCTTTGTTGAGTTCGACGAAAATCATGCAGTTATAACATTGCTTCCACCCTCGCTCATCTGCTAACCTGACTGTAGCTTGAAAATCTTTATCCGGAGGACATTCCGTCTTTGCATGCCATGGACCTCTGCAACTGATACACACCTTTGTTTTGCAAGAAGGACAAGATGCGCATTTAATACTTTTGTTGATGAAATTATTGGAAATCCACCTTCCACATCTTGGCTCAACACAATAGATTCGGTCTCCTACATCGATCTCCCGCTCCGAAGCCTTCAGTTTAAATTCTTTTGCTAGATTTGATTTGATGTTTTTTACAATGACCTTATGTGGTATATTGTTGAGACAGCACTTAACAGGCCATAACGACTCTTTTTCCATGGCAGTACTGTATTTTGTTAGATAATCCATGATGAGTATCTTGGAAACAACTTACATGACTAGTCTTTCGAAACAATCTTTGCAATAATCGTGACACTGCAAATGAACCATACCACTTCCCGGAAAATCATCTAAGCACGAGACGCACTCTCTATTTAATCAATTAGCGAGACTCCTTCCTGGTTTCGAGGCTCATACCTAATAGGCTCCGCAACTACAGATTTTCCCTTGTCCTGTCTCTTCTTAAGCATCTTAACAAACCTTGTAAGAGGGGCTAATATGCTATATCCCTGACAAGAAACTCTTGAACTTGATTCCGAATCAGATCTCTCTACCGCAAGAATGTACCCGGGATCAGGCGTAGTGTTAGTCTCCGTTGATAGTTGACTGATCACTAGAGATTGTTCTTTTCCCTCCATACTCGAAGTTTCTTTATCTGTTGCAGTTGTCTACATGTTCCCGTCAATAACATGTTTCCACCTAATTAATGAAGCTACTTACTTCAAGGTTTAGTCTTGATGGGCCTGCTACAGTGACATTAGATGAAGCATACGATTGAGAACTCTTGCCAGGGGCTGATATACTGGTCGCCTTGTTTGATTGAGATGCAGCTTCGAGAAGTTTCAAGCTTTTGCGCGACGTAGCTTCACCTATAGATTTTGTGATTATTGTAGATAATTGCGGGATAGCCCATTTGGAGCTATTGAAAGCTGTAGCCCCAGATAGTATTTCTGCTGGCGGACTAAAAGTTTGCCAATCGATATCTTTCATCAAAATGTCAGATGTAAAATTCAGAGGACCATTGAACTTAGAATGTAAGGGCGCGTAGAAGTAGCGTGGCTTCACTCGATGTACAATACTGTCAGGATCATCCGAGGCATGTAGTTCTCGTATGTTAACCTCCGTTTTGTTGATAACTATTTGCAGGCTTGGCACTGAAACGTTTCCCATCTTTGCTTGATGATTTTTGAACAGAATGTTTAGGGGCCTGTAGTTGTCTCGACAGCTTGATGGCAAAATCAGATCCTAGTGAACGAAATCAATCATATGTTTTTTGGTGATTGTTATTGATAACGAGAGATCAATAGAAGGTTGATGCTTAGAATGAATTGAACTGGTGCAGTATAAGGCATATGTAAGTACGGAGCCCGTAGGGCGACAGTTTGTTCTATTCCTTTCTCCCGTGCTCAAAGAATGCACCCGGAGGCTTCTGGAGTGAGTTTAGAAGCTGTCCATAGAATAGTTAGAATCGTAAGCTGCTACAGCTCATCGGTTCACCAAATGCCAAGAGCCAGTACAAGTCATCAACCACCCAGGCATACGCTGGAAAGATGAGTAAGGCCAATCAAAGTACTTTTTAGCAATGCCTTCGAGTGTCAAGTTTTATGTGCATCGCCCTTATGTTTGCGGCTGGGCTTTCCTGACTTCATGACAAGGCGCAAGAACATGTGTATGTGCAATTCGCTGCGAAATAATGTGTTTGCCTACTTTGTGGCTGCTCAGCCTCCCACGATGAAACTTAAATCTCACTTGTGAGGCTTCACCAAAAGTGGGGTAAATTCCATACTGGAATACACTTCATAGCTTTCAGTAATTTAGAAATTAGGAATAGACCAAATATAAATATCAATGTAGCAAATTTGAGGAGACAACAAAGTTCCAATGTGCTGTTGTGACTCTGAATTGAGACTAGAAGAACTATGTGGAACGATGACGTGAATCAGTGCAATTTTGGGGTAACTTTCTGTCTTATATACACTAAAATTGCTCTATATCTCCAGAAAAGCATCACTTGCACATAATGATAGTTGTTTTGTACAGAGATAAGATGACTGTAGTCTAGTGGTGATTTCTCGCCTATTCGTTTTAGGGTAGATTATACACCTAATGCCTTCCAGTAGACCTCAAAGTCATAAACAAATAAGACCCATCAAGTATGCCAGCATTCACCAGGTTGATTCATGACGATCAGTATGTTCACATGCGCAAGTCTCATGAGGAATCGATGATCGGCCATGTCGGTATATTTTACTGTGAATAGTGTCGCTTTCTCGAATCCCTTGACATATCCAAAGTCGAGGGGTAGAAGTAACGAATAGGTCATCAATATTATAAGATATCCTGTACTTGGTTTTCTGAACTGAAACTTGAGATCTTGATCTCCTTGGGCATCAAAATCACAATTTCCCCGTCAGCGTCTTTCCAGCACGCATCCCCGTATTTCAGCTTGTTTTCACTAGCACAAAAAAGCATTAGGTATATTTCTTTGACAACCCCACCCCAACAATAAACCCTTACAGTATTCCAATCATTGGTACGTTCAGCTGATATGCCCCACCCCAAATCGCCTTTCGGAATGACTCGAAAAAGGTAAGACCAAAGTCTTTTTTTGAGAAGATCGCCGAGATCTTCTGCATGAATAAGCCAATATCCGCGCTCCAAAGGGCGACAGGGCCGGGTCTGGAAAGTAGGATTGAAATGTTTCTTTTGCAATCCATTGAAATTCCCGCGGTTTGCTTTAATCTTTCTCAATGAAGGCGTAAGAATATCCGTGTCCTTGAAGTCACCGGAAGAAGTGGGGGGCGTGAAAGACGGAATTGTGCATGCTGTCAGAGATGCTGCAGATGGCAAGCTCGACATTGGAGGAACCGAGCTTGAAGGAACGGAGCTTGGAGCACCGGAAGATTTTGGTACCCCGAGAGCTGTAGATGGAGGTCTTAGAGCTGCGTGAAGAGACGCCGATGACGTCTCAGCCGTGGTATCTGATATGACCAATTTCACCCTCTTGGGGCTCTTGTCCAATGACGATGGAAAATAAAGTCGCTGACGCTTGCCGTGCACATGTTGGGGCAGCGAGCTAGATGATTCTGGAATCTCAGGTGTAATAGATATAGACACCACCTTCTTTGAAACTACAACCGAATTCATGTCTTCATTCGTAAAATCTGCTGCCTCTTCCATCTCTGTAGTTTGACTTGCACGTCGACTTGAAGTATTCGCAGCCTGCCCTGAAGCCTGCACATTGTCGAAGCTATCAGAACGTATTGTATTAAGATCATCTGCATCAGAAGTCGCAATTGGAGGTGCATTGACATGATGATATCCAGCCTTATGTCGTCGACAGGGAGGAGAAATCGTTTGGAAACGACGGGGGGGTAGCGAAATGTCAGCGTCAAAATTGGCATGAGCGTTGTCGTTTTGAGAGCTAGTGATTTGTATTGCTAGTGGCACTTCAAGGTTCAAGCTACTCTCATCCGTAAACTGTGATATCCCATTCGCATCAGGACTATCTTGTGTGCTCTCCTCTTGTTGTTGATGTAGCTCCGAAATCCTGCTCGGAGACGAAAATTGAGCAAGTATTTGATCATTTTCAAGTATGGAATCCTCGATTAAATTAGATGCTCTTTTTGGTGCTTGTGATGAATCCATAAATTGACGCCGCCACGGCGTTTTGTCTCCAGAACTTGTTCCCAATTCAAGACGACTCTGCTCCGGCGTTTCGCCTCCAGACTGTGCTTGCAAGCTCATTAAAGTCCTGCTCCGAGTTCGAAACATTGGAGAATTCCGATTATCGAAAACACTTCGAAAAGATAGTTGCGGCGAATACATTAGATCAGATAATTCCTCCTGAGGGATTTCGCAGTATGCCCCCGGATTCGTCTCTGATTCTTGGGTTGGTGGGCAATAAGATGCATTTTCATCGTATCTCTGCGTCGAACATTGCGACCCTTCAACCAGGCCCTCCAATTCTTCTCCACCTCCAGTATCGTCTTGTGGAACGTCTTGTAATTGTAGACTTGTTGCTGATTCGAAATTTAAATAGGCTCTTGCAAATGCCCGGTATTTAGTATCATCTAGGCCTCGACTTGGTGCCGATGTGTGAACCAAGATCTCTACGTTTTCTCTTGATGTGTGAGCCATTATAATCGTAAGTATGTATCTTGTGCATTGTCTTTGATCGCAAATCTGAAGATCTTAAGAAGTGATGTGAGATATTGAGATAGGACTTTGTATTTAGCCTTCCCTAAAATTGTTTGATAGTATGGCAGACAGACGCTCCGACCACACAACCTAGGCTGTGATGTAAGGTTAGCTCGAGGCTGAAACTACTGAGTATTCTGAACCCCATGAAAGTCCAGACCATTTCAAACAAAACAAGACAACACCACAAACTCAATCCATTGTAAATGCGTCAGTAGTGCTGCCATTTGAAGTGAATTGTTGCTCTTTGCTCTGAATTTGATCTTGGAATTGGGCATAAGTTTGATTATGAAATGGTTTCTGTTTACATACCTAGTAGTTTGCAACCAAACCCCAAAGTTTAAAGCACCTCTACCTCTACTATGGATGATACGTAGTAAAAGCTGCCCCTGATCATTTGGTCAGTAGCTTTGCCCTATAATTTGGTCCATCATAACATGCGCAAATTTCTGGCCAAGCAAAGGACCAAGTGATACCAAGTGGTTTATTGCTTGAACAGTGGAGATAGTAGTAGTACTCAATATTTCTCACTCGTTAATCTGGGTTAGATGTTGAATGTATGTAGTCAGATCAAACTGCTTATTATCTGCACATTGGTGTCCTCTAGACAAGGATCATTACTCTTTCTTCATAGAAGTACCTTTTACTTCCTATAAATACCAAAATTTAGGGAGTGATACCTACAACTTCTGGATTTTATAATCATACTACTTCTGTTTTCGGGCTGATAAATCACAAGCAACTTGAATCTCTCATATCACAAAGAAATTGCCATATAATTTTGAGTCACAAAGACAATCAAAGGGCGACAGCAAACACATTTACTAATTTCACTCCACCACAGCACACCACCATTATGCCTCCCTTAAGATTAAAAGCCTTCCAAACTCGGAAAGCAGGCCCAACCCCTTCTGAATTCAAAATCTACTACGAGACCATTCATTTACCTCTGCTCGTTTCCCTACAAGGTTCCTCCTGCCCTAAAAGCCACACTCGTAACTACGTTATCCGCACCGCATGCGATGCTTCATCCTCCGACACATCAAACTCGAACTATCGAGCCAGTTTATATTATGGCACAAGTTATCAAGACATCGATTAAGATGTATATAGTGAGATGATTTTTGAAGATGAGGAGGAATTTAAGGCTTTTGAGAAGGCGATGTTGGAGCCGCGTTGGTCTTGTGATTTCAAAGTCTCCTTTGAGACCCTCTAAATAGCTAGATATTAACCTTGAGCAGATGGCGTACGCTGATCAAAATATATGGGGACAAGAAAGCATTTGATCCATGACACCTTCCATTCCTTTGATCTAATTGCCAAGTGAACAGTAATCAAGAACGGTCATTCAACTGATTGGCAGTCTATGATGAACATGTACCTACCTAATGTGTATCTGGAATGCGAAGGTACGAGAGTCATTAGATGAGAAATTCAGAATGTCCTCCCTGAACATGATTTCTGAATTTGACTTTGGCTGGAAAGATTGGAGAATATATTATTAATCAACACTGTGAATAATAAAATGGCATATTGGACCATATGAAGCTTGACAGGAGTATTGATAAATCAATTCAATAGATACAGACCTTAGGAAAGGGGCTCTGACCAGATCAAACGAGAGTCTTTCTTCACCAGGCCGTCACGTGTAAGGTAAACACAGACTTTGGACTTAAAATCAAGGCACCATTTGCTATCGCGAACTTTTGCCCCGCTAAGATTTTCCTCCACAAATCGAAATATTCAACGAATTCATTGTTGGAGATTTGAACGTTTCCCCCCTTCCCGCATATCTCAACGTCAATCTTCCGCCGCAATCATGGCACCTATCTCACTCTCAGATATCATCTCTGCGCTCCCATCAGAGGACTCATGGGGACCATCCACTACCTCAGAAACCACATTAAATGGAGTTCCTTACGCCCCATACTCTAAAGGCGATAAATTAGGTCGCATGGCAGATTGGACCGCTGAAGGAAAAGATGGAAGAGATGGCAGAGGTGGAAGACAGCAGTATAACCGAAACTACAGAGGTGCGATTTTTACCTCGAAATCTATTTGCTATTCATTTGCGATTTTCTTTACATGCACTGGGAAAAAGCTAGGTATGAGATAATTTCTTTGTGCTAACATATTTTTGTGCATCAGATCAACAAGTTTACGGCGCTGGAACTTCCTCATTATTTGCAGTCCAACTCGCTGAGGACGAATCTACCTTCTCTGTTGTCAGCAACACCCGCGATTCTACCAAGACCCGCTTTGGACGTGGAGGACTCGCTCGAGGACGTGGACAACGTGGCGGAAGAGGTGATACCCGTGGTGGCAGAGGCCAATTCCAAAGAGTTGGAGGACGAGGCGGGCAACAAGGCTACAACAGTTATGATACTCGCGGTGGAAGAGGTGGTGCTCGAGGTGGAAGAAAGTTTGGCTGGAAAGATTACGACAAGCCACAAAGAAACCGCGATGCTTCTGTTAACATTAAGCCTGACTGGAAGATGTTGGAGGAGATTGATTTCAACCGCCTCGCCAAGCTTAATCTTGATACCGATGATGGAGAAGATATTGACAGTTATGGTTTCCTTTACTACTACGATCGATCATTCGACAAGCAACCTGTCAAGGCTGCCGAAAGAAAGCTCAACGTGGTCGACCGCGCTTCATACAACGTTACTACATCTTCAGATCCCGTTATTCAAGAACTCGCCGAGAAGGATGAGGCCACAATTTTCGCAACAGACAGCATTCTTTCCATGCTTATGTGCTCTCCTCGTTCCGTTTATCCTTGGGATATCGTTATCGTTCGACAAGGCAACAAAGTGTTCCTCGACAAGAGAGACAACGCCACACTCGATATGGTCACCGTTAATGAGAATGCTGCTGATGCTCCAATGGATGCTTCAGAAGGTAGCAAGGACGCTATTAACCAGCCAAGTGCTTTGGCTGAGGAAGCTACATACATCAACCACAACTTCGCAAATCAAGTCATGAAGGAGAGTGATAGCCAAAAGGTAGAAATGGAGAACGAGAACCCATTCTATAACTCCGCCGAAGAGACAGACCCACCTGCCAGTAAGGCATACAAATACCGTAAATTTGATCTTTCCTTGAACGACGAAGATCCAGTTCACTTGGTTGTAAGAACCGAGCTTGACGCCGTTTCAAAGAACGCCATCAGTGGAGAAGATCAATTCTTGACTGTCAAGGCTCTTAACGAATTCGATTCCAAGGCACAAGGAAGTGGAGGTGCATTGGACTGGAGGACGAAGTTGGTCAGTCAACGTGGTGCTGTTGTTGCAACTGAAATGAAGAACAACAGCTGCAAGCTTGCAAGATGGACAGTTCAAAGTATCATCGCTAAGGCTGATGTCATGAAACTTGGGTATGTATTTGTTACGCCTGTGGCCACTATTTCATCATACTAATTCTTGATAGATTTGTTTCCCGTGCCAACCCAAAGCTCAACGATCGTCATGTTGTACTTGGCGTTATTGGCTGGAAGCCACGTGATTTTGCTTCGCAAATGAACTTGTCCCTATCCAACGGATGGGGTATTGTTCGTACCATTGTTGATATGTGCTTGAAGCGTGAAGAGGGCAAGTACGTGCTTGTCAAAGATCCTAACAAGCCAATCTTGAGACTGTACCAAGTCCCAGCTGGTAGTTTTGAGGATGATGGAGAACATGATGTAATTGAGGAGAACGTTGAGGAGGATGATTAGATTTATGTGTGGTTTCACAAAAAAGTTCCAGCGTTCAATGGTTCTGGGCTGGGCTGGGCTGGGCCTCATGGAGTTATGATAATGCGCATATAACGTAGATAACCGATCACATATGCTATATTTGATGAGTTCGAGAGAACCTTTTACCTTCATACCATCCTTCCCATAGATTGCAATCTGATCAATTCGCTTGACACAAAGTTCACTAAATTTGTGAGTAAACGATTACGACGAGTGTCATGCTTACACACAGGTTAATTCTCCTTTGTTACGCGGTGCTAATTAGACTAAACCTGTTACAGTCATTGGTATAGCCAATCGGATGTAATTATATTTCAAAGCTTGATTACCAAACTAGAGTCTTGAACATTAATCTCACCTCATAAGTTAACTACTCTCTTTCTGACCACCCCTGTTTTGGGCCACCTTTCACCACCAAAAACCTCAAAAATCGAGATGACACAGTCAGTATTGTACTAAGATTCACACTGTGTAATATTGCCTGAGGGTCCAAAAGCCAAGATTACGAAAACTATGCCGAGGTGTCCGCGTAAGTGCTAGTACGGTCACATGATCTTTATCTCGACGGGCGCTTCTGCGGAAGCGTTGAAATTTAAGGTTTTCGATAGACTTTGTGAAATCGGGTGTAGTGGATCAATATACATTTTCGACACGTTTCACTTCTCAAGTGCAGATTCCCATTCATTCCGATCTGATTGTTCTCCAATTTAGATTCTTGTACTGGATGTTGAGTGGTCAGTGATCAATCGCAGCCAGGGACACGAGGACCAGATACAACGTCGTTATGTTGCTTTATAAGAATTCGGCGATTACTTTGTAAGATGCTTGAAAGAGGAGTTGATTGATATTGCTGAGTTGGCAATTGGTGTAGATTCAGAGGGTGGATTTTGGAATCATGACTGTGAGTCTATATAACACTTGACGGGTTCCTTCATTTTTTTTGATATCTACTTTCATACTCAAACCAAATTGCATTTTACTTGGACCTGCTACAAAGAACAAAACTTCCCCTCTTCTGAAGAATTCGTATTCCAGCATACCATATTAATTGCACAATTAAAACTCCAACTCTTGCACGGAATTCAGACACTTGATCTACTCAGTGGTCCCCCTTTGATCAAACACATACAAAATTGAAAATGAGCGAATCAATAGATCCCAATGCGTATACGACGCCTTTCTCTATCACTAAATCTGTTCATCGTGATCCTTATTGGGCTATTGATTCTAAAAATCCAGCGAACAATCAATCTGGGAAAATTATTATCATCACGGGGGCTAGTGCTGGTATTGGAGCTGTAAGCTGTGTTTCATATTGTCTATCATACAATCTTGATTTTCCATTCTAACAGCATCTCGAATTAGGCAGCGGCAAAAGTCTGGGCCGAAGCACATGCATCCGGTATAGTACTCGTAGCTCGTCGAGTCCCGCCCATAGACTCCCTGATCGAGAAACTTCAGCCTATTAGTCCGAAAACCAAGTTTTTTAGCGTGAAAGTCGATATTGCCAATGAAGAAGATGTTAAGAATCTTTACGAGACGATACATAAGGAATTTGGTAGACATGCTGATGTTCTATTGAATAACGCTGGAGTTATGGAATACGGCATGATTGGAGAGACAAGACCAAGTACTTGGTGGAAGGGATTTGTGAGTTTTTTTCGCGTCGATGTCAATGTCAATGTCAATGGATTGAGATAAGGCAATTGGGGAAAACGAAGCTAACTTTTGATGAAACCTAGGAAGTTAACCTCAAAGGTCTTTATCATATGACCCACCACTTCATCCGATCCCAACCTTCTCCCATATCGCCAACTGGCACAATTATTACACTCTCCTCTGGACGTGCTGGTCTCACAATACCCCGTGGATCCGCATACGATATCTCTAAACTTGCCGAACAGCGTTTAGTCGAACACCTTCACCTCGAACATCCTTCCCTCCGTGTCTTTACTGTGATGCCAGGAATCGTACCGACTGATATGGTGTCAGATCAATTCAAACCATATGCGCTCGATCATGCTGATTTGACCGGTATGTTGGCATTGTATCTAGTTCAGGAGAGAGCAGACCACTTAAGGGGGGGGATGGTGGGAGTTAATTGGGATGTTGAGGAAATGGAGGGGTATGCGAAGGAGATTGTAGAAAAGAAGGCGTTACAGACTACTTGGCTTTCTATTTTGCCATTGAATGGTGGAAAGGGACTAGCTGGATTGAGGGAATAGCTCTAGGTAGTTAGTAGAGTGACAATTGTAGGAGGGGAAGTGTTAAGAAACGATTTGGTGGAATGTTAATTGTAAATTTTGACTTCAAGAATAAGGAGGTTAAGCGAAGTAGAACCCCTCCACTTTATGGGGGAGAAAAGTTAACGATCAATATTGGCGAGCCTTACGATAGATCATCGCTCAATGGTTTTGTCATTTTTCAAATCCTCTGTATATTGTGTCACAACCATGAACCATGTTTTATCCTTGATTTCCCTGGAATAAATTTCATCCGCTACTTGCATGCAATCTGATTTGGTTAGTGTCTACCCCGCAATTTCATCAGCCACCTCACCAGCCCCTACTGACATAGGTTATGCGACTGTCAGATCTCCAGACAGAAAACCAATCACATCGCACAAGCGAATACGAATGCCATGTTGTTAACCATCATAAAGAAACCTTGCAATCCTGAGTGTTATTATGTCTATAAAACTGTTTCCCACTCCTTCATTCTACCCTTCTAGCTCAAATTGAAAGATTCATATATACCTGATCGATATCAAGATGAACGATCCTCCTCCACCCTATACATCCCGTCCGCCTTCATATACTGAAAGGACACCTCTTCTGCATCTCCATCTGCCGACTGAGCCTCGTCCATATCAAACTCCAGTTCTTAGATCAGACGATGCATCGAGATTCAGAGCAGCTACTTGGATGTCGATTTTTATTATCTCGTTGGTGGGCGCGTTTTATGTTGTTCTCACTATGGTCGTGCTGTTCAGTATATTTTGGCCGAAGGAGGGGGGTTGGTGGATATTGGAAAGTAGATGGGGATGTGGAATCGATGGAATTTAGTGAGTCCGGAGGTGCATTGGGGATGAAGTTATTCAATAATTCTGGAACGGGACGCACATTTTCATGTTGATTTTGGAAGGGTGTTGAGTTGATCACGATACCTATTTACAATATCGATGATTTCTGAGTTGGTTTGCCGCCTGAATAATACCAGGTTAATGAACAACCAGTCAAATGATAATCACACTGTAAGTATGCCTTACATGCGACAATAATCGTGTCACAAAAAGCCTATCAAGATAGCAACCGGCGACAGCGTCCAATCCTAGTGTATGATTATACCCTGTTTTATGCAGGCGGCCGCATTGCGACCGTCACACGGAGGCGCAATACACTTGATGACTATCACTTCACTTCATGTATCAAGATTCAGGCTGTGATTTTCAGCTCTATATGATGGACTAAAACCTTAACATTGCAATCTCGACGTGATTCCTTCAATAATTAGCGATTGTGTTGATATCAAGCAAATATGACAACCAAGAAGAATGAGGCTGGCCCACCACCACCATATACGCCTGGAAGCCCTCCGAAATACTCATTCTCGGAAACATCACCTCTTCTTCCAACAGTAACCCGGGATCTTCTCTTGGACTCGGAAAATGGCAATAACAGAAAGAGAAGGAAGTTTCCTACAACATTACTCACCGTCATCAAGGCATTCCTGACTGCATTAATAATTCTCAGTTTGGGTTTTTTGTTGATATCTATCATTTGGAAAGCGGAAACAGTCGTGAATGTTAAGATTGGAATTATTGGTACTGGACCTGCGGGGATTGGTGCAGTTCAAGGTGTGAGAGATGGAATTTCACGATTTAGTCAGGATTTCAAAGATCGAAATGTTGATGTGCAAGTTGAGATTGTGTTATATGAAGAGAAGACAAGAGTTGGCGGCAGGATGGTGGTCGAGGATACAGATGGCATGGAGCTTGAGGCTGAAGATGTTGCGAGTGGAGCATTTAATGGAAAGCTATTGAGTATTATTGGTAGGATAGAGAATGTGAAGGAGCAAAAGCATGCTGCTATTGAAAGCGAAAATCTTGGAATGGGAAAAGTTGGATAGTAAGTTTACATTGCTTTACTATCACAAATGTGTTCAAACAATGAATCCACAACTGACATTCGCAGTTTCAACGGGAATAATATCGTTACCGAAACATACCGACCTTATGCTACCACTCCCTGGAAGCATTATCTCTATCTCCTGTTCAGATACGGTCCTTCTACCTGGCACGCTCCAAGAATTCCAACGGGCACCATGAAGTTCTTTCATAACTTCCTCCCTACACTCGACACTATAGGGGTATCATGTATCAGAGATTTGACCTACATAGTGTCCAACAAATATAGATACACGCCCTTTATCCTCCCCGCAATCGAAAGACTGAGGAAAAATGGAGTGGGAGGAAATTATGTACGAGATATACTAGCCCCGCAAGTTCGGCGTCATACGGGACAGTCGATTGAGCAGATGAGCGATTTAACACTAAGTATTGCGCTTGAGCGAGAAGAATCCGGGTCTATGAAGGCTATAAATCATGGATTTTATCAAATGGTAATGGAAAAATCATTGAGAGAGAACAAAGCAAAATTAAATCTCGGTGCCAAAGTGGTCCAGGCTCGCGGGAAAGAAGTTATCGGAGGCCATGCAAAGTGGGTGATACAATGGGAAAACGTAGCACATGACGAGGACGTTCTAAATTCTGAAGAGTTTGATAAACTTATCATTGCCGCGCCGTTCAACTACACACAATTGCTAGGAGAGACACAGGATGGTAAATCGCTTTACCCTCTCGACGATACCCAGGATCTCGAATACCAACCCCTATATATCACATTCTTCACCACCTCCTCACTCCTCACTTCTTCCCTCAGAAACGCACGATCACCCCTGCCCGCACAACTCCTACCCATTTTTGATCCAAAACAACCCTCTAATTCCCCTTTCAACTCACTCATCGAACTTTCTCTTCTCCGCACTATTCACCATCCTTCTCAATCACCAAACCCCACAAATCCCACACCACAAATTTATCTCCACCGTCTCCTCTCCTCCCAATCCATCACTCAAACTTCCTTCACCACTATCCTCCATCTCTCCAATACAACGCAAATAGAAACTTGGAATCAGCAGGAAATTCTACACGCATATCCACACACACAGACTTTCCTCCCAGATACAACAGAAGAAAAGGGATCTTTGAAACTTGGAGATCATATATGGACGACACAAGGAATGGAGGGGGTATTGGGGAGTTCTGTGGAGGGGGGGTGGAATGGGGGAAGGATGGTGGGGGGGAATGTTGCGAGAGAGATTTTGGAGGAGGTGGAGGGGAAGTTTGGAGGGGTGTGAGGGTGAAGGGGGAAGGGGGGGAGGGGGAAAGGGGTTGAAAAATGGATCTGGGAACTTGGTATTTTGGGGGACAGGGACGGATTGTAATGACATTTATGATACAAAACCAAACAGGCAGCAAAGCAGTCGTTTCTTTCTTTCTTTCTTTCTTTATCTACTCACTTAATTCTCGAACACAGAATATAAATACCCCATAACTCATAAGTCATAATTATACACATATACATATCCGCAACAAACCAACCACCACCAACAACCCAACATCACTCACTCACTGACCCCAAGCCCTAATACAATACTCTCTCCCACCCTATCATAATCATATATCATATTAAATATGAAACCCACCCACCCATCCATCCATCCATCCATTTATTCACATACATATAAATAGCCTACAAAAAAACACAACCATCAGACCGATTTCTCGACTTTCGATTCTCGAATCAGATGTTTAATTTCCAATTTCCAATTCCTACTTTCCCAATTATAAATTACAATCTTCCAAATATAAGCTCGAGTGATGGATTGAGTAAATATTTGAGAGACCCATTTTCAGAGATAAGAGATGGGAGGTGGTGGGCATTGGGGATTGGGGATTGGGGATTGGAAATTAAGGAGTGAATAAGAGATGAGAGGATGAGAGAGTGAGATATTGACGCTATCTATTAAGTAAAAGATAGAAAGAAAGGAAAGATTCCAACATCAAGAATACATTATGTGAATCGACATACATTTAGGACTAACAAACAAACAAACAGCAAGACACATTTTCTTTACACCGATTCGAAAACAAAACAAAAGAGATTAACACAAGATAAAAACCAAATATTGGAATTTTATAGACATTAAATCATCTATTGAATCATAGTAATATATATACATACATCAGATCAACTGGTTGATATATATCCCGTGACTCCCTCCGTAACAGTAACTCCCCTACCGAATTTTTCGATGCCCGGCCCTATCCATTCCGTCCCAATCCAATCCAATCTATACAATCCGTTCCATGCAATCCTGCTTTCTGTTTTCGGCTACCGAACTACATACACACTAAATACAGTTTCCACCTCTAAACCTCCAACTCCCTAATCCTATAAAGACCCTCGTCTTCCCTCCTCCTCCCCCTACCTTCTCTCCCTGCAACCCTCCCACCCACCATCCACAACCCCACCACCACCGCCACACCTCCCACAAACCCAAAAATTCCAACCCCGTACCCCGTATCCTTTAATCCCATCACTCCTCCCATCTCCTCCCCCATCCCCTGCTCGATCCAGCTCGGCATCGCAATGATCAAAAACCCCGTAAACAAATTCTGCAAAACCGCATGAGCTCTGTCCAATCCCCCTCTACCTCTCTGACCCTCTTCCTTTCCAATATCATCCATACCCTGCTGTATAGCTAAATATTTCTCTACCGCGAATCCCAAGATCGCCGTTCCAGCAACCAAGATCCCGAAGATTAAACTGATAACCTTGAGACTACACTCCATACCAGGATCTGAGACTACGAAGACAGTGGAACTGACTTTTGTGGCTTGGGGGATAAGGGTCGTGGATACGTATTGTGAAAAGGCGATGGTACCTGTAGTGAAGAGGATCAAACCGGGGATTGCAATGCGGAGCGCGCTGGTTGGGGTTCCTCCTAGGACCTTTTCGGAGGAAGGGATGATGGGTTTGCCCGGGGAGACGATGGATAAGAGACCGTAGGATATGATGGAGAGAACGAAGGGTCCGATAAAGATATATCCTACTTGGCTTGGGAAGATGAATAGTGGTGAAGCGGAGAGAAAATTCGAGAGAGTTAGTGCAAATGCGTATGCTGATGCTATTGGCAGTGAAGCCATGACGAATGTAAGAAGTGTAATAGGAGAGACGAGTTTCTTGAGTGGTCTTAATAAGTCCTCTTTGGAAGGATTGCCCCAATATGGCATAAGATGTAATGTTCTCCACCAAGATTTGAAGGATATGGTAGGGGGAGATGTAGGAGGGGTAGGATGAGAAGTGCGATAGAAAGATGTTTCCGGAAAGGCGATAATCAAAAGGAAAATCGAAACGGCTTGGATGATATTCACTACCATGATTTGATTTCCGTACCCATCAATTGTTTGGCTTAGATATCCGCCAATAACAGGAGTTCCCCACGTGAAAAAGACATCTATTGTTGAGAAGATTGTTAGGCGAGTGGGGAGTTGTGATTCCTATTTTTGTTAGTATGTTTCTTTGAGTTTGAAGGATTTCCCTGCTCGAGCCTTTTTCGCTCCCAGAACTAATAGTTCGACAGAAAAGAGTTAGAGATAATACTTACAAAGTACATTTCTGCCATGGCACCTTTAATCAACGCTTCAAAAGCTCCCCATCCTACTCCCTGCAGCATTCTCCCTCCCAGAAACTGACCATAACTCTGAACATGCATATTCCACAGACTACCGACCAACATCAAAGCCGCGGCAAAAATGAAAATCCCTCTCTTTCCCACTTTCATATTCAATATTTCCCAGAATGGACTGCTGATCGCAGAGAAAATGAATGCAATCCCTGTTAACAAGGCGGTTTGAGTAGATGAAATCGAGAACTGTGCTGTGATGACTGCATTTACAGAAACGAACATTAGGCGTTGCATGCCTACTATTGAGAAAGCAAGGCATAGAGTGAAGAATGCGAGGTTTTTGCGATGAGGACACCAGTTCTGTAGTATGTTAGTATTACTTTCTTTGAAGATCTTGTAATACGTTTTATTCGGTACCAAATGGGATATAACAAGAATAGATTACATACCAAAGGATCCATATTTGAATCATGACTAAACTTCTCATCTTCCCACTCTCCCATATCCTTCTCGAAATCAAAAGGCTCGACCTTTTCCACAAATGTTTTTAAAGTCCCTTCATCCATCTTTGGAAATCCCTCAACTTTCTTCTCTCTCGCATTCGCATTACTCCCTGACCAAAACTTTAATTTTCCACTGATAGTATCCCTCCTCAATTTCCCTTTCATCCCATCATCAATTCCACTTTCGTCATCCCCTTTTCTTGAGTGTTCCGATTTTGGAAGAACAGGCTGTGGTTCAGTGATAGTTGCCATGATTCCCGTTCGCTGTTAAGTGTCCTCGCAATTCGTTTAATCGATTCGATGCCAATTAAGTGCCTCTTAGGAACGTTTATATTTGATGTATTTCCCTTCATATATTATTGATCCAGTTCGCTTGTACAGTCGTCAAATCGTGTTGAATTGTTCGATGTAATTTCCCTTTTCTTCCGCCTTTCCCTCAATCTCAAACTTCAAATGAATGTCGTGCGATCTCTCAAAAACCGTCTACAAAATGTAAAGTAAAGGAATGACTTTGAAAATAGAAAGAAAAAAACTACACAAGAAACAGATCTAGAAACTCAATTGACCGTCTAGCAGTCTTAAAGAGTAGATGTCAAAAATAGAAAAAATAAGAAAACAATTATATCAAAGGCATGAATGTCATAAAAGGATCAGGAAGACCAAGAGAAATTTGCAGACAATGCGTACAAGTAAGTGAACTCAAACTCGAGACGAACAATTATCCCGTACACTCAACTGCGCCTCAGCGCATAGTGAATCCCATTTGAATCCTATTTGAATCCACATCACATACAGTCTCATACGTTCCGATTTCCGTATAACCCCCATTGACGCGAATATGAGCTAATTTTCTGATATTTCGTAGGGCTTAAATTCATGCACTTGCATTTTCAGACGAGTTAGCTTTCCCAGGTTCCTGAAATATACCATTCTCATCCAATCGTAACCCTTGCAGCGATCAAAACCTAGCTCGAAGCTTAAAGTCTAGTACTAAAAGGGGAATTTCTAATTCAGATCAAACCCAAACCGTGGCAACTGCGTTTGGAATGATCGACACGTTTCATCTTGAATGTGCCGCACTGGCGCGGTAGTTGCTCGGACTCGTATATTTTGATGAAGATTTGGTTGAATTGGAGCGAGAAATCACCAATAAACCACCTCACTAACCTCGATACTACGTTGCGCACATGTACCCGGACATCCTGTCATTTGGCGACTACTAATTAGATGGTACTGGTATGTGTGTAAAGAAGATTGATCTTAGCAACGCGATCAGTGCGAGATGACCTCCACTATTTCATAAATAGCCCAAGTACAGAGTACATAAGTGGTATCTCCCAGTCTACTGAGCCACCTACCTTTCCTTCAAATCCATTCTCTTTCTGCAGGGCCAGCTTGAATTATACTAGCCAGACTTGCAGATTTCGCTCTTTCTCGTTTAACACCAGCCATATGTCAGAACCCTGGACGATATAACTCTACGATTTTCAAGCTCAACGAAATAGTTGGGATATAGAGCGTTATTAAAACTCCATTTCATGATGGTATTAGTACATGGTATGTGTGGTAAGTTTCTGTGAAGGTGTGTCACCCCTAACATCCTTCGAGAATTCAAGAATGTTTCTGCATGGAGAGGAATTCCCATTCTTTGATAGTAGGTTTGAGCTCGCTCTCAGATAAATGGAGGGTGTTTATGGAAAAGCTGAGGAGAATGTTTGATCGTGATAATGGAAAAGGGATTGAGAGATTTGCTGAGGAATATCAGATCGTTCAAGAATCTCTACGTACCCACACAATGATATCTTGGACAATATTAACATGCATGTTGTCGTCTCAGACTCGGTACCTCAGGAACATTGGAGTTGTCAGACTGCAGATCAAAAATCAAGCCCGTGCGCTCCTTCCTATCAGTATCCATAACCGAGGCATCAGCAACAACCTTCCTCATGGAGCTTTATCAAATTGTGATATCAATGATCAATGGTGCCATCCGACATGGGACCCGAGTTTTCTTCTTATCAATGCCAGTTCCATTCATAAACCATTAATTGTTGTCTTTCGATACCCTTCTTGATTCTTTTTCACAAAATTCAATACCCTTAACTAATGCTAAGAAAAATGGCAACAGAAGCAGCAGCTCGTACCTTCTTCTCCTCTCCTTACTTCGCTGTAGTAGGCGCCTCTTCGGACCCTGCAAAGTTTGGACATAAAAGTAAACCACCATGATTTGATTTGTTATGCTTGAATCCAAGTGTCCATCTCCATTTTCTGGAGCTTTGAGCTAATACTTTCTCCCCTTAGTATTCGCATGGTATACGGCCTACGGTCTTCCAGCAACTCCTATCAACCCCTCCTCTCCCTCCATTAAAGTCGGTTCCACCGATTACTCCACTCTTCCCTCAATCTCCGCTCTTCCCCATCCAACTGAGACTGGTGTCTCTATTATCACTCCTCCAAAAATAACAAAGAAAGTCTTGGAGGAGGCAAAAGCTCTGGGAATCAAGAGTGTGTGGTTGCAGCCCGGAACATATGATGATGAGATTCTAGGATTTGCTCTGAAAGAGTTCGAGGGTGGGGTTGGAGGTGAAGAGGGCGGAACTGTAGGAGGAGAGGGCTGGTGTGTTTTGGTTGATGGAGAGAGAGCTGCTAAGGCTGCTGGTAGAGATTTGAAGCTGTGAGGAGAGGGGCCAGCTGACTTGGACTAGCAATGAGGATGATATGCAATGAACACTCGTGTTGGATTTCACATACTTTCGTAAATTTGAAATATAGATTGTTTCAGAATCTGAAGAGCTCTGAGGGACATCTTTAGGAATAAGTCTCAAGTTGAAGTAGCTACAATATTGGCCTAATACATTCTCGACGTTTAAGAATCATTATGGCAAGCCGTCATCATTATTCTTCGCCATGTAACATAATTGGTGAATTTCGGCTTCGATAGGAATCACATCCTACTATGAAGTGAACGAAGACGAAAATGAACAGCTTCATTCATTTACTTGCTCATTCCAAGGGAATCAAGACGAGTATCTTATCTGAAGTGTATTCCTCATGACTGTAATCTAAAGGGCCAGACATCTGGATCTTGGCCTGTAAACTCATCAGTGTACAAACTTGCAACAGCACAATCTTGTTGCACAAGCATTGGAGTAAGACAGCTTCTAGGTAATACCTGATCTTTGGAGGAATAGCTTCAATGAGAGCAAGAAGTTTATATTCTATTTCTTTCTCAGATATACAATCACTTTGATACAGGCAAGATGAACGTCAGGTATCTTTCATTCCTCTATCGCAGTTTTTACAAGATATTTACCAAACCAAATGATAGATCTTGTCTACCTATACTATCATAATGAGCGGAGTCTATTTCTGAGTACAGCTTTAGCAATGCAGTATCACCGGCGCCCTTTGCACCTCCCACAAACTTCGATGCAGCTGAATATCCGCTTGGTGCTTATCGCCCATCAAAGCAAATATTCAAAGCTCTTCTTGGGAAATGAGTAAGTCGTACAGGTGAACGTCAATTATGATTAAAAAAACATATCCTGTACTGCAGTCATTATACCTTGTATCCCACGAACACAGAATCAACAACCGGATCGGGCACATACCTAGTCGCTACCTGAGTCTCGCTATCGAATCTGATGCAAAAGGGTACAATTTATTAATAAAATGTCTTTCCTACAAATTGAATGTATTAGATCTCTGACGATTCTTCGTGATTCGGCAAAAGCAGAGAGCAAAAAGCAATCATGAAATCGACTGTCGAGTATGATGAACTTCAAGGATCTAATAGATTTCGTGATACGAACTATCTTCCTTAGTCAGTCGCTGTTTTCCAAATATGATGTATGTGCGGCCAATTGTCTATTTCTTTTCCATCACCAAGTACGTTCTTTCCGTCCCGCGAGGAAACAACCCGACACCGATAGCGAATATCCGTTGATTGGGTAATTGCTCAGCCGTGAAGTGATTCTCCTTTCTTCACTTGTCCTCTCTTTGGTTTTCGTCGTTGCCACTTCCATCAGACTTCAAAATTCATTTTCAACTAAGAAACATCAATCTGGATTCACTTTGGGTTCTTGTTTTTCCTCTCTTTGGCTTCTACCACACATTCCTTTTCACTTTCGACGATTAGCGACAACACCACGAGCTGCAGTCCCATTGATTTAAATCTTCTTAGCTATCAAATATAGTCCATTACCCTGGCGTCTTCATTTCGAATTTGATCATGTCGAAAAGTGTGCCATTCGAGTCTGGCGATCTGGGTAGTGGTGATGATGTTCCTGCTACAATTGCTCCACCTCCTCGGCCACTGCCACCAATAGATACTACATATCAAGGCGCATGTGATGCTGAAATGGGCACTGCTACGCCTGTTTTAGATCGAGCTGATGAAGATCTTACTCAGCAGTTGAGAGGCCCAGAGCCATCTAACATTGTCTCTTGGGAGAGCGATACTGATCCATTGAATCCTATGAATTGGTCTAATACTAAGAGATGGGCCAATACGGGAGTTATCTCTGTTATGACTTTCTCCACGTAAGTGATTTTGTCTTTTATCTCATGAAAATCTGCTAATTCTTCACAGTCCTCTTGCATCCACCATGTTTGCTCCCGGAGTTCCACTCGTGATGAAAGAATTCCAATCTACAAATATGATTCTACAAACTCTAGTTGTTTCAATCTTTGTACTTGGTTTTGCCGCAGGTCCTATTATTGCTGCGCCAATGTCAGAATTGTATGGTCGAAAGCCAGTTTATCTGGCTGCCAATTTCTTGTTCTTGATGTTCACACTTGGCTGCAGTTTGTCAACTGATCTTAACATGCTTATTGTCTTTCGATTTCTGGCAGGATGTGCTGGAGGAACGCCCACTGCACTCGGCGGCGCAAGTATCGGTGATATGTTCCATCGAGACCAACGCGGGCTGGCAATGGCTCTTTGGGGAATGGGACCTTTGATGGGACCAATAGTCGGGCCAATCGTAGGAGGTGTACTTGCGGCAAATGCTGGATGGCGCTGGGCTTTTTGGTTGGAAGCTATTATTGCCTGTGTGACATTGATTGGAGGATTCTTTCTCTTGCAAGAAACTTACCCGGTTGTCATTTTAGAGAGAAAAACGAAACGAATTATCAAGGAAACGGGAAATACGGCGAAAGTATCAGCGCTTCATCATACAGATACGCCAATGATCCATTTCACCAATGCTATAGTTCGACCTTTGAAAACGTTGTTTCGTTCGCCAATCGTTTTTCTTCTCTCCGTATACTATGCCGTTCTTTTCGGGTACTTGTATCTGTTTATCACGACATTCCCATTCACCTTTTCCAATCAATATCATTTTTCGCTTTCACTTACCGGGCTTGCATACTTGGGTCTCGGATGTGGTATTGCCATTGGACTTTTCATATCTGGAAAGGTATCAGATCCTGTTTTCAAACGGTTGACGGAAAAGAATGGAGGGATTGCGGAACCGGAATATCGTTTACCTGCGCTGATGCTCACGAGTCCGCTGATTGCGATTGCGCTTTTTGTTTATGGATGGACGGCGGAAAAGAAGATTCATTGGATTGTTCCGATTATTGGGACGAGTTTCTTTGGGATTGGAATGATTCCTGCTTTTGTAAGTGGTTTCTGTCGTCCTCTCCTTCTCCCTCGACTTCTCATTCCTCGTGAGAATATAAGTAGATACGTACTAACAACTCAAAACACAGCTTTCAATAAACATGTACCTAGTCGATAGTTTCCCTACATATGCAGCATCGGCAATCGCAGCAACGAAAGTTTTCCAATCTATCGGTGGCGCTTTCTTGCCATTAGCAGGCCAGCCTTTATACTCAGCTCTGGGATTAGGATGGGGTAATAGTGTATTGGGATTTATAGCGTTGGCTTTCTTTCCGGTGCCGATACTGTTTTCTAGATATGGAGCTTGGTTGAGGAAGAGAGGTGTGGTGAAACTTTGAAGAGGAATGGGGGTAGTACGTGTAGAGACTCTAGAAGAGGATAGTGGGAGAAGACGGAGAGAAGTTTGTAGTGTGTGTGTATAAGTTAGAAGAGATGAGATGAGAATATAGTGGGAATGGGAAACGGTGTAATTTTAAGATCCGTTGAATTAGTATATCTGTTTACAGATTGAAAGCTAGAAGTAGATGAATTTGAGTAAGCGATGTACTTAGTACTTATGTCTATACTATACATCTCAATTAAGCTTCTCCGTTCATCTGGCATATCAATACATATTTTAGAGATTTATTAATACCTGAGTATTTACACATACAGTCTAAAGAGGAACTTGTAATCTTTGGAGGTGAGATGAATAGATAGGGCAGATTTATTAATACTTCGTATATGTAACTTCTCATCATAGAACTATTAGATAGATAGTTATATAGATCACCAGTTAGTTTCTAGCAAAGATTTATATTATATACCTCTGTACTGAGTATACAGTAACTACTATACCTTACGTAAAGAACTCCTGAATCCGATATCCATCCGATATCGCAAGAAGGAAATGCGGAATCGCATGTTTGGTTTCGGAGGGGTTATCGCTCGCTGGGTTGGTTGGTTGGTTGGTCGGATAAGAATTGGAATTGGAATTGGAACTGTAGGATTGGATGAGGGGTAGGATGGGTAGGTAAGTGCTTATTGATGTCATGGCCTAGGGTAGGTGATGAGGATATATATATATATATCGGGTGGAGGGAGGGGAGGTGTGCTTTTGAGTTCGGCTGCGAAGGATATTTTTTGGTCATTATCATTTGTTATATTATATTACATGGACGGTGGAACGAATTGTTTCTGTACAGTACACAGAGTTTGAGAATTGATTGGATTTTGGCGATTATTGAAAGAGAGAAAGAGAAAGAGGAGTGATATAATCACCTGATCATTCAAAGATCATTGACAATATTTGGCCAATTGGTAAAGGAATTGAATTGGAGGTTCTGTTACGGATTGGTAGATTGTTTGATTCGCTACAGACGGGATATCTATTCTACTAAGCACTTTTTATCTTTTGAGAACGGGTTACAGAGTTATAGTAATATGGCTACATTTGCGTGGGTTTCCCTTCTTCTTTCTCCTCTATCTTCTACATTTCTTTCTACTAACCTTAAGCTATAGACACAAAACCTTCTCCGCAGCATCCTACGCCGCATTCCGTCCCTCCTACCCCCAAAGTTTCTTCACTAAAACTATCAACTATCACATCGGGCCCCGCTCTACGCTGCTCGATCTAGGTTGTGGTCATGGAGTCGTCAGTCGAGCGCTCGCTCCCCATTTTGAAAAGGTATACGGTACGGATCCCAGCGCGGTGATGATAAATCAGGCGCGAAAAATCGCAGCGGAGAGTGATGCCGCGGGGAATATAGAATGGAGGCAAGCGTCCGCGGAAAATCTTGATTTTGTCGAGGATGGGAGTTTGGACATGGTGGTTGCGGGACAGGCGGCGCATTGGTTTGATTTTCCCGGGGTGTGGGAGATGGTGCGGAGGAAGTTGAGGGAAGGGGGGACGGTGGCGTTTTGGGGGTATAAGGATAATTTGTTGGTGGACTTTCCCGCCGCGACGGAGGTTTTGGATAGGTACTGTTATGGGGAGGGGGAGAGGTATATGGGGAGGTTTTGGGAACAGCCTGGGAGGGAGAGGTTGAGGGATTTGTACAGGGATGAGGTGATGAGGCCGCCTGGGGAGGGGTTTAAGGATGTGGAATGGGCGAGGTATGAGCCGGGGGTGAGGGGGGTGAGGAGTGGAGAGGGGATTGAAGAGGGTGGGGTGGTGATGGGGAAGAGAATGAAGTTGGGGGAGTTGGAGGGGTATTGGAGGACGTTTAGTGCGTTTCATGGGTGGCAGAGCGAGAATCAGGAGAGGAAAAGGAGGGATGTGGGGGAGGAGGGAAACGGTGATGTGGTTGATGAGATGTTTGAGGAGATGTTGAAGGTGGAACCGAAGTTGAGAGCGAGGGAGGGTGAGGATTGGAGAGATGTGGAGGTAGAGACGGAGTGGGGAACAGTGATTTTGTTGGCGAGGAAAAAATAGGAGGTTTGGTTGTGTATGGAGTGATGGTTGAAAGAAAAATTTGGAATTGGTTGGCATGGGACGGGATTTTGTTTTTCTAGATGAGTTTTGATATATCATGTAGGATATTGGCGCACTCTTCTAGAATAGATCAACTCTTCTCGCTGTTCAAGTTTCACACATAGAGTGAATTAAGCAGGGTATGGATACTTATTCTTTCGAGAAATCTACGATATAATGTAGCTTTCGTAGCCAAGGATATAGGAAATCTCATATCATGACAGCGACAGTGATGTACCATATGGGTGGTTTCGATGGTACTCTCTCATGAGTACTCCTGTAACCAGTCTCTTCGGTCCGTGGAAAGAATACTTACTCAAGGAATAATCAGAGTTAGATATAGTATTACGTGGCTGTGAATAGGATCAATGGAACGGAGAAATGGTTAGGCACATACTCATATATGAAGCACTATCGAGAGAGATATTCTTTCCTTGATCTAACTCGGGATGGATGTCAAAGTATGTAAACTGGGATGCTTTTTATGCACCATTATGTTCATCAAGAGAGACTTTTATGTTTCGACAGTTTTTGATGCGGTTTCATAAATTCCAGAGAAAAGACGATGCTACTCACCGGGAGATCCCTCGCTGAGACCCCTTTATACCATTTTTGAATGATTGGGAGGCTGATTATCCTGGTTGCCCTGCCAGAATTTAACTTTGGTCCACTATAATAATTATGCTGAAGGAACAACACATAGAGTCGAATAAAATAGATGAGAGGCTGGCTGGCATAAACATAATAATTGGCACGGACCAAAGTATTAGATTTCTAGACCTACAATCTCTCTTCTTCTAATCATACCTACTACACTCACTGATCCTACTTTGATATATCTTCAATTTTCATACCACTCTCAAAGGAAACACACAAAATCATAATCAAAATGGTGAGTTTTCTTATCCCTTGTTACGACTCCCAATCCAATACTGTCATATGCATCCCATTCCATTCCTTGCTTGGAAAATGGTGTTCCAATGAGCGCTGCTTCCGATTTGCTGGTTCTCATTCTGCTTTGTTACTGCCCGCTCATTATACGGTTGCAAAAGCAATAATGGCCGGGTAGTAAGGCGCCAGTTTGTGTTTGTTGATTTACGATTCGAGGATCGAATACATGCAGGAGATCCTATACAATTTGTACACCATAACAATCTGCATGCATCACATCACATCATATCATATCACTTTACTTTGCAACTCTATTCCATCCTATTCTGTTCGGAATATCGCTCCTACAAATGTCCAAAATGTCATCAACTAATCCTTCATACGATGCGCAGGCCTCCACAAACTACAGAGAAGCATTTCAACTCTTCGATAAACGCGGTACTCAGCGTGTGCAATTGGATCAACTTGGAGATTTGTTGAGAGCTTGCGGTCAGAATCCTACTTTGAATGAGATTAGAGAGTTGGAGAAGAATGTTGGTGGTGAATGTGAGTTTATTGTGTTTATTATTATTATTATGAGAAGGGTTAGAGGATGGTTTCCTCGATGTTGATACGCTGCGAATTACCATCGTGGAGCGCAGAGAGCTATGCGACCTCTTTCTATCATCAAATGAAAGATATGTACTAATACCACGTTCTCACAGTCGATTTCGAAACCTTCTCCAAGATTCTCAACCGACCAGGTGGATTCCGCGATCCGGGTGAACCAGAGGAATACTGTCGTGGTTTCCAGGTATTCGATAAGGATATGACTGGATTTATTGGAGTTGGACAATTAAGATACATCTTGACGAACTTGGGAGAGAAAATGAGTGATGAGGAAGTGGATGAATTGTTGAAGGCGGTTGATACCAGCAGTGGGGAGATCAATTATACTGGTGAGTTTTTTGGGGGGTTTTAAGGAGAAGATGTGCTGGAGAAGTGGGAGATGCAGTGGGACTACGGAAAGCTAATATAATGACGATAGATCTCGTACGAACAATCCTCGCAAACTAGATTTTATGCTTCGTTATAGCAGAGGGTTACGGCAGTGGGTTTAAAATATTACTGGGAGATGAGCAGAGATGAATGGGGGCAGGCAGAGAGAAAGAGAATCAGAGATATACAAGTAAGGAGAGGAACGAAGATATTATATCAGTTGTAGGAATCACTTTTTCGCGACGGCATAAATAGGAGCTGTGGAGTGGGAGGATATTGATAATGGCTATGGCTATGGCGTTGAATGAACTTTTAGGCCTGCAAAGGCAGAAATGGATATTATGAATTTTTCTACATGAAATCGAAGTGCATAGATTTTGTAGATATATGAGTGTTATTCATGAGTGTCATTCATGATTGAAGATAAATTTATAAGTGTTGCTGATTTTGGCTTTATCAACTGGGCCAGTTGTGATGTGATATCGAGAGAAGGCTGAAGTGTTAAGCTTCGAGGCTGCATTTCCGTGTTGTGAATAAAAATAGTTATATTTCTTTCTCATGTTAACAACACAACTTACACTTCTTTTGCGCCCACTCAAGTAATAATCTAGACTGTTTTGACATTTCGAGAGAGCAGATGATTAGGTGTCTGTTTGTATCTCAAAATAAGGATCGATAATTGAAGTTCCATAATCACATAGGAAATAATTGTCCTCGAGCTTGAAATCGAGCTCAAATTTGACAAGCTTTAGATTTTGAGCTTCTTCTCTGCCCAATTCATAGCTAAGTAGCTTCAGATATTGAGACTGTTGCAGTATTGCACAATTGCTCAACATATCTCCTTGACGGACTGTTGTTTATCAATCAATCGTCTGTCGATTCGAAGAACGGACTTGTTGATTCTGTTACGCGCGCGCATTCAGGAATATAAGGCTTAGGGCTTGTAATATCGCAAGTTCGCAAGTTCGCAATGTCTCCCCCCAAAATTAATACATATCATTGCGCTTTCTGCACAAATCTTCTGCTGGCTACGACGCATACGATTTCGACGCTTCCGAAGAGGAAGGGAGCAGGAGATGGGAGTTTTATTTTGCCGGTTTCGGGGGTGGTGCCTAGGTTTGGAGAGGGGGAGGGAAATGGGGATGCGATGGATATTACTCGAGATGGGATATCCAGGGTATCTGCGGAGGATGGAGAGGAAAGAGGGAATGGAGGAGAGGAAAGGGAAAATGGAGAAGAGGAAATGAAGAATGGCGAAGAGCAGGATTCATTACCAAGTTATGGGTATACAACTCTTCTTTCTCTTACGCAGCCGAGTAAACAGGTGATTGTACGGAAAGAAGATGGGTTTGAAAAGAGAGGAGTGTGGAAATGTGGACGTTGTGCGGTGCCGGTTGGGTATGAGGTCTGGGGGGAGGGGAATGGGGGTGGAGTTGGGAAAGGGAAGGAGGTTGAAGGGGAGGAAGGATTCGAAGGGAAAGTCTTGTTTTTGTTGAGGGGCTCGTTGATGAGTACGTCGGTTATGAGGAGCGGGAAGAAGGTTATGGAAGGGGATGCTGAGGTTCTGGGAACGGGAGTGGGAGTTTGGGAGTGAGGATGGGGAGGATGAGGAGCATGGTGAGGAGGAGTGGTTGGGGAGGTTATCTTGAGTGGGAGGGAGAGAGTCTTCATATTGTAAAATTGTGGCATTTGATATACCATAGATGGAAATGAGGGAAAGATTTCAATTGATTTCTAGACAGTAAAGACAAGACAGACGTTAATTAACTTGCCATGTAATAAAGCTACCTGGGTACGTACCCCATATTTTCGGGTATGAATAACCCTTGCTTTCCGCTATCATAACATACCATACGACCCTGAATTTTGATGAGCTGGTACGTTTAGAGTTCTGCAATTCTAAGATCCAACATTATAAAGAATTCATTTGGCCCTCATAACTCTCAAAGGTTCCTCTTAAATATCTTTTTGATTTGCTCAGGGTTACAAATAGATACATACACTCATACACTCACATACTCACATATTCACTGACTCAACTCAATACGTGCATCATATCCACCTAAAGCTACCCACGCTCCCTTCCCCACCAACGTATCTGTCATACCTTCCATTCTTGACAGCTCCTAACGCCTAATTAACCACCAAGGGATTCTAATAACCAACCAACTTCATTCATCCTGGCGTCCATCACACGTATCATACGTTCCCTCGTTGCACTACTGCTCATCTTTCTTTCTATATCTGTCATTCTGGCTACCTCAAGGATTGGACCCAGACTGGGAGCTTTGTTTAGTCAACTAAGACCTACAAATATAAGACCCCTCTGGTCCCCTCTCTCAACCACCATCAATCCAACCTCCACACGACTCATCACTACCGCAACCATGGCACCTTCTAAATATCAAAAGCCTCCTCAGGCTCCTCCTCTCTTTACCCATACCGAATCCCAGATTGTCGACGAGGCAAAGAGTTTAATGGACAACTATCGAAAAATGCTCGATGATATCGTTGCAAATGTCAAACCGGAAGATGCAACATTCGCAAATGTTGTCTTGCCTACCGCCAACCAAGATGATCTCGATTCGCTTCAAATCAGCGTTCTTACTTTCTACCAAGCCGTCTCTGGCGATTCGAAACTCCGCGATGCTAGTTCCAAAGCCGAGGAAATCATGGATGAAGCGCAGATCGAGATGGCGATGAGAGAAGATGTTTTCAAATTGGTCGATGCGGTTTACAAGAAGAAAGAAGATTTAGATCCCGAATCGAAGAGACTTTTGGAGAAGGAATATAAAGGGTATATTAGAAATGGATTGGGGCTTGAGAAGGGTGAGAAGAGGGATAGATTCAAGGAGATTAGCAAGAGGTTGGCTGCTATCGCGACTAAATTCCAGAAGAATTTGAATGAAGAGGATGAGGGACTTTGGTTCACATTGAAAGAACTTGATGGAGTTCCTGAGGATGTCATCTCGGGATTGAAGAAGGGTGAAGGAGAAAACGAGGGAAAATTGAGGTTGTCGTTCAAATACCCTGATTTGTTTCCTACGTTGAAGTTCGCAAAGGATGCGGAAACCAGAAAACAAGTCTTTGTTCAGAATGAGAACAAATGTAAAGAGAATGTGGAATTGTTCAAGGAAGCTATTGTTCTTAGAGATGAGGCTGCTAGATTATTGGGATACCCTGATCATGCAAGCTTCAGAATTGAGGATAAGATGGCGAAGACTCCAGCTACGGTTAATGAGTTCTTGCATGATTTGAAACTTCAACTTACTCCGGGTGGAGCTAAGGAAGTCGAACACCTCAAAGCTCTTAAGAAACAAGATTTGGATGCTCGAGGATTGAGTTCGACATTTGATGATAATTATTATCTTTGGGATAATCGATTTTATGATCGAATGATGGTGGAGAATGAGTTTTCTATCGATGAGAATAAGATTGCGGAATACTTTCCTCTTCAGTCTACAATTGAAGGAATGCTTAAGATCTTCGAAGAATTATTTGGATTCGTCTTTGTTGATATTAGCAGCGAGGAAGAATTAGCTAAGGTTTCACCAACTGGAAAGGGTCCTGATGTTTTACCTCATCCAGATGCCAAACTCTTTAGCGTCTGGGATGATGAAGGTGAAGGTAGTGGATTTGTTGGGTATCTTTACTTGGACTTGCATCCACGTCCAGGAAAATATGGACATGCTGCAAACTTCGGTATCCAATCTGGTTTCTACTATCCAAATGGTACAAGAAGATATCCTGCTACAGCACTCGTTTGCAATTTCTCCAAGCCAACTGATAAGAAGCCATCACTATTGAAGCATGATGAGGTTGTTACCCTCTTCCATGAATTGGGCCATGGTATCCATGATCTAGCTGGTCGCACCAGATATTCTCGTTTCCATGGTACAAACACTGTGCGTGACTTTGTTGAAGCACCAAGTCAAATGTTGGAGAATTGGTGTTGGACTCCAAGTCAATTGCAAAAATTGAGTAAACATTATGTCACTGGTGAATCAATTCCGGATGATTTGATTGCCAAACAAATTAGCACCAAACACGTCAACGGCGCTCTTTTCAATCTCCGTCAACTCCACTTTGGTATTTTCGATATGACGGTTCATACTCCTAAGAACCATGCAGAAGCTGAAGCATTCAAAATCAGCGAATTGTATAATGAACTTAGAGCCGAAATCTGTGGTCTCAAAGGTCCAGAAGCTTTGGGTGCAAAGAGTGATTGGGGAAATGGTCAAGCTACTTTTGGTCATTTGATTGGTGGATATGATGCAGGTTATTATGGATATTTATCTAGTCAAGTTTATAGTGCAGATATGTTCTACACGGTTTTTGAGAAAGATCCAATGGACCCTAAGGAGGGAAGGAGATATAGACATATGGTACTTGAGAAGGGTGGAAGTCAGGATGAAATGACTACTTTGGAAGCATTCTTGGGAAGGAAACCTAGCACGGAAGCATTTTATAGGGAGTTGGGATTGAAGGATGCGAAGAAGAATTAGAGAGTGGGGAAGCGAAGAGGTAAAGGATGGTGATACGGGGGTAGCATTGCATTTGTGATTCAGAGGGGAAGATCTAGGGAAAGCTGGGAGGGTTATGATTGTTGCTATGAAATCGTTTGTTATTATATAAGCGGAAGTGAAAATTCCAGATGGAAAAATGAGAAAGCATTTTGATTATTGAATCTGGGTTTTGAGGTTGTGATGAAAATTAAAACTGTAATTGGTGATGTGAATAGAATATGATATATTGTGTATAAAAGCGCACGCGGATCGGTTTGGTCATAACTCCTACTCAATATACCTTTAATTATCTTGAGTTAATAATGAGGTATGAAATAAAATTCTTCGATAGGGCTATTAATAAAAGATGTTTTATTTATCGCACCGAGTAGAAGTCTCAAATTCTGAATTATAAATACTAGAGCACGTGACTAAACCGTGGCATTAGGTCACGATTTACCCCACCAGCACGTGCAGTGCGAGAGTGGGATAGAGTACATATAGAGTAACAAAACCCCTCTTCCTAAAGGGGGGTAGACAGAATACAATCATTTTTTACCCTATATGCATCTTGTGTATACACTCCCCCTTACTAAGTCTCTCCAACAATCATTTTCGAGATTTTAGCTCTTGTAAGCTTTATGATGTTAAATTATATCTCTTTTTATTTTTTTAATGGAAATTAATTTCAATATTAAATAACGTGGTTTATCATCATGCAGCCCATATCATTATGCAGCCCACTTTCACCTCAATTTATATTTTTAAATTTATATTATTCAATAACAATTGAATCAATTGATTAAAACTATTAAAAATCTAATAATCTAGAGTTTATTATATTGTTTTGATAGGTTCTTGTATTATAATCTATTTTTCTATATTTACTATAATATCAATTAGAAAATACTTCCCTATTAGAATTCCTTTCATTTTGATATCTATTATATTGAATCTGAATATCAATCTTTTACTAAAATAATATATCTATAACTTCTTATCCAATAAATATTCCTCCTTAACATAATTGAATTTTTTTTGTATATCGACATCTATTTAATATTATATTCGCTTTTTGAAATATACAAATTTCAGTATTTAATAATATATTCTTATATATTAATCTCTCTATACTTTTAGTTAATATTAATGCTATCTCAAATATAGATATAAAAAAGCTTAATTGATAATAATCTATTCAAGATTTAATTAATATTGATTGAAAAAAAGCTTCTATAGGATTGTAAAAAATTTGAAAAATCCAAAGGTTTAAATCAATAAAAGAAGGAAGGGTAGATGTATATATTCGAATATCTAATTTTGAGAGTATTACTTCAGAATCAAAAGGAACTAATCTTGTTTCTTGGAATCCAGATTTCATATTCTGATTTGTAATCGATTATTGATATGCAGTTTTAAAAATTATAAAGAATTCGATTTTTGAGATATAATTGATATATGTTCTTATAAACCCCTCAATTTGAGTATTATAGTTTTGTTTTAATTTATTAAAATATTTGATATCAAATAGTTGAATTAAATGATTTGAATATGATGATAGGTATATGTATATAATATTATTCTTTTTATAATATAATTGAAAAATTATTGATTTATGGTTTTCATATTTATTTAGTATTAATATTTAGTATTTGTTTACTTTATAATCTTTTGTATATTTATCGAAATGTTTTAATCATTTCAATCCTGTTTTATTATTTTTTTATTTATTACTAATAGATTTAATAGTTTAATCTATAGGAAGATCGATTTCCGTATATTAATTGGAAAGGTATATTTATCTTTGAACCATTAGAAATAGAGGTATAATTTCTTTTATATTATTACTATATATAATCATTATTACCCATTCCCTATTGTTTGATTGTATTACTTTACTTTTATTACTTCTCTCAGTATTAATAATTACTATACTAGAGTTTATAACTTTTATTATAAAACCTGTTTCATTGAAATTCCATATATCACAATCTAGTATATTATATTTCGTTTATATATTTGATATAAGATAGAATCACTCTTGAATAAATTCAGAATCCTTGTATAAAGCTTTTTGAAAGTTATAAATATAATTAAAATGTATTTTTAATTCTTTATAATATTTTACAAATTGATATACTCAAAACTTTCCAATTACTTTTTTATTTTTTGATTTAAGAATATAATTCACTATAGTTTCCACCCTTTTAAATTTAGATAAAAAACCTTTCGAATTTATATTAAGAATATATTAAATAATAATTTCTTCTTTTAATTCTATAAGTTTATAAGTTTTATATTAATATTCTATACAAGGAGTAAAACCATCTATTTTATACTGTAGTGTTATACATAATATATTATATATTGTAATAGTCTTTCTAATATTTAGTTTTTTGTTTTTATAAATAATATCAATAGCTAGAAGTATACGGGCTTCTTTATTATTCAAATGCATTATAGATTGTTGATAAAACGCATGTTAAAATAAAAGGGTGCAAATTGAGGTGAAAGTGGGCTGTATAATGATATAGGCCGCATAATGATAAACCACATTATAGTATCTTTATAACTCTAAAAGGGAATTACATTTTATAAATATTTGTTTTAAGATTTCTTTGGATACATCATATAAATTTTAGATTTTTTTTGTTTGTATTAGGTAGAGATCTATTTTTGGTTGGTATTTTATTTAAATGTTGTAAATCGGCTTTGGTAAATAAATAGAATCAATTTTGATGATTTCTGTAGTTCGGGGAATTTTATATTATATGACCTTTCCCCTCCCCCCCCTTTCATTCTTCCCTATGCAAAGGGAAAAAAAATATTTCTATTCGGTGTATATAAAAGATTGTATATCAATTAAAGGAATTTCAATCATATAATAGTGTGGTTTATATTTAATCAAAAATATATTAATAGACAGACAGTTATGACCAAACCGATTTGTATGCGCTTTTATAGTTGTGTATGTGGAAGGTGATGGATGGGTAATGTGATGTATTTTTGAGCTCGGAGAATTGTATAAATGGGCATGTTTTGGGTGCTATTTAATTAGCGAGTGAGAGCGGGAGGTGTAGGTGTCTCGACTGTGATGTGAGTTTCTTGCTATCTGTCTTTCTTGACGCTTATGAATCTCGAGTATTAATGTGCCATGACTTATATCTTACACATCGATAAGTATAAGTTCCTCCCAGGATTCTCTTATCATCCGCACAATCTTGATAGATTCTTTTCAAAGCGTAGAGACAATCGTCTCGGCCCATTTTCCAATCATATCCCCTGTTACCATGGTCAATATTCTATACTCTTCTTCATCGAGTCAAGACAGGAAGGATCACTTACCCGCACCACTCCATGTTTTTATACGGAATCGGACCCCCGTTGTTCACGGTCTCAGCCCCCATCGTTAAATGCATCTTATACAAATCATTGTTGTAAAATTGCGGTTGTCCTTCAGCGGGATAATCATACATGCCTTCCCAGTATTTACCGTATCCTTTTATTTCAGCCCCATCGGTACAGAATCCATCGATCGCGGCTTCGATATCGGTAGAAGAGAGGGGTCGTCCGGGTTGTCCGTTAGCGCATGAAGGTGCGGTGTCTTTTCCTGAGAGATCGGCTTCGAATTCAGGGGGAGGAAACGAGGGGGTCACGGCCCAGGGCGTTCCTCCAGAGCGTGTGATTCCGCTGAGAATAATGCTATAGTCCACACAGCCGATTTCGGTAGCATGACCATGCGTGCGTGTTTTTTTGTCATCGCATTGGTTCATTCCATCATGTAGCGCTTGCATACATTGGTCTTTATCAAACGTTGCTTCTTTCTTAGGTGATGTCCCATGAGTCGGATTACACCTATCATTGATATTCGCACGCAGCCAGAAGGAGCTGCGATCCGAAACTTGGAGATTGCGAATCGGAAATCGCCAGGATATATCCTTCGATTCTAACCAATCGATTCGTTTACCGTGGTTATCGCCACACCATTGCGCAATCGCAGAGTTGACTGTCGTGCTCCCGGAATTATCATCGTCGCGCGGAGCGGAGTAATGCCCATTTTGGTCGCCGCAGCGCGGTTCGGATCTGCGGATGGAGCCCGAGGGAAGGATTTCCGCAACGAGGATTTTGTCCGCGTTTCCGGATTTGTAGTAGGTGTAGGATCCTCCGTGTTTATCGCTTTGATTGATATCGCAGCCGTCGATGATGGCGGTGAAGAATGAACGACACCCGGTTTCGTCTATGCGGTCGTTTTGGTACCAGGTGATTCGCACGTCCATTTCGTCGTAGACGTTGTTGTTGTAGTGTGCGTTGATGACTTTGCCATTTTTTAGTTCGTCGTTGTCGGCGACGTCGGAGAGTAGACGGTGGGTGTCGCGACAGTAATCTCCCATGGCTGACATTGCGGCTTCCCAGTTGGCGAATTTGGATTTGCTGGTGGAACATTTTAGAGCTGGTGCTTGGGGAGCGGGCTTTCCGATGAATCGCTGGAGATCGTAGAATGCGTGGTCGGTGTCGGTCCAGGGGGAGGATGTTTCAGATACCATACATTCGCATCCTTTGTATTTTTGTCCTTTGTCGGGTAGTCCCTGAGATTGAAAGTCAATATTGTATGATTTCTAATAAGTGAGGGAGTTCTTGCCCTGCACTTGCTTTTGAGATCATTGCCTCCGCATTTATCGCAATATGGAATGTCATCTTCGGTCGGACAGACAAAGTCACTGCATGGACAGCCGTGGAATGCGATGGGTCGTGTGCAAATGCCATTTTTCCCATCGCAAAGAGGATTGGGACAATCTATACAGTTCTGATTAGATTCCGGGCAGATCTCGCTTGTATATGGTATTGATCACTTACCAACCATGCCATGTTCGTCGCCCGTAGTTGTCCTGGGACAAGTATCTTTATCCGATTGTCTTTCCAAAAGCCGATTTGCGAGAGAAAAGAGGGACAAGTTCTCAACTTGATAAACGACCCTTGCATATTCAGCCGCAAACACAGCTTGGAGAAGTTTGTTCGCGTTGTCGAAAGATAAGGATGGAATCATCTGATGGAGGGAATCCGCTCCATATAATAAGAGATCACTAGCTTCGCGCTGGATCTCAGGATCTTTGTATGTGATAAAGTCAAGATTGACTTGTATATCTTTCACGAATTTCACCATGGGCTCGAGAAGATGGCCAGTGGAGAGGGCGGGTACAATGGCTTTTCCGATTCCGTGGAGACATCTGATGAGTTGTTTGCCACTCATGGGATTGATTCGTTTGTTAATGTCGACGGGGATTTCGGGTTCTCCGGGCTGTTCGAGGGAAGGAAGATCAACTCCGCAACTGTCTCGGGTGGTGTCGAGTTTGAGGAATGCAGAGAGAGCTTTGGCGGCTTCGGGGTGGATGGTGACTTGTAAGTCTGCATTGTCGGGTCCATTTTGTCGTTTGTAGTTGCGGAATGAGTGGGGGATTTGGTGAGCCGTGGTTAGGTCAAGGAAGAGGAGATAGAGGAGGGGACATAAAAAGTGCATCTTGATAGTACTGCTATGGGAGAATTGTGGCTGAAAGATGTGGGAATGTGGATGCAATGATGGTGAGAGATAGAGGGGGGCAAGACTTTATATCTTTCATCTGGATATGCTTTTCTTCACGTCACTAAATGTAATGAAAGGTTCAGACAAGAAGGTCTTGCTCCGCCCAGACATATTCAATCTCTCCATGCACAGAAGTTTCTTGACATCAAACAATCTGACATGATTATCCCAAAACCCACGTTTACCATCGTCAAAATTTACGAACAAAAATAAACCACACTGTCAAATTACTATGAAAATCCACCACGGTTATTGAAAGATTCAAAGACCGAGAACTTCTAAGCTTAACTTTAAGCGTTCATTTTGGCGCTTCGACAACGAATGAAGCTTCTTGTCATGGTCAAGTATTTAAGTAAGAATATAGGGCTGATGATAAACAGCCTTAAGGCCAAGCTTTGAATCTGACTTCTATGGGGCTTGTGTTCTTGGTATCGCATCACGAGATTGGAAAAAAGTAAGAATGGTCGAATGGAAATGTTCGAATTGTGATTAGTCAGGTTTTAGTCGTCGCTTCCTGTGAGATGATGAGATCTTTAAATATATGCACCAATACGTCGGTATTGTGCACTGGGATAGCGATGAGGGCCAAGATTTACAGGACTAGTGTTCTATGTCATGAAATACACGCGTTTGAGAAAGGATAGTCAATTGGGAGACGGCTGAGTATTTGGATGACGGATGGGTGTCATGAAAATAGATCAAATTACGAGCGAACGGTCAACTTTGAAAGCGATGTCTTCGAATTCGAGCTCGTGAGCGATTTTCTGTATGTAAACCTTTAGACGAGGGGGCTAATTGAGAAGAGATCTTTTGAAATGGTTGAACCGCCTGAAAAGAGTTGGGAAGATTGTTCATTTTCTCAAGTGAGAAATATGCTTGGCGATGCTGCGGTATCTGCTAGTTGAGAATTGATATGGATGAGGATACATTATAAAGAGTTTGGAAGTTCGAGGTAATTATTCAACTATCCAACTACTCTTTAATCTTTTTACTCGGATATTATCTTGTATTTTCCCATTATTTTTTCGATATTTTCTTTCAGCAAAAGACCAAACATGCATTTACCATCTCTCATATCTGCTATCATCCTCCTACCTTATACCACCCAAGCACTTACCTACTGGCTAGACAAAAGTTGTGTTCCAGGAAAACCACTCGAAGCACCTAACAGTACACCAGTATCTAGTGATGGCACCCATCGCTGGGATGTGCTTTTCGATGAATTGAGAGCTGTAGGAAAAAGTGCAAGAGATCGCTTATTGAATGCAAGACGCGATCCAGATTTTACTAGGGCGTTCAATGTTCTTTTCAGACAAGACACGCAGAATTTTAATAACGGGGTTGATCAAAATGGACAAGCGGTAATAGCACTTGGAAAATATTTCTTGGCTTTGGAGGGAATGAGACATGAGGAGGCCCAGGTCGATGCTGATCTTAGGATTTGTAGGCTTATTCTTTGATTTCTGAAGGACTTCATGACAGGTTCTGACATTCTTTAATTAGATTGTGATAATGATGCACGCTGGATTCAAAAGACAGGAGATGGAGAAACGGGATGGAAAGGTATGTTTCTTCATCATGAAATCTGAAACTGATTTCCTATTGCAAGGGATTTTGTATTTCCTAGGTCGGGGTCTAATATTTGAGGCGATACTCAGACACTGAGAATCATTTATCGACTACAAAGCCCTATTGTAAGGATGCTGGTGTGAGTGCCATTACATGTAAGTTTTCCCTTCCAAATCAGCCATTCTCTAAGAACAAAAATGCCTGGAAGATTATATGCTTACATATCTTAGATATCGATTATCCAGGACAAGACAGACCAGCTGTACAGCCTGGTACGCCTAAGACAAACCATAACCCAAATCGTGCAACAATCACAGTAAGTTCTACAATATACTATCAACGGCCGTGCTCTTTACTTTTGATCCTATCCAATTCAATCTTCCTGAAAACATCATATCTAGTCAACTGATTAATTTTCCAGATCTGCGACCACGCATTCAAAAAAGTAGACGCACAAGCTGATCCTAGATCTAACAAGTTGGCTCGATATCTATTCTCCGATATCCCGGGAAATTTCGACTATGCGGATGTGCATCTGAACCCTAGACCTATCGAGTTTATCACGTCTACTTTTACAGCATTGCTGTTACATGAGGTGAGATATTTTGACCTTTTTTTCCCCAGAGGAAGCGAGATGGAAAGAAGGCTAACTGGATAATGTAGATATCACATACTAGACCATTTTTAAGTTCGTTATAACCCCTTTCTTTCAATTCTAGTGTGAAGTGGAAAGACAGAGTCTGACTCCTCATCAGCAAAGGATCAATTCGGAGATGATTCATATGGATGGCATCATGTAGCCGAGGATGTGGAAGTGGATGTTGCCAGGAAGAATGCAGAAAGTTTCAGTAAGTATCTTAGCTCTCTCTCTTCCGATTCTCTTTTAGATCATCAGGAACATATTATCTGAAATTAAACTGCTAAAAGACAACATGAGTGATCGCTAATTCTTGATTTTCTCCTCAATAGTGTATCTAGCCATCATCTCAATGTTTCAAGATCGTAATTTTGTACTCGATAGAAGGGCTCCGGCAAATGGAGATCTGGATAGGGAAGATGATGTTTATAAACCGACAGCTTGATTATTGAGCAGATGGAGACTAGAAGATATTTTTTGAGGGATGACTGGACTGGAATAGAAAATTTAGAGGCTTGGATTATCGCTTATTGGTGTCCCTCAATTTGTTAAGTTAAAATGAATCACTATTGTTAATACCGCTCAAATGCACCTTTCCTTTAGACTGGGAGACTCCAAATCTGTAGATTAAGTCCAATCCTGTCTTCTCTTGTATAAATCATGCCATCCCTTGATCTTGAATGTTCAAACAGTACTCAAGCTTCATGTACTTAGGTGAGCTGGTATCCCTTTGTCCTTGGCGATCACGTTTCTCTTCTTAAAATGAACTACAAAATCTCGGGTAGGGATTTTGTGAGCGACTACTGGTGACTAGCGGCAACACCAAAAGAAGAACATCGGATTTACGAGGCTTGTTCCAAGTGTCAATTATGATTCCTTTAATGAACCATTATATGACGTCTTTCGGGGACAATTAGTGATAAAATTAGACTTTTTAGTACATGTCTAGTGTTCTACTACGGACTGTGGGGTTTAGCCGCACATAGTACGTTTTACAATTGCACAATTATACAGTTATACAATTGTTCTTAGAACTTATCATTTGATTGGTTCATGGAGCTACTAGAGTAAATGATTGCATATAATCCCTCCCAAAAAGTTAGTCTGTAGAGATGATTGTATAATGACCTTGGTTTTGATTAGTTCAGAGTCCTTCGATTCCACGATTATATAGTTACTTCAGTTTTCATTAATCTATAAAGCCATTTGTTACGACTACATACTGCAATGTATCGTTAGAGGTTAAAAAAACTATAATAAGAAAGCTAAAGACGAACGAGATCCTTAGGGGGTCTCTTTATCTCTTGTATGACAAAAGGTCGCTTAGTTCGAGCTAGTCTTGAACTAAGGAAAGTATGATGAGTAATGACATAGGTGTGTGATATTTGTTGCATTACTTAACTCTATAATAATGTCATAATTAGACTATGTATTACTCGACATATATTGTCAATATGCGATCTGCGGTGAAATATTACGATATACGGCTAAAACCTGCAATATGCACTAAGAAGTCGAACTTTGTCACTATTTGTCCCACAAAGGCTTCATAGGTTTGTTATGTGGGTTGTAAGCGAATATGTAGATGGGAGGTGGAAGTAATGTTTAGCTACAGCCTGTACTATGCAGTATATCTATAGCAAACAGAGCATATATACAAGATTTCAGAGGCTTCACAGTGATCTTTAATGGCTGATCCAATCACATATCTACCACAGGTGATTCTAAAAAAAAAACTACATTGGTTTGCGTGAATCAACCGTAACAAAAGTTGGCCAAACATCTTCCACGCAATATTAAATAATTTTACTAGCGTAAACACTACATTAGTACTCTTCAATAACCATTCGTAATACCACCATACAGTAGCTTATCTATGAACTTCCCAACCGTAGGACCGTAGCTATAATTAATTGCCTGTAGCTCCTGTATCAAAATATTCTCACAAACACTCTTAAACCTCCTTCTTTCCATTCCAAATCGTCTGAGGAACATATCTTCTCAACACGAATAATTTCCAATATTTAAATCAAATTGTCCCCCAGAAAATACATCATATTACCTTAAAGAATTTATCAGAAATCGAAACAAACAATATGTCTCAAGCAGACAGTCCTACTCTCAAGGCCATCTTCAACAAAGGATTTGCTCTCTCGCAAGCAGTATCCAAGAGAATATCCTCATCTGAACCTCTGCCTCACAGTCACATGTCTATCTTTTCTTCAAATCCTGACCTTTCAACTGATGTTGCAACTTCACGTCCCAAGAGAACAAAGTTCCCAGGCCCTGCGACCCAATTTCTCCATGATTTGTTCGAGGAATTCGATGAGAATGAATCAGCTGAGTTGATCGAAGATTCTACCTATGTTAATGTTCAACATGCACGCCAGAGGGCTGGTACACTGGGAAATAGACCTAGACCTAGGATCGAAACATCATTCAAGACCAAGTCATTTGATCTTCCATATCGATCATCGAATTCCTTCGAGCATTCTATGAATTCCTTAATCGATTATTCAAATTTAAATGAAAGCCCTGAAGAAGACCTCCAAAAGCTGTCAGACAGATTCGGAGATATCCAATCTAGAAACAAACATATCATCGAAGCTGACGACAATACTATCTTGAACACTCTTCCAGCTCGGAATAACGGATATTTTTCACGTTATGCTAAAGTTAGAGGATCTGCTAAAGCTTATAAGCAAGAATTTAAAGACTCTTTAAACAACGAAAAGGAGATCTATGAATCTACCCCCGCTTTCATGAATCGCCAGGTGCCTGGTCTTAGTGCTACCGAAATGCGCAAACGAATTCCGAAATTGATTATTGCTGAAGCAGAATATGAATTCGATGAGGAAGACGAAGACGAGAAATCTGCAATCAAAATCCTCGAGGAACTCTTCAAAGAGTTGGCGGAGAGAGAAGCCAGCACCAATGAGGGAGAGTTGGAGAATGCCGAAAAAATTATCGAGAAGGTAGAAAACAAGGGCAGAGATAACAGAGAAGAACAAGCCGTTGCGACAGGGGATATTGAAGATAGAAAATCTGGAAAGAGCCGTGGTCCTAATCATGACCTTCACAAGTCTTGTGAAATCAACATCTTTGCAGACTTCGCCAAACAGACAGACGACGAGGTTCGACAGTATTCTGCCATAACCCAACAATACATTGCAGACGGATGTAAGATTAGGGAACTTGATAAAATTCTCGAGAGGGATGAAGAGCAACTGGTACAACCGCAGCAACCAAATGGAATCGAATCGGAAGGCACCCCTACCCCGGAGCTTGAAGAGAAAGGCAAGGAAGAAATAACAGAATCACAACATCTCTGCGAAGTCTCTCCTGTGATAGAATCTACTAAAGTTAATAGCAAGGACACGATTCAGCGAGGACAACATGATGTAGATGACAGTGAGTAGTTTCTAGTCTCGTAACAACAACAAGCATATGGCCGACACTGACAAATAAGACACAAAGAAAGCTGAAAAATCTCAGAACTCTTCACAAAATCATGATAATCTTGAAAATCAAAATCTAGAAGTTATCGAAACTTTCGATTCAATTACTAGTGCTAGTTCTAGTGCCATCTCAGATTCTACTTCTCCTATTGATGAAAGCGCATCAGAGGAGGAAGATGAGATGCAATTTGGTATGGCGGCGATGGCTACGGGCGTTATGGTTGCTGCTCTCTGGATTATTGAGAGGAAGACTGGGGCTTGTTAGGGGCCGATTTTTCGTTTTTCAATTTGTAATCTACATAGCAGATATTTGTTTCTTTTTCTTCAGATTTTCATACTCTGGCGCGGCTGGACAATTGATTGGTGAAGTGTAATTAATACGGATGGATGTTCGACGAAAATCTTCCATGATTTCTATCGTGGGATTTATAAAATTTTGGAAACCACAATACTTTGTGGATTATATCTAAGAAAATAAATGTCATCTCATCTTCAAGAATCTTCAATGATCTTCAATTGGCTACATTAAAACCGTGACCAATGCAAACAAGCTAATTTTCGGCTAAAAGATAATTACGCGATGCTTTTGCTTGGATGATTATCATCTCTCATGTTTCTCATAAGGAAAATATATTGATTATTCCAGTAAATATATACACTCTAATTTTACTCCTAGCAAGTAAACAGTCATGTGAAATCATTTCCTAAATCCTCAATTTTATCCACAAAAGAAATAAATAAGCTGGCTGTTCACAATGAAGGGAGCAGGCTAGTGGAATGCATGTATTATTGGCTATGTAGAATTGAAATGTAATCATCTGAATCTAAATAGAATAGGGAATGTACTACATATGCACTTAAGATTCATGTGCCATGTCTTTTCAATACTGACTTCATCAAGCTCGCTGATATCACTCAAAATCGGCCCAAAAGAATTGGATTTCTGGTATCTGGTATTAAATAATCGTAGTCATAGATCCTTGCTACAGCAAGTTAAATCTTGTTAATTCATACATTTCCATCAAAATGACCAAAACCTCCTGCGTGAAATAACAACCGTACCAAAGGCAGTACTCCGTGCGGTCCAATCTTGTCTACACGCTCGTTCGACTTGGTTACTCCAATGCTTCATCATCCAAATTTCCTCCATAGCAAAACCGCAAAAACCGTATTGACGATACTAGCGATTTTTTTTTTTTTCGCTAAACACTTGTTTGCTGTATTGAAGAGCTTGTCGAGATGTTTAAATAGTCCACATCTTTACAGAGAGGACTTGTCTTTTTTTTATCTACATGATACTTTGATAAGACTACTTCGACTACTTTCTAATAACTTCCAGACAATAAGAAACTCTCAATAACTTTTGAACAACATCTTCTCAGTATCTTAACATTTAACCATATCTTCACACCACACCGCACCACACCACACTGAAGGGATACCGAATACTAGTGTTTACTTCCCACTTAACCCCATTTCCACTCAAAACCTTAAAGCAATATCTACATCACCACCCCCCAGAACCAAAAATGTCTACACCAATCCCCCACTCCCACACCCACTCTACCACCCACCCAAACATCACAACCCCAACACCCAACCCCAACATCGAAGACAATTTCGCACAAACCAAAGAAGATTTCGACATATCTTCGATTCCCGACTCCGATTCCGAAGACGGTATCACAATCTATTATCAAGCTCCCGAGTCAAGAAAGAGAGTTTCCGGATCTCTAAACCTGCAGAAAAGAGATGATAAGATCACTTATGATTCTCTTATTTCGACTTTGAATGGAGATGATGCATTAAGTCTGGGATTATTTGAAGCGACCAGTCCAGTCCGAGGTTTTATACCGAGCAGATTGTCGACTCCGACAACTGATGAGCTGATTGGGTATATTAATGATACTGATCTCTTGGGATTCAACAACAAGAAATCTACCGTCAAGTCTTTAGCATCTCCCGAGAAAAAGGCAGAAGAGCTCGCGAGACTCCGAGAAGTGATCACTCGATCCAAAATTCCAGATTTTTACCACAAAGTCCCAAACTCTCCATCTACACTCGCAGAAACGCCAGCTCTGATAGATGCTCAAGAATTAACAGCTCAACTCCCATCCAGCACCCCTCGTATCCGGGATTTCACAGTTCTCCCACCGCCCACCGTCTCCATATCTCAATACCCATCAACTTCACGAGCTCTGGGCTTCAAGGACTTCCCTGAATATCAAACTTTGTATGAATATACATATCCCTCCTCCGGCCACCGTACATGCGATGGAAATAAATGGATGGATCCCCATCTATCCGACGAGTCGCTATTACAATCATTTGTCCCCATACAGAATGGGAATCAGGATGAGATCGATATGTCTCCCGTCGAGAATTCATCTGTACTCGTGCCCATATCTTGTTCTCGGAATCCATCGCAGAGGACGATGGAGGTGTGTGACAATTACCTGCATATTGTACATGATGAGAAGACGGGATGGAATAAGATCAGCAATTCTCATGCTAATACTGAAGATAAAGATGAAGAACAAGAAAAAGAAGAAGAATTCCATCATGAACTATCTTCCAGAGAAGAAGCAGACGACGAGGAATATCCATGCGGAGATTTGCTTCCACGCGCTCTCATTCTAGGAAAACAGGATACGCGAGATCTTCCCAAAATCAACGAATTAGAAGACTCCTCATCGCTTTTCCAGCTTTTGCCTCAACATCTCCAGAAAATCCGAAAATCAAAAGAAAACACTCTCCCGGAATTGAGAAGCCTCGCCATTCTCGCTCCACAAATCCAACTCCCCATTCCCGAACTCCCTAGAGAGATTCCACAGAGATACCAATACCCGCGTATCGATGCCTGGCCTACCATCGCTCTCGCATATGACATCCCGCTTTTTCCTACACATATACTTACATGTTCATCTCTTGAGCAACTTTCCCACTGTGAAAAAGCCGCACAGTTCGAAAACGGATATTCGGATTCCGTAATCGATCGATGGGCTTTGACTCAACATCGTTTGTTCCTTTGGATAAATTCCAGAGCGTTAGAAGATGGGATTGATGGTGGATTTTCTAGAGTCAAGAGTGCGGACTTACTGCTTGGATTGGATGGATCCAGTAGTGAGATTTGGGATTATGAGGATGTGGAGGTGTTTGCGAGGGCTGAGCCGGGTGGGTTTAGGGGGTGTTTGGAGTGGGTTTGGGAGGTGGATGTGTATGGAGAGGAGGAGGAGGGGAGTGTGCGGAGTTGGGAGATGAGGGGGGATGAGCTGTATGACTCTTTTGGAGGGGAAGAGATTCTTCATCGGTCCGTTAGTGTGGTTGATGATGAGGAGGAGGAGGAGGAGGGTGGTCCATCTTCATCCGAATGTATAGAAGAAGAATACGATGCCGAAGATGAGAGAGGAGCAATCGGCTTCAGGTGCGCATCCCCTGCAATTCTTCCGCTCGAGAACGGAAAATTAAATATCAATCATGATCCGCGGCTAGGTAGAGTAGTGAATATATTCCGCACGCGCGAACTTCAGCGATTAAGGATCAGAGATCAGGATTCTCCGTTTCGGCATCCAATTCAGCATGCTGTGTTTAGAGAAAATGGAATCCGTGCGGTGGATTATGCGCAGGCTAATGCGATGGAGAGGTTTGAGAGGGTTGCGGAGGATTTCGCTAGGGGGAGGAGAGAGTTTTGTTGGGGAGGTGAGTCAGTTGATAGTGAGCCCGGGGTTGGATTCGAGATTTGATGATGGTGCGGAGATTCATATGAGAGGTGGTGCGGGTTCTGAGAATTCTGGAAAGAGACCTAATGATAAATCTCCTCCCGCCGGATCCAAACCAAATACCCCAAATTTCCATCTCCATCCACGACTGCAAGCACAACTCAACAAACTTACACTCAAAATCCCTTCCCACCTCTCCATTATCTACGCCATCAAAATGTGCAACCAAAAACTTTTCCTCCATTCCGCCACCCCAAGCCTGCTCATCCACGCCACAAAAAGCCTACCCCATCTCCTCACCAAAAATTTCCCCTTCCTATCCCCCTCATCCTCTCTCACAACTCCCAACTCCATGTTCTTGGCCTACAAGCCCACATCTCAAAAAATCCACTGCGGAATCCTACAAATCCTCACAGAAATTGAAGCCTTGCCTTCACGGGCGCGAAACGGGATTTCGAAAGTGAACAAAAGTAGGGAGGAGCGTCGAAAGAGACAGGGGGGAAGAGCTGTGATTTCGGAAGAGTCGAGGAGGAATGGTGGGGCTGGTGAGGTTGATGATGGGTTGTTGACGCTGGAGGAACGGATTTGGAAGAGTATGAAGGAGAATGTGTTGAAAAAGCGGAGGACTTGGGAATATGAGAGGGAGAGGGAGAGGAAGGAGGATGGTGATGATGAGGGGGAGGGGGAAAAAATGAGTGGGATGATGTTGTAATAGGTTTCTGAATTTAATATTTTGGGTGTGAAGAAGTGGATTTTTTATTCTTTAAATATTGAGTTTGTATATCCCGAACTGGATGTCCGTCAAGTGTCATGATAGAATGCAAATACAAAATTGATTGACTAAACTGTAAAAACTTCGTTTCCAATAGTGATTTTGCAATAGCCCCGCTGAAAAAATAATTTGAATTGTTTTATGAATGAGTATGAGTGAATAATAAGCTACTTGCTATTTTATTTTTCTATCCTCGCTTACGATCAATCTTGCATAATTATTGAAAGGTTATCAAATAGCCGTAAAAACGACTTCAAATATCTATTTGGAAGCTTGGTAATGACACATGGAGTAGAATCGTAGGTATAAGGAAAGCAAGGTAGAAAAAAGATGTATTGAACGCCTTTTTTTATGATATGATGTGATGTGATGCATATGTTTTAGTTTTATCTCAGATCCAAGATGTGAGGAACAGAACTCCAATCCCCAAAACTCCTGGCTCCAGAACCCATACTCCTTTGCGAAGTCTCTTACTCACCTATATAACTCTACTTCTTCATAGGCTTTTCCTTCTTATATATACTAAGGATACCGCTGCTTGAACTTCCATTTTGTTCTCTTTCTCCCTCGTCTAATTTTGTATCAGTTAAGTAAATATCTAGTCGATCTCTCAACCTTTTTTCCCTTCCCCTTTTTTCTGTTGTGCCTTTATTCTCCTGCTTTCTATTCTCTGGTCCATTATTTCTTGCTTCTTTTTCTTCTCTGCATCCTTTTTTCCCTTTCGGTCCTCCTCTTTCCTCTTCTGGTCCTTCTCTTTCTTCTTCCGTTTCTGCTCTGTCTTCTCCTGTTCCTCATTTATCTTCCGCATTGCATCTTCTATCGTTCTCCTTCTCTCCTCTACCAACTTATTTACCATTTCTTTCTTTTTTATGGCTCTCTCCTCTCTCTCCTCTGTCTTCTTTTTCTCATCCTCGTCAATTTTTATTTTCAATTGATCTAGCTTCCCTTGCATATATTCACGATTACGTGTTCTTAGGGATTCCTCGGCGATATTTCCAGTCGTGGGGGGATCATTTGCTGCTGGATATTCATTTCCCGGTTTGGATCTGTGTTGTGCTTGAGTACTGTGACGGAGTTGTCAGTGTTAGTTCAAGAATTGAGAGAGTGGAGGGGAAAAGGAATAAAATAAGATATTGAAAACAGGGGATTGATGGGGTGCGGATACCCTTTACTTTGGGATGCATCAGGATTACTCTTTTGACCGGGTTGAGTCATGATGATATATTCAAAACAAAGGAATGGATTGTAGAAGCTTTATCTCGATAAAGTAAAGAAGTGAAGAAGTGGTGTAATGAGTGAGAGAGGTGTAGCATCTTTCTTTCCCTTGTGTGAAAGGCATCTTAAATACTTCTCAGCGACCTCACCAACCTCCGCACTGGATGGAGAAAATTTTCAACAGATAAGTAGGCATAACTATCAGCGGTCATGTAGATTAGGTAGCTACGGTTACAGAGGTCGACCTTGCGATAACATCTAGACCGCAGGTCTCATCTCGGCCAATGAAGAATATACAGCCCCTCGAATCAAAAATACCAGAACAATAGACCCTATCTAGAAAAAAAATCATAAACACAACGCAAACTTTGCATACAAATACATTTCCCATTTTCGATCTCCATATCCAACAGCTAAAGCCCTCTGAAAATTAGACCTCCAACATCAAAAGTCTTTTTTTTCCAAATGCAAAATATCTCACTCGAAGCAAAGCTATCAATGAAAGGAAAACCAATACAGATTATCTATCTGATTTTCGTGTTGGTAGGCATGCTTTTTGGGAGGAAGCAATATAGCTAGGTAATGATGTTGTGAAAGATTTTTTGACTTGAATAGTTTAGGATCAGATGGTTTGGTACATCAGATGATGACGCATATAAGGTAGATCTGATAGAGAGAGAGAGAGAGAGATGCCCAATCTTAGTCTCATCATCGTTGCTCTTCCTGCAGAGCGTAAAGGGATGAGGAAATCTCGGAACGGAATGATGTATATCAAGATTATAAGGTCAAAAACGGGATTGAGATGTTATTCACTTGAAGATTGAAGAGGATAGTTGAAGACGATGATCGAGACAAAGATCAGGATCAAGATTGAAGGAGAGGATTGAAGACCAAAATTGATGTTTTATCATCAGAGAAAGCATTGTATACAGAGCAATAGAACTCTTCAGACGGGAGATCAATACATCTCTTAACCTCAAACCATCAAATCAATTTAAATCGAGAAAAAGAGTAGAAAGAAACTCACTTGAGTTTTGTGAATAAAGTAAAGTAAACAAATGCAGAAAGAGAGAACAAATCTTTACTCTGTACACAATCACAAACAGCAACACAACATACAGAGCTACATATGTTGATTCACAATTACTGAAATCTGGTTGGTTGGGCACAGACTCCATTGCATCTTCTGATATTGATGGTGGGGTGGATGAATCTTTATCTGTTTGTCATTCATATTCACCATTTCCATCTTCATCTTTTCTTCTGAATAATCCATACTTTCTTTCGTTTTCTGGTCGCCTCTTGAATCTATTTGATAAATCCCCTCTTCGAAAATCCGTACACTCTCTTACAACCATTCCATTACACAACAGTTTTGCATATTCGGAGAATATCAATACACAGTACAATCATTCATTCCAATCAATCAATCGCGGGGTACCGACCGAAACAAGAAACATGTCGTCCATCACCAACGACGCAAGTAACCAGGCTGGTAAGTCGCACTGCTTCTTTCAGATTTCCCATCTCCAAGTCGAAATTCCATATGTCTGCATGATATTTGTGATACATTCTAACGCAAAGCTAATAGAGCCTTCTATTCTTGAAGCTGCCGCCGCACAACAATCATGGACCGTGGAGCAAGTAGTCAAGGAAGAATTTCCCGTCGTACCAAAAGAGAATTCGGAATCCCCAGTCCCATTCTTTCACATGCTGGAGAGATTGAAGACAACCAAGCGTGAAGGATGGCGTCGATTTGGGATCGAGAGGTGAGTTGTTCAAACAAAATATGGGATGGGATGGGATGGGATCAAACTAATCACTTTCCACAGAGGAGAATCCATTTCCGATCACATGTATCGAATGTCACTCATTACCATGTTTGCTCCCAATTCTCTCTCGTCCAAGATCGATATTGCACACTGCACCAAGATGGCTCTCATTCACGATATGGCCGAAGCACTTGTTGGAGACATCACACCAGTTGACAATGTACCAAAAAGCGAGAAGAACCGACGCGAAGCCACCACGATGGATTATTTTACGAAGAATCTCCTCGGAGGTGTGAATGGCGGAATCACAGGGGAAGAAATCAAGAAAATCTGGCAAGAATATGAGGATTCGGAGACGTTGGAAAGTAAATTTGTTCACGATGTCGACAAGGTGGAATTGATTTTGCAAATGGTGGAGTATGAACGTGCGGATAAGAATGGATTGGATTTGGCGGAATTCTCGTGGGTGGCTACGAAGATTGTTCTTCCGGAAGTGAAGGCGTGGGCGGATGAAATTTTGGCGGAGAGAGAGGAGTTCTGGGCGGGGAGAGAGCATAGAGTTTTTAGTGAACTGCAGAAACCGGATGAGAAGAGAGTTGCTCAGCATGATCAGTATTATGGAGGGAAGGAGAATAAGAGTGCGGAGGTTTAGACATAATGAGTGCTATGGATATGGAAGGAAGGAATGGCGTTGGGAAGGGAAGGTAGATACGATGGCCTTTTTGTTGCAATAGATACTTAGATACCAGATACCAGATACCAGATACCAGATATCAGCGCCAATAATAGGTGAATAGTTTGGGAAATAGACCCAAACATTTATTAACAGCCAATCTGCATGCAGCATTACTTGAATGTGAAATTTATATTGAATGAATCTCAAATTTAATGACACTCCGTTGGCCCTCCGGGGGCCACTGCCGTGGAGGCAGACTAAATGCATACGATGATAACTTCATTCTTTTAAAGGCTGGATGCTATTGCGGGGTAGCAGTAAGATATCATATCTGGAGTAGCCAAGCTCATGAATAGGATTAATATTGAAAAGTGTTATAATGCTTATATTACCTACTCCTGCTCCGTACATATACGAGGACTATATGTGTAATGATTGATCTGTATCTATTTACCGATTTACCGATTTACCTATTTTTTGTATTCTTAGACAACTTATACAATTTAACCTAATACATACATACATATATATATATATATACATATGTACATAACATATGCCCCTCTTGATCTCTCCTCCCAGTTTCCTTCCAGTTTCATATTATATCTATCTATCTACAGAGGACAGTAAGAAGAAAAGACATTGAAGACATCGGAAAGTATAAGAGCAACTGGGGATTCCACGGTGAAATGGATCCATTGGATGGCAAACGCGTGATTTGTCAATATTGAAAGACGATCGTGTGAAGAAAAGATTGTTCACCACGGCAACCAAGCTTGGTTGTGTTGAGTTGGGTTGGGTTGAGACATAAACGAATCGTTTATACAGTGCTTGTACTGTACCTACATACCTACATACGAAGGAGGTAAGCTGAGGATGAATTACTACTGGTGATTCATATGTACATGTATGTAGGGTATTGTATGTGAAATATGTGAACTTGTGCTTGAACCCAGGGTTTTTTTGGTCTTGGAACGAATTCATTAGATCGAATTAGATCAGATTAAATTCACCGCCATCGTAAGATAAGATATTGAATTCTATTTAATCGTCATTTTTTCCCCTTCTTGCTTCTCTTTCTTTTCTTGCTTTTGGTGAAGAAGAAGAAAAAGAAGAAGAAGAAAAAGAAGTAGACAAGTTTACAAAGCACAGCCAGCTTCTGCGCCTTTCAGATCTTTTTTCGGGATCCATTTATTTGCTTGCAATCAATCCACAATCCTTAATCCTTAATCCACATGTACATGTGTTGTGCTGTGGTGCGGTGCTGTGGTCTGAGTTTGATACGATTCGTTACGATCCCTTACCTTACGATACGATAGTTGGAAAAATCTCTGGATATATATATACGAACACAGCTGGGGATCATATACTGTTTGCCGGCTTTGGTTCGATTGTTAGTTATCACGAGGTTTGGACTTCTGTGCGTGGTACGTACGAGGGTTTGAGTCAGAGATTGATTGTTTGAGAGATTGAGAGATTGAGAGATTGAGAGATTGAGAGATTGAGAGATTGAGAGATTGAGAGATTGAGAGTTTCGAAAATTGATTGAGATAGATTGATCTTCATCTTCATCTCCATCTCCATCTCCATCTTGATACCAGTACTGCCTGGTGCTGAATGATATTAATACTAATAATCCCAATCCCAATCCCAATACCATCACCACCAATCTATCACCACCCACCGATTGCGATTACGATAATTCCTACGCCTCGCCTCGCCTCATTAAGATAAATCTCAGCCTCGGGAAGATATCTATATCTAAAAAGTTAGATAGATCATCACCATCATCATCATCATCATCATCATCATCTGTCCCGTCCGTATAAGCCTTGGAAGCTGTATTGTCCATTCGATTTTATACCCTTCAATCTTTTGGTATTTAACTTCCATTATTTCATCCATCAAAATCCTGTCAACAGATAAAAGAAATGTCTTATTTCTTACACTCCATTCCAGTATCAGAAAATATGCCGGGCACCTTTGCTTTCGATTCTCCATCTCCTCAACATGACGTACCAATTGCAGGCTCAAAATCAAATATTTATCTGCCGCCATCAACTCCTTCAGCATCTGCCACTTCTTCCCTCTATCACTTCGATACACAATCAACCACGAGTACAGATTTGTTAAATGCCGGAGGTATAATGGTGGGAAGAAAGAGGATGCGAGATAGTTTACCACATGAATATGGTTACGAACGAGGAAATCAATTTGATGATGGAGATGCCAATTTGGCTACTCCCGGAAGTCCCATGCCTTTTGTTAATACCAAATATCGATTGGCAGGTGGTTTGGATACTCCGCAGGCGGAGAGACAAAATAGGGAAATGGGAATGGGAAGAGAAAGCGATTTCGGTGATACGAAATATCGAAGGGAGTTAAGTGATGTAAAGGAAACTTTCGAGGCCGAGGGAGAAGGTCAATTATATCGAGATGAGAATGGAAGACCGAGAATTAGAGGACAACCAAAGGAAGATGAGAAACGTGGATGGATTAAACCTATGGTTAATGTCGTGGGTGGTGTGGTGGGAAAGATGTGGGAATTTTGTAAAATGGGTGTCGCATTCAAAGGATTCCAAGCTGGTGGTGGAAATGGTTACGTTTTTGGTTCAACCACTCCAATCGAACCGACTTTTGTGGATGAACCCAAAAACAACATGTGGGAGGATGAAAAATCTCCTGGTACACCGGTACCGGGTGGATTCCCCATGGGTGGTATGGTTGAGAATTACATGGATCGAAATTATGTTCCACCAAAGGAAGAGACAACACCTCCGAGACCAGCAAAGAGACGACAGACCAGTTTCACTGCTCAATCAACGCCAGATGATATGTCAAGAAATTGGGTAGTGGTTCCTCCACCACAACCAATACAGCCACAACCCGAATATCAACTCGCACCTCAACCTGAATATCAACTCAATCAACAATATCCAAAATTACCACCAGTGCCTGCAGATGCATTCGCAATTCCACAATCTCAAGCACCTAAAACTAGATTGTCACAACAGAGAAGTGGAATTGCTAGATATAATATACCTGCGACATCAAATTCCACTAGAAGACATTTGGTTCAACCTCAAATTACATCAAGTAATATGGGTGCTACCCGAAGACCAAATTATCAAAGCAGTCCTCGAGTTTTAAATCCTTCCCCTACTTTATCAAATTACGAACGTGGTACAAATTATTCAACTCCTACTCGACCAAGTTCTTCTCAAATCCCACGTACGGCTTCACCAGCAGGATCACGCATTCCTCGTTGGACACCTAATAGTCCAAAAACAGGACCAAGCTCAAGTGAAAGTCCAGCAGCAAGAGAAGCAAAAGCGTGGAAGGCGAAACAATTGAAAGAGGAAAGGGAGCAGGATGAGATGATGAGAAAATTTGATCGACAAATGAAGGAATTGATTAGACAGGGTAACATGGCATTGGGGACGAAAGTAGAGGATATGGAGGTTGATGATGAGGATGTTTATTAGGGCGGAAATGAGGGGTTGTGTGAAGGAAATGGAAATAATAAAAGGGAGGGAGGTATACATATATGTATACGTTGAGAATGGGATTTGCACACACTCGTACATATCAAATGGAGGAAACAAAAAGCGTTGGGAATTATCGTTTGATCTGATCTGATTTGGTTTGGTCTGAATTGGTCTGATCTGGATTATGGCATTCGTATATTACGAATAGCACAGATGGCTTGTTTGCTTGCGTTTTTGCTTGCTTGCTGGTCTCATCTTTCTAATTCTTTGTTTCTCTTATGGAGTTAGATTGATGAATTATTCATCAATCATAGTCAGGATTGGGATTAGGATTTGGTAAACGGCGTTTTTCAGATTTTGATTCTAATTTGTTTTGCTTTGGCTGGACTAGCTGAGTTGGTTTGGATGTATGTTTGCATTGAGCGAATTTAACGACGGAATGATTTTATTTTATTTGATTTGATGTGCAGGTATTATAGGGGAAGGGAGGGGAGAGGGGAGAGGGGGTTGTATAAATGGGAATTGTTTTGCTGTTTTGGGGGTTTACAGATTGGGAGATTGGGAGATACCATGATTGTTGCTTTTTCTTTTTGAGAGGGGAGGAATGGGGAGAGGGGGTTTGATGGGGAAGGAGAGTTGGTGCTAGGATTGGGAGTGGGAGGTGAAGGTTGTGTGTAATGTAAATGGTGGATGATAGTTGGGGGAGAGGAAGGTGAGGGAGGTAGGGGGTAGAATGATATAGGATATGATGGGATGGAATGGGTCAGGATTGGTTTGGTTGGGAAAATTAGGATAATGAATAAATCGCAAAATCAAAATGAAAATGACAGAACATATTGATAAATAGTAAAAGTGACTCGTGAGGCAGTAAAAATGAAGTTCAGATGTAGAATTCTTCTTTATATGTATGTATGTAAAGTTTCATATGTGTGAAAGAAAGATATGACTAGCTCAACTCAGCTCAGCTCGAGTTGGCTAATTATTAGTTTCCTTTACTTTTTATTTTTTTAAAAAAAATCTCTATCTGTTTATTTCTTTGTGTATGCATGCATCTGTTTGTTTTGTTTTTTCTTTTTGTTTTTTTAATTTATTTCGGTTCTTTAGTGTAGAGAGTTTTAATCATTAGATGCATCATGAGTGAGTTTATTTATTTATTTATAGGATAGGATAGGATAGGGTAGGATAGCGTTGTGGATTCGTAGATTCTATTGATATATGATGTATGATGTATGCTGTATGGATTTATAGATAAATCAATGGGTTTTTTATTAATGTGGAGAGACTCGATAGTTGTGTTGTGGATTCTATCTAGTATGGAATTTTGCGAGGAGTAAGATTAGATGGATAGATAGATAGATAGATAGATAGATACTAGGCCCTCTTTTTTATCTGTCTTGCAGAATCCTTGATTATTGGAGTTGTTATGCGATGGTGTGTTGGATACTTGTATTGTAGATTGATGATTGATTGATTGATTGATTGATTGGGTAATTGGTGTATAGTGGTGATAGAGGAAATTTCTTTTGCTGATTGACTTTAGGAGTTGAGAGGGTAGAACGCTGTGGGATGGTTTGATTATCTGTGTTTATGCTAGGTGATAGAAGGGGGGGGAGAGGATCAATGAATGAATGAGTGAATGAATGAAAGATAGACGTATGATTAGAAATCAGATAGAGTTAGGGATGAGATGGAAGATAGAGATGAAGATTGAATTGGGAGAAGAAAGAATGAATGAAAGAAAGGAGAAGTGGGGAAGATCAATGATTAATGTTGAGTTTGAAAGTTGATAATATATAATATAAGTACACTTCTATTTTGTTGTAAATAAAGGAGGAAGGAATTTAAGCGATTATATGTGTAATGAATTTTCCCTTATTCGCTTAATTGGTTATTGTATAAGAGAAAGGGGGATTTGGTTTTGAGTTTTTAGGGGGGAGGGAGGGGTGGGGTACGTGTGTATGTGTGTGTGTGTGAAAGAAAGACGAGGAAGAGTCGAAAGATGAAGATAAAGATAGGGATAAAGAAAGATAAAGATGAAGATGATATTAATACTCCCGGGAAGTGAGAGCATTCGAGCTTGAGAAGTAGAAAGCCGGAAAGTTTTTATCTATTTTTATTTTCACACTCTTCGATTTTCAATCACACTCATGGAAATTATGTTCTTAGCTCCTTTCAATCTTCTCTTATGTAGATAGATAGAATACTACAAAATCAATTCTCAAACTCGCAAACTCCAGATCCAAGTCCTCACATAGAATTTCCTCCCCCTTTCCCTTTCCCTTTCCCTTTCCCTTTCCCTTTCCTTTCCTAAACAATAAACCTCACACCCTTCTCCCTTCTTCTTTCCTTTTTACTTCCTTTTTCCCTACCTCCCCCTACATTACTATATCCCCCCCTATCTCTATCTTTATCTGTGAAAACCCCAATGATATTATGATTATAATTACCATTATATTTTCGCTTAATCATGATTTCTAGCTCTATTTCCTCGGTTGTGTAATTGGAGGTGCTGGTACTGAATGATGTATCGCTGTATTGATTCTTTTCTCTTTCGGTTTCGGTTTCGTTTTCGCCTCCCTAGTAGTTCTCCCCCTACTCCTACTCCTACTTTTAATTCGTTCTCCGGTAATATGAGAAGTATGAGAATCAAAAGGAAGATGATATATCACTTTTTCCTTCGTTTCATCTTTATCTTTATCCCTGTATGTATCTCCATCTCTCGACCTTGATCTCGATCTTGACCACGACCGCGACAGTGATCCATCCCGAGGAATCTCAATACTTTTCGTTAGATATATAATTTTCTCGCTGTGGTTTTGATTTTGATTTTTTTGATTTTGTGTTTTTTTCTTCTCTTTCTAGTTTTGTTTCTCTCGATCTAGTTCTAGATCTTCTTGGACTTTGACTGTGAGTACGAGTATGAGTTCTACTCCCGTGCCCGGTATCTGCATGAGATTCTATATTTCCATTTCGATCGCTATCAAGGTTTATATATTCAACCACTCTTTCTATCTCTGGTGCTCTTCCTCTTCCTCTTCCCTGTTTTTTGACCTTCAACTTTCCCCGTCATATATCGAGGATAATGAGAAATATTATCGATATATGTGTATCTGACTGGCGATGCAGATGGAAATGCAGAGTAGTATGTATATCTCGAGACTCGCAATGGAAAGAGAGACAGAGAGGGAGAGAAATAGCGACGTGTGGAACAGGTTTCAATTGTGCGGGACATAGTTTGATTATGAGAGGATTTGAGAATTGAAAATTGTTTGGAGTGTTTGTTCTTGTATTTGGTGAGCTTTGGAATTTAGTTTCGAGGCTGGGATGTGTATGTGTATGTGTAGATTTTGGAAATTTAAATGTAAAAGGAGGATTTCTCTGTCTTCGAAACGAAGCAGAAGAGAAGAGAAGAGAAAAGAAGAGAAGAGGAAATGCTACTATGATTCTACTCCACACAGAAATAGATAAAACAGAAAGAACAACAGCAGAGAAAGAATAAGAAACATCCTACTTGCCTACTTACTAGCTAAGAAGAAGTCGATAAGTATTCTCAGTGGTTCGATTAAGAAGAGTGAATAATCTCGGATCATAAAGGGGGGTGAGATAAAAGGGATTTTGTGTGTGAGTAATGGGGTAGGCGGTAGATGGTGAGATTTGTATATGTATATATGGAGTCTCTTACTACAACGCTCAGGAGGCAGAGAGGATATGCATATCAATCCGAATCGTAAAAGAAACCGATCTTCACACATAAATTGCAAACAGTTACAGATGTCTAAAGACATGAATTTCTCTCGAGCGCAGAAATCCGATTCAGATGTTGATATGTTGAACTTGATATGTTAAATACAAAATAGAGTATTGAGAATTCATTTTATGATTTCGTTGTTTAAATTTGAATTTAACAAAGGTTGCTATGCAGATGTGGAGAATTATTAATGAGAGCATTTAGACATGAGAAAAAAGTATCCAATATCAAAAAAAATGAGGATATATCCCGAAAGCCTGTGAAATTCTCCAATAAACCATTTTAAAAATGACACACACGTATCAGAACACACAAGACAATGAATCTTCAGCAATTTTATTTCTTTGCCATAACATCCTCAAGTTTTCCATAAACCCCAAGTTCAAGATTACAATCTCAAATCTCAAATCCCACATTTCCATCCCCATCCCCATCACCTAAACATTAACTCTCTTCAACTTAACCCACAACTCCGGTTTTTTCCACAACGAATAAATCCGGTTCCTCTCCAACCAAGTCTCACTATCCTTCCCCCCCTCCAAATCAAATCCCCACACAACATTCCCAAGCAAAACTCTCATTTCCGCATATGCCAAATTTCTCCCAATACAATTCGCCGGTCCTATGCTAAACGGTTGTCGAGCTTTCCTGTCATCACCTTCAAAAGTTCTCGGATTATTGAGCTTCATATCTGGAAATCTCAATTTTAATTCCTCGACATCCGCGACACTGAGCCATCTCTCGGGATGAAATTCATACGGTAGAAGGAAATTATCAGCGGAGAAATGCGAGCTCATGAAATTGACACCGACGGATACTCCGGCAGGAACGTATTGACCAGAGACTATACTTCCACCTTCAGGGACTTTACGGGCGAGGGTAGATGGGACGGGGGGGTACATGCGGAGTCCTTCTTCGAGGACGGCGTTGAGGTATTTACAGGAAGCGAGAGCGTGGAGAGTGAGATCTTCTTGGGTTTGGAAGGTGCTTCTTAGTTCGAGAGCGAGGTTTTGAAGGGCAGTGGGGAACCGGAGGAGATAACATGTTAAGCCATTGAGAAGAGATGCCGTCTTAATTGTATTAGTCAAGTTCCAGAAAATTAGAGGAATGGAGGGATAAATACCGTTTCACTACCGGCAATAATTAATATGCTTGCATTGGCCCCGATTTCCTCACGTGTCATTCCTTTCTCTGTATCATTGTGCTTAATGATATAGCTCATGAAATCGGGTTTATCTCTCGGTGTATCCAGGCGTCGGTACGCTTTTTCCTTTGCGAGTTGGTCATGATAGTCAAGTTTGTCTCCCATATTTTTCGGAACAAAAAAGAATCCAAGTGTCCCAAAGATTGGATATCTTTTTAACTCATTGATAAAGGGACTGATTTCTAGGACTTGAAGAATTAAGTCAATCCAGTGATGTGTTTCTCCAGTCTTGACACAATCAAAAGGTTCTCCAAATGCAAGATCCCCAATCAGATCGAAGGTAGTATAATTATACCATTTTCCGATGTTAATACTATTATTTGGAGTGAGAGAAGAAAATTTGATAAGTCCAGAGATAAACTGTCGAGCATAATCTTGGATAAGAGGTTCTTGAGATGTGAGGGCTTTGTCGGAGAAAATGTGTGATTGAAGGCGACGAAATCTTCGATGATCATCTCCACTTGCGGTGATTCTTCATTCGAAGCATTAGCTCTTCAAAGTTGAGTATCTAGTGCGGTAGAATAGTGACTCACATATTTGTACCTTTGTCCCTCAATATATTTTGTTCCTTCAAATCCTTTGGAAAATTCTTTTTGTGATGATCCTTCACAAAACCATAAATGTCTTCCCAGGCGACCGAGGAATTGTAGTCTAGAAAGTTGGGAGCAACTCTAACCGCATCACCATATTGATCATGAAGTTCTTTAATCCTGTATGGAAGAGCACCTCTTAATTTCCAATATGACATGGGAAGTCTAGAAGCCGCCCATAGTTTTGGTCCTGGGTATGATTTTAAAGGGTGAAAGAATACGTTATAAATACAACGTCCAAGGAAGTAAAATAGGTATCCTGTGGCCACTGCGGCGACAAGACTGATGGATTTCATTTTGCGTTGATCGGACTAGATTTCCTTGAAATGTAATTCGGTGTATCTATTTTACATTGCAAGATATCGTTAACTTATATACACCACTGATTGATCTCTGGTTTCAACCCAGGACACAGAGGTTGTAGAGTTCAGGAGTTTTGTAAAAATTGAAACTCCGTTCCGAGCCTCCTATTTCTGAACTCCACATTGCCGATTGACGAATTGGATGTCAAATAAATGAATCCTTTGGCATATACTCGACGACATATTGTGCAATTGAGTTATTAGCCGAACGGCATTCAAGTGATTGGAGATAGATTAGAGTTAGAAATGAAACAATCTAACAATGATACCGAAGACCGTTGTGATACAAAACTCCGAACCCTGCTGAATATGCGTGTCCATGCAAATGCTAAGACATCACCGGCTTCTTTCATATCCAGCAGAGATTTATGCATTTAATAATGCAATATACCTCAAAGTAACAACGGAAAGTCAAGTTTGACGTTCGATACATATGATTATGCAGGACTACTGCATTTCCCCGCTCGAACAATGACCAATGTGACGACAAAAAACAAGCAAGGTATATACGATGATATGAAGATTGCTTCAACGTGCATTTCGGCAGTGAAGATTGATCCCACCTCGCCCACGCCCATTAGAATTTTCACCTGCCGGGCGGAACAGGTCGATTTCAAATGCTCCATCAAATACAAGATATTGCCTAATCTCGTATGATCCCTATACATCGTACCATCATGTCATTAAATTTTTGCTCCTCATCAAATCGTACAGTGTAAGCCTGGTATATGCCGTGATATCCTTCCAACGCCAATGCTCGTCAAATGTACAGTTTATCGTAAATGTTGCGAAACCCAGTTCTCCTTGATCATAACTCCATATCTTCATCCTCGCTATCTCCGTCACCTCCACTCCCGGCACCTTCTTGTTCTTTTTCCCTTCTGGACACTTCCCTTGAAGCTCCTAGTTTTCGTAATCCATCCATAACGCCTGTAATGAATCCTCGTCCCTCACTAACCTCCATTGCGCCAACACCTTGTAGACTGGTGAGCCCACCTCCTTCTACTACTAATGTGCTACCTCTCATTTTTGCCATCCTCACTTCCCGTAGATCTCTAAGTAATTCCCGAACTTTATCTGGATCTTGTACATCATCACTTGCAGCTTCCAATAAGATTTCACCCATGTCAATCCAATGGTATGGTAGATAGCCAGGCTCTGAGTCTGCAGTGTTTGACGGTAAAAATGGCGGTGATACTGTAGATGATGTGCTATGATCGAGTGGTGGGGGAGGAGAAAAGCTCTCGGGATTGTCGGTCTCCATTTTGAGTATTCTATCAAGGGAATGGGGATGAAGCCATGGTGGTGGTACAATATTGGCACGACGTTGTCGTTTGAGAAGTAGAGCTAGCCATAGAGGTAAAGGAGCACGGTGCGGTGGTCGTAGAGAAATTGTCTTGCCCTGTAGATATCACATTGATATGAGCTTTACGTTCTGGATGCTGTTGTCGGAGGGGTGAATTGCGGGGCAGCTTACACCTAATAAATCGAGGCTCTCAAGTCGTTGTCGAGGAACAACTGTGACCATTTCCATTTCGCATAAAAATGCGACCTCCATTGGCGTTAAGCCAGGCGGTAAAGGCAGAGCCATATCAAATTACCTAGGTTTGTTACTCTTTTGACTTCACGGAGCTACAAACATTGCGACCAAAAGCGGACGCGCCTTAAGATTGTGATAATTAAAGCCTCAGGCACCAAGAACTTTAGTTTTGTCTCAAAGTCAGCTTCGAAGAGGTCTTTCTCACCACATCCACTGGAATCAGAAGGCCAAAGAAATAATACACACGTAACTTTATTATAATGCCCTATCTCTACATTGTTTGCCTTTTCAAAATGAAAGTTCAACTGAGATCACAACTTTCCAAGCATTTTCATCACGAAGCAAGGGTGCAGCAAGTGCAGCATCAACTGTCATCGGGACATGTCTCAGATGGTCGAAATATGACATATCATTGTGCAAAAGAGGGTTCATCTTATTCTTATCGTCAGAGTAACCTTACTGTGGTCCTATCACACAGTGAATGCAAGCTGAACCTTTTAATTGTACAGTCGTACGTGGTGTGTATAGGTATTTCCAAACCACTTTCGTCGCTACGATATTGATGGCTCCACGATTGTACTAGTATCTCACGTAGGGCATTTTCCTTCGTCGTGGCAATCTGAACCTGATACACTTCTTCTTGTGGTAATTTCCTTCAAGATATCCGCCCCATTTAGACGAGTGTATCTGCATCATGTCGTCCCAGTGACTTGTTACGTCTATCGTTAGACATTTGATATATCTGTCACGTTGTATCCGAAAGCTTCTGCAATTATGTTTTTCAGAGAGCATCTCAAAAACTAAAGCTCTCTTCCTACACTCGTGTCCACAAAGGGTACTCTCTATTCTATGTGGTTTTTCTTCGCAATAATCGAGGAGCATTGATTTCGCGACTCTATGAAGTTTCATAAGTCTTCCACATAAGTTGTCTATATCATCAGTTCTAAAGACTCAATGGATACTAAAGACGTGGGTGAATTATTCGCAGCTTACAGGGTCACATCAAATGATGGACGATCCGCCTACATGATAATCCACGACATTTACGTCATGTTTCCCTTTTTCTACAGTGATGTGCACATGCGCTCTGTTGCTTTGCATGTTGCTATGTTTTATAACTTATTTTGAATCTTATTTGAATGTGATTGGTTGGTTGAGGTCACATATGTTCACTCGGCGTGCCCCTACGGTGTCACTTCATGCCATATCAGAAACCTACTAATACCCCATCAAAACTCCATGATACCGGAGATCTCATTTTATAGCTTAAATTTGATCTTGAACCATTGAGCAATATATCGACTGCCCTTCACAGGATAAGTTCAGGCGTCCTTGCCGGACTACAATTTAATGATGAGGAAGAAAGAATCTCAGGAGGACACAATAGAATGAGTTCTAGACTGCCTGATGGAATTCAGATTCATGAGGAAGAGAGGATGTCCGAGTCCCATTCTGGTGATTCTAAAGCTGCTACAGGATTTGATGATGCTGCTACGAAAAAGCTGGTCCGGAAGCTTGATCTACGTCTCATGCCAATTCTTGCTACTATATATCTGTATGATAATTTATCGATTCGTCTATAACTACGAATTATCAACTCTGGGCAGAGTTTGTTTTCACCATTGCTGTCAGCTTTTTTGCTGATAAAATGAAGCAGAGAGAATGTTTTACCCTGGGATGCTTGGCTTTGGGAATAACTGGATCTGCACTACTTATCTCCAGTAATTAAACACCTATTCAATATACGGGCGCATTTCTTGCAGCGCTTGGTACGCAACCCATCTTTAACTAGATTAAGCCACATGCTAATGATAACAATCGTGTAGGCGCCTTTCCAACTACTCCCCTCCTCGCCACTTGGGTAGGAAATAATCTAAGTGGGAGTCTGAAGAGAGTAGTCGATTTCGGTATGGTCGTTGGCTTTGGTAATTTCGGGGGTATCGTAGCAGCTTTCATCTATCGTTCCGCGGATGGCCCTAGGTAAGATTTTGTCCCATTTCAGTGCATCTGTCCTATTGTTTGTTTCTCAGGCCCCCGTCAATTCATCTTTACTGACTATTAATTTCAGATCCATCGAAGGACATTCAATATTCCTCAGCCTATTATCTTTTGCATTTGTCTTGACAGCTCTCATGATGACCAATTACAAGATGGAGAGCAATCGTAGAGATGCTAGAGATGCGGAACGAGGCCTAACTGCGGATACCTATATCTCGGAAATGAAGCTTCAGCAGAAAGATGAGGGAGATAATGCAACGTTTTGGAGATACACTTTATTATTTAAGAAACGAGCTAGACCATAGAGTTTTTGAAGATTTAGGAATCCTGATGGTATCTATATCTGTATGATATCAAAAATACCTCAACTTGCCTTACTTTTAAGGTGCTATGTCTCGCTCTTCTCGGCGGATACAGATATGAACGAATCTAGGTGGAATTTACCGTTCTTGCTGAGGATTAAAGATGATCTAAGCCAACCTAGCCAAGCATACTAAGCGTTTATACGTTTTAAGTCAGGTCATAATTGGATGTCACATTCGCGCTTATTCTTCTTCGACGTCTCCGATAGAATTACGACTGCCAGTACTTCACTTCATCGTCTCTGTTCAGATATCCTTACCACAATCGAGCACTAAATCCTGTCTTGATAATTTTAGTAACTCTTGACTCGAATGCACAGACTGGACTTGAACAATATAGAATTAACCTTATTTGATACTCAAGGTCGACTGTCCCCATTTTTGTGTGGGATAATACTTGACTAATGATTAGCACCATTCCATGCTTACAAGCGCGTTACTTTGGAGACAAATGCAGACATGAAGATCATACTACCATATATACAAAACTAATCTATTTACATCCGACGACCAATCGAAAATCCTGGGTGACAGTCTTCCTGGCCCATAATTTAATCTACAATTTAGGCTTGGGCACTATACCCCTCTCTTTGACAATCCTAGCTCCTTCGCTTCTCAACTCAAACTTCTTAACCTTTCCACTACCCGTCTTTGGGGTTTCCATTTTCAATCCTTCCTCTCCAAACCAAAATACATGGTGAGGAGCCTTATGCCACCCTAACTCTTTTCTTGTCCATTCTCGTATCTCTGCATCTGATAACTTCTTTTTGACTGCCGCTGAATCTTCTTCAATGTCTAGGAATGCACCAACAACTTCTCCATATTTCGGGTCTGGAATTCCAACGACTATAGCTCGAGAGATGGCAGGATGGGCATCGAGACGAGTTTCGATTTCAAGGGGATATATATTCTCACCACCTAGTTAATAGTTAGTTTTATCAAGACAATTATTCGATTGAAGCATAACTGACCTCGGATAATAATATCCTTAAAACGTCCAGTGATGGAGCAATATCCTCTCTCGTCGAACGAAGCTTCATCTCCTGTCTTCAACCACAAAACTCCATCTTCATCTCTAACCATTACTTCCGCCGTCTTCTCCTCATTGTTCCAATATCCTTTTTGTAGCGAATATCCAGATATACAAAGCTCTCCTCTTGCACCTTGTGGGACAATATTTCCATCTCGATCGATAATTTTAGCACGAAGATGTGGAAGGATCTGTCCAACGGTCGCCAGACGAGTGTCGATGGTATCATAGGTATAGGCATTGAAGCAAGTGGGTGAAGTTTCCGTTAATCCTGTCAACTCTATTAGACCTTACAATTCCATCATGATCATTCGAACTTACCATAACTGGATGTGTATTCTCGCATATTAAGTTCCGTCAACAATCTCTTCATTAAAGGTCTCGGTACTGGGGCACCAGCTATTATTCCTGTTCTCAGATTCTCACAGTTGAAACCCTCTGGTCGTGGCAGACTCAAAATTTCCTCGAACATGGTTGGAACACCATGAAGTGCAGTACACTTCTCATCTGATACCGCCCGCAGTACCGCAGAAGCGTCGAATGTTTCCGCTGGGAGAATAATTTTTGCGCCATGTGTGATTACTGCCAAAACTCCAAGTACGAGACCAAAGCAGTGAAAGAGGGGTGGTGGACAACATAAGATATCTTGAGGTGTGAATGCCAGTCGGTCGCCGATTGAGTTAGCATTGTTGACTAAATTACTGTCGAAAACTGTCAGGGTCTTTTTCTCGAATCCGGATATGGTTATGCTTACAAGTGTGTAAGCATTGCTGCTTTTGGACTTCCAGTCGATCCGCTTGTGAATTGCAAGTTTACAATATCGTCTGGCTTTACCATACTTTTCACTCTCTCGAACTCTGTCATCGAACTTGCTCGACCTTGGCGTTTCAGTCCATCGTAGTTCATGAATCCATCCCGCGAACCCCTCAGAATCACTACCTTATCCAAGAACTCAGAATTGCCATTGTGTTTCGGCAATGGTCCTAATTCAGAGATAAGTCTTTCGGTACTCTGTTTCCCGATTTTTGGTACTGTAAACAAGACTCGACATCCTATTATTCGTCAGCGGCAATACTCAGAAATCTGGAAAGCCACCTTACCAGCATGTTTCAGCCCGTTCTTAGCTTCTTGAGTTGTGTAGGTATTATTCAACACCACCAATATACATCCTATATAAGCGGCGGCGAAGAACACCGAAATATATTCCGCACAGTTGCCAGCCAATATTCCAATTCTATCGCCCGATTTTATACCTAAAGATAACAACCCACGAGCCACGGCAATGCTCTCTTCCTGTAGCGTCCCATAAGTCCATCTCGTGCCCAGTGAAGGACAGACTAAACATTCATTTCCAGCACGAATTCTTGTTTGTTGATCAAGCAATTCTCCCAGAGTGATTGCTAACAGCGGAGGACTCGACGCTCCCTGAACAATCGACAAACGAGGAGTCTCAGTTTCAACTTCGTAGAGAGATTGCATGGCGAAAGAGAAGCTGAAAATCTACTAATTGGATTGCAAGTACAAAGGACACACGAAGAGTAGATCAGAAAGATCAGATAAGATAATAAAAAGCAAGGTGCATACAGGAACCAAGCAGCCGTCAAATGCCTAGGCTGCCCCACGGGACAGAACATACGGTATGAGTCGTGCATTTGCATGACTAAAACTTCGTCGGGGAGAATCTGAATGAGGATTCGGAGTTCCGCAAGAAGCGGAACCATTGATCGTTGTGCAGTTTTGCTGGAGCGGACGAAATTTCCACATGTCAAATGGATATTAATTTTGTGACGTAACGAGGTAAAACCCACTGCATCCCTAACTAACTCGGACAAGGGCTCAATGCGAGGATTGACTTGGTGTGAAGTGCGACCATAGATCAGCATTCTATTCGAAGCGAGCAGCTTCCTGTTATGGGAAAATGCAATGATGAGTCGTATAGCAACCATTCATCCCCCCAGGGAACTTTTCATGCATCGGGAGTATGTATCCAACTCGGGATTCTCAAATGAAAAGAACCAGGACCGCTCAAACTGCATCACATCATCCACGAAGAAAAAACCTTTTCCAACTCAAACTTGGCTCCATTGAAAAGATCTCAGATCGTCACTCATGCAGTAATAAAAACTAGCCAGTGGGACACAAAATTCCACCCATATGAACCCCGAAATATACCCCAATACTACTCTTTCATTTGTTAAATCAAGTCTCCAAAACAAAAACCCCACCAGATTCCCAGGGAGTCCATCATCTAAACCCAAAGTGGCAGCTGAAATCCACCATGTGCATTCAAACTCTGCATATGAAATCCCGGACGTGAAAATTTTCATCTGATTAGATCGATTGATAAGATTAAGCGTTACGAAACGGTCCACTTTATTTGCGCTAGTTGGCTTTTGCCGGGAATATACCATAAAATTGATATTATCAGATTGACGATTCCGGATTCGGAGAACACATTATGGAATTGACGGGTGTTGATTTAGTGAGTGGGGATTTCTTTTGGAATGTGGGCAAGGTCGCCCCTGATATTAGCCGGGGGCGTACTGCAAGATGATGTGGAGACTCGTTTTTTGAGATTTGTGTTGTGTGAGATGTTGAGATATTGAGAGGGAATTCAGCCAAGAAAGTTTCTGGAAAGCTTGACAACTTTTGGAAATTGTCAAGCATCTCGGCTTTAGGCACTTGGTTTTGCTGCGAAGTTTCAATATCACGTGATATTGACGCAACCTCTACTTCTTTGGCGTTCAGCAAAATGTGGTGGAGATGTCTCGTTTTGGTACAAGCTATGTTATAGAGAGTTTTGTATATTATTATGCAGGTTGTGGACTATAAATTCTTACCACCCAACAAGATGATATGGTGTTGGGATGTCTCAAGATCACAGTTGGAAAATGGGATATTGTTCAGGGCGTGTCGTGTATCACAGGTGTGAGGCATGAAGCTTTTCCTTTCACTTCATCAGTTTTGTCCACGAGATCTTCATTAGAGACTAAAATTACCCATGTGCTCTTCTCTCTGAGCAAGGCTCCTCTCACGCATAATCTGTATTTCTCAATTTTCTGCTGACTTATATTGTACCGCAATCTTGATATATTTGAATTGGCGTGGGGTTTTCCTGCAAAGCTAGTATTTTGCCGGTATCTCTCAAGAAACAAGTGAAAGAATGGCTGGATAAATGTCCAAAAATCTGAGTAAGACCAAGAAATGTTTACTGGATATCAAATATTCTACACTCCTTTTGCATCGACAAAAAGCCAAAGACTCCTATTTGGACCTTCCTTGGGACCATCTCTAATATTCATATCATACGATAGCCATTGCATATCCATTAACAATACTAATCCACAAATGCCACTCTCCTGGTACACGTCCCGCGCATTCAAGTAGATTTAGCCTGCGTATTTGCCCCCGCATGATGCAGGCGGCTATTTGCCTCTATCTTCCTGTCTTGGTGGCTCAGGTTATGTTCAAGAGTCGCCAATCCCATGTACCTGAGGTATTGTTTGCAAGGATTGTGAGATCTGTGCAGAGACACATGCAAGGCTCAAAATGGGATCTGGTTGGAGAAGAGAATAAATTCAAGTGCTATTGGCCCTCGGAATTTGCTATGGGGAGCGATAATGATGATAAAGATTAGAATACTGCGCAAATTGAAATTTAATATCAATAAGTTGTGAAAAATAGAGCGTGGCTAGACATATCTTCAACATTTGCGTATAGTAGTTGAGTTAGACCAGAAGCACATCCTGAAGCTTATCCGGACTCCATTCTTCTCCATCCATTATTCCATGCACATGGCAGTCTCCAATTATTTTATATTCGTCCTTACCTCCAATCTGACGTAATATATACGGTATTTTCCCGCCCTCGAGTAGGAATATATGGTCGCCAATCTGCCCATCCATTGGTACAAGACCCATCCACCTAGGCTCTTTGGCTATGAAGAACCTTCTCATATGAGTGGCAAAGTAAACCAAAGTATGGAAGCGGATTATATCAGAGTTTGCGTTCTCGGCGTTTAACAACTGCTTTCCTCCGAGACGAGGAGTGCCTTCAATCTCCGATTCCCACCATAAGTGGTAATTATTGTGCGCCTGCAAATCGTTCGAAACTCTTCTATAATAATACTCGCTTGCTGAATCATCGATTTTGGATGAGTCAGAGGCCATTGACATACAGAATGTTCGAGAAAAAGCATCCGAGTAGGTTGTAGTTCCCGAAGAACTCGAATATGGCTGGTCAAATTCGGTCTCCTCCTGCGCCAGCTGCTTCCACTCTCTATATGTCGCTGCTACTTTTTCGTCATTATCAATTTCAAAATCGTTTGCTTTGCCGATAACCTGAACAGAGTTCAAAAATATACCGCGTAGTGCAATTTTTGATCTTCGACTTTCTTTCACTTTGGCTGAACTCTTACCAGAGGCCGAAAACTTAGGGAACAATCTGTGGCGCGCGCTTACAGTATCCACTAAAACATGAGGGGGCTTTTCTGCTGTCCAGTCCCGAATCCAAGATGCACCTTCACCAGCCAAAACTCCCGTGGAATGCCACTTTTTTGGCCACAACTGGCTGAAAACATCGAGATTCCGCGCCTTGTTGATTATATCCACTACTGTACTTCCATATAATAAGGAAATATCAATGCTATAATCTGGGTGGATTAAATTGGCGTCCTCAGCAGCAAGAATGCCCAGTAGGCCGTATATTTTGTCTCGCGGGTCTGAGCAACGACGTTCTCCAAATGTATTGAGGAGCCCTTCCAGATTACTTGATACATTGCTATTTCGGTACTCATCAAGAAACCTCATCTTAACAAAAGATGTTGTAATGAACCCACTTTTGCGTGGATTACAACCATCTTTGGCGTGTGCAAGTTGACTATTGAAAATAGCGGATAGGTCATCTTGTAATATGCTTCTCCGTCCAGATATCAAGAGGGTATTTTTCCCTAAGAGGGCTTCTTGGACTGTCCACATTCGGCTCCACCAAGGGTTCTCGAAAAGTCGGATGATCCCGGCCCCTGTACGCAAGTTTTTAGTTGAGAATGAGGAAATGTCGTCGTTTTCACTATCCCAGTGGGCATCAAGATCTTTTAACATCATCTCGAATGTATCAAAAACCAAATCATTGTCTCTTTCCTCGTCAATATCATCCCCTTCCGGTACCAATTTATCCATCCACCCAGCTGTGAAACTTGAAATCAAGCATTTATTTGTTTTTGGTTCCCCTAACCACGCAAGAACAATTGACGAATTTGAGTAAATTGTGCCCATGTATTTGACCTGTGAGTTACGCTCAGGTATATCCCCTTGATTGATACAAATTGCGTCAACCCACAAGACTCTTGGTAGATCACGATATCTCAGATACCGAAGTGCAGACTCCAGATTAGTGGTCACTGGAAAAGAGATGCCTTGAAGATTGATATCGCATTTGCTTGTCGGACTCCCCCAAACATACGATAGAGCCTGATAGACTGGCTCATCTATCAAGGAGACTGTCGTCAGTGTGCAATAAATATCGTCTGAAAAGTCTCCAGGTAGCAAAGTGACAAGTCTTACTTCCTTTCTGGAGACTTCAAGAGTCTGGTACAAATGTGTTCCCTCCGTCATGATGTAAGCTTCTCGATAATGAAAAATGACTTTTCGATAACCACTTCACCTCTTTCTTTGAGGAAGGGCCTTTATCTAAGAATAACTCGTCTCAAAGTGTGGTAACAGATGACTTAAGATGACGAGAACTGTTGTGATACCATAGTTGCAACGTAGTACAATCATCAGCTTCTCAAGTAGCGTCTGGGCATTAACCATGTTCAACCAATAAAGCACAGTCTACTTTGCCTTTTTGCATCTTGGCGACGACGCCCTGTTATACTCAACTGGGGCTGGTCGGAAACAGTTCACTCCGAGAAACTTGACTTTCTTAAAGTAAGCGGCAAGATTAGAAACAGTAATAATTATTGTGAGCCACATCAGGGATCATCGTTCCTAACCGCCTATAGCCGCCGAATTCAAGCATAACTACTGGGTAGTTACCATGTTTACGACCTCCTGAAATATTGGAAGTTTGCTCTTCACACATGTTGCATTCATCTCGAGTATTGGCCGCAGTAAGATGAGATGAAAATGGCATCTTGGAATGAAAGTAAAGCTACTGAGATCCAAATATAAATTGAGTAATCACATCCTCTGATTATCAGTTTACGAAAGTGATCTCGGAGGATAAATACAGAAAATATAAATTGCTACCAAACAGCCTTGATTTGAGGAAGTGATACCGTGTATGAGTAACTAAGATATCCATCAAAGCTTTATTTTTGGCGTTCCTAGATGGTCATTGAATCAGAGTGCGCTTCAATTCTCCTATTCACGGACGCATACTGCAAATAATCTAGCATCCACCATCACGGAAATTTTTCTGCCTAATTTCCTTCATCGACGTCCACCGATATCCACTGGCTTTTCTCTTCTTCAGTTCAACTGTAAAATCCGATTTTCTATGAACACAGTACCATTATAAGAAGATCTCTACCAAAAGTCGTTATCCAGAGATTTTAGAAACCAATCTTCATTGACCCATTCCCATTTCGAATTCAAATACCTGTTTACATTACTTCGCAACTATACCATGTGTGTACAACGCAACACTGCTTACTTGGGATGCGGCGACGCTACATTCCGTATCTATGGCTGCATTAGACAACTAGAGCTACGATGTAGCCCTCTAGATTGCTCTCGGTTTCAAATACAGGTGGTGGAGATTTCTGGGGTCTGCTCTGGCTGTGGTGATGGATGTCGTCGTCGTTTTCGTCGTAGAAGTCAGGATTTTGCCTAAGGAAATACAGCCGTGGGTGAAAATGGAATCTTAACAGGAAATTCTGAGCCTTGGTTGAAGTGTTAGTTAGTGTAGCCATGGAATGTCCGGCAGGAGCGACTCTGGACTTTCTAGCTATGATTTGTTTATAGACAATTGAAATCACAACCTGGGATAACTATAATACACTCCCAGTCCTTTCTTTATCTTACATATATAGCACGGTGTATATACCGATAACCATTACCCAAATGAAAGGATGAAGAAAAAAGACCTTTCAGATCGCAATAATATATCTCGATATCATTTTGCAATTCTCTTATAATTGATCTACATGAAATAAATCCAAAACAACGATGTAAATACCGGGCAACTCATCATGTAACTTACATGACGACATGTCCATCAGTGATGTTGTTCATGTGAATCTTTTTCTGCTTTACAAACTAGTTGGCCCGGCGCTAAATACAAAGTGTTAATGTTAGCCAGATAGTTATGTGATGCTTAACTCAACATGCATGCACCCAGGATTTCGTGAATCAATCTTAAACCCCGCCCCAAAGAAACTCTTAATTTTTCCTCCTATAAAAGGATACTTCCACACTAAAATTCTACTTTTCAACTGCAAAAGCCTTCTCATCGACAAAATCTTCACTTTTTTCGAGACCTAAATCTTCAAGTCACCAAAATTACTTCCAAAATTTGGCAGATATGTACATAGAACAGTGGACAAATTTCCCATGTGGCCATACAGCCATTCGGATATAAGGATGTCTTCAACAGCAGCAGACAAATTGTAATCCTTCCCTTTGTCCTTTCTATCAAGTGACATTTCTCAATGCCCCCATGATCTTTAAATCAGTTTCCGATCAACAAAATAAAGAATCAAACCTGAGGAACTCACAGTTTCTCGGATCTGGTGGTAATAATGTTGGTAGTGGAACTGAAGTACAGCGAGAGACAAACGAGAAGCTGGCGAAGAAGGGGTAGATGGAGATGCAATAGATAATAGTCTTGGGCTCTAAAAGCCATCATACAGAGAACCTTTTGCCACTAATGGCTAAAAGTCGTATGTTGAAGTGTCCTCTTCTAAGAGGCTTTGAGATAGAGAGAATCAAAAACGTTGCATTTCAATTTCTGTAGACGTTTGATGTCAATACTCATGTGCCCGCTCGTTCGTAGAATTCTACCTTGGGTGCTTGGAACTCCGCACAAAAGTGAATGAAAACCCATTGATGATTCACAGAATTATTTTATCTCGTGCCGATACTCTTCATTGCTAATCTTAGCATGCCGCAGAAAGATGTAAACCAATTATCAAACTCGAAATTAGAAATATTCACTTCAATATTTGCAATTTCCCGTACTGAATAGAATACAGCTGCCTCCCTCAGCCATCTCTATATCAAGGTCGGGAATACCTTCCTGAGTCCCAACCTTCCATCTCCAAGAGCTCGAAGATCCAAAATCCATCGAAGTCAGCAAGCCCTGAGTCAAACATCAACACCTGCAAAGAACGCTTCATCAAGCAAAGGTCTCATTAATTTCGTCAGCTTCGTCAAGACCGGGACATTTACTCGCAAACAAGCCGTCGAATATATCAATTCAATCTAGCTCACCATGTGTTCGAGCTTGTTAACCCATTTCGCCTGCGGACACGCTGGCATGCGTAACACCGAAAAATGCCCAAAATTTAGTCAACTCCAGCTCAGCCACGTCGCAGCCTGTCCAGACTATAAGTCGTACCAGCAAAATCAGCCTGGAAAGTGTTTGAATCCCAAATACAAGTGTTACTGAATGTATCGTGGTGATGTATCATGAGGAGTGTGGAGGAAACGCTATCAAGAATGGGCGAGAGGTTAAATGGAAATGGTGGAGTTGGAGGATAGGATGAAGAATGGGAAATGAAGAGGGCAAAGATGCTGATATATTTGATATTCTCAGAAGGGCTGGGACCTGACAATTCTAGTGGGAAGACGAAGAGACGACGACATCAAAGGACCGCTATCTTCCTCAGATCACAGAGCAGGAACTCAACGAACATGAAAGAAGGGTCTAGGATCAAGATAAACATATAGCGAATACAAAAATATACCATTCAGAAAACACTAGTTCATAGACCGCAAAGCAAGACTGAAAGTGACTTTTGTGACCCCACAATCTCCATATGTTGAGAGCCCACTTCCCCACATCAAATCCATTCGAATCATTATATTCGAGTACTCTCTAGTATATCTGTTTTTCTGATAATCGACTTTGCACACCTGAACTTTGTCTTCGGCTCCTCGTCTGAAGGTCTGGAGCGGATTACATTGTAATCGTCACTCTTCCTTCCCTCTCTTCCCTTCCCCTTCTAGCCACTTAAGAGGAGACGTGTTAGGGAAACAATGCAGAAAGCTTTCTTGGGAGAGCTTGAGAAGGCGTGCAGTCAGTTTGCACCTCCAAAAATGTACGAAACCACCAAAAGATTAAACGTGAATGCCTACTACTGGAATCGAACCAATGATCTTAGCATCGCTGTAATGAATTACATACAAGTGCTACGCGTTACCACTGCGCCAAGCAGGCTAAACTATGAATTTACATAGCGCGAATTCAATATATGATAATAGTAAGCAAGGTGTTTTAACGAACCTTCGACAAAGCCACCAAAATAGGAAACTCATGATGAGAGACATCAATCCCTTTCACTACACGATGACGAGCTCCATCAGAATTCCTAGGTCCTCACCGCTGGATGCGTGGCCAAGAGGTTTGCGCGTTTTGACAAGCGTACGTCCAAGTTGATGGACCGTCATACGATCTAGTACCATGGGTTTCTCCATGAGATTGTAATGGCTGTTCGCGAGGTTACTAATTTAGGTATGGTGTTGCAATCTGGTGTTGACAGAGACCGTTTATTCCGAGAACGTAACCTTGTTAAAGTAAGGAATACACCAGATTAATTATGAAGCGGCGTCTAATTTTCAAGCCTTCTGGACGTCAGGAACACAAGAGACAATGCGTCGAATTGTATTTCCCGTTCGAAAGACTTGTCAACACATCACAGTCTCCTCCTAACTCCAGAATCTCGGCCATGTATACACATTCGTTATTTCACCAACTCCTACCTGTAATTCGGATCAAATCCATTCATCGCATCCAGCACAATTGCAATCTTGAATTCATACGAATCAACCCTGGGACGAATAAAAGGCACCGAATAACCTTCGTTCAACCGGCAAAATTCTATCAGATTGGGCTACCATTAGCCACTACATATCATCTCTGATGACGAGTTCTACCTCCCTTCTTTCTTTCGTGTTGAGTCAAGATTTTTGACTCGGCACTTTCACCCCACATAGAAGCAGGGGGAGGAACGGAGCGATCCCACCTGCTCCACTTACAGCGGTATCGGGAAGGTGGGGGTTTGATACAGAGACACCCAGCTTCAAGCTTCCCAGTCAAGACCTCATTACAGAATAAAGCTTTCAAGGACAAAGCTTGCTCGTCGGTTGTCTGAGCTGCATGCATGGCTTGATATGTGAGTCGTTGTCATACATGATGCTTCGTGTATCCTTTCCGGATTTGTCAATAATAAGTCGGCAGAATCTTTTTTTTTCTCGAATACGAGATTGGTGCGAAATCCGTGGCTAAAATTACAGAGCAAGAGAGCAAAGCAGTGCTAAAACAGTAAGAAGTTGACGTTTCAGAAATAATTTCAACGTCAGTAATTTTCATACTATGTACATTGGTATTCTCAAAATCTAAAAGTTCTACTGGTATTAGCACCAGGAAATGCGCCGGAAGCAATAAAATGAGGTCCCTGAACACCAACCATCTATCGTTTCATATCGTAATAATCGAGCCAGCCCTAATATCTACAACAATGCTCTAACCATTCTGCTTGCTTGTTCCTTCTCGTATTGCGATAGTAATTTCTCGTTTTGTGTTGTGAGTGCCGCTAGATCCTTTTGGAGACATGTTAGGCACATTACACAAAATGTCTGAAGAAGGAAGAAGGTAAACTTACAGAGGATGAAGTTGTCGCACACAAGCTTTGCAACACTTCTGTAGCTTGAAGCATATTTGATTCCTCGCTTTCATCTGCAAAGGTCATAGACTCTTCACTACCATCCAAAATTCTATCCGCCTTGAACATCTCTCCAGAAACCATAAGATCAATGCCTCTTCCATTTCCCCTTTCTTCGGCTCCTTCTACGCTACCTTCAGAGAAGTCAACCCATCCTTCTTCCCGAACAACCTTGACGCACCATCTGGCATATTCTGCCCACTCCTCCATGCTTGGATTCATTTCCCCTTTGGCCATCCATTCTCCCAACATCCCTTCCTCACTTAGATAATTGAGGAATGTATATCGACAAGTTGGATCTAAACTTGTAGCAAAATCTTGCATGAAAACAGCTTCATTTTTCAAGCCTCCAAGATCTAATTCAGGAGTTTGACTCAGGAATAAGATCGACAACGGACTCCGTTTCACCGTCGCGGCAATAGCGAGACTGAGTTGAGCGACGGAAAAGTTTGTCGAGATGATGTCGTATGCGCGCACGCGGTTTGTGAGATGAGGATGGGGCCGAGGAAGAGATGTTTGGGGCGCATCGTAGCTGGGGGTTTGGAGAGACATTATGCGTTTGTTCTTGTTTCTTGTTCTTGGTCTTCTCTTGCACTAATGGCGACTGAGTGGTAGAAGATGTCTGGGAAGCTTTTAAAGATTTTGATGACAATGAGATTTGAAATGGGGTGGTGGAGGTGGAAAGAGGTATGATGTTAGATGTTGAGACAGAAGAACAAACTAGCATAGCAGGAGAGTCAGTCAAGTAGAATTCTAGAACCAAGAAAATTGATGCTGAAGATTGTTTGTCCGATCAATAGCTACCAAGTCGGAATCATGAAAGCGGTCAAAATACAAGTTAGCTTTAGGTAATCTAACAATAAAGTTTGATAAAGCAGGGTACAATTTTTCCGCTGGGAAAGAAGCGATTAGAGATGGAAACAAGAGTCATGCCATTTCATGTGATGAAATGGCAACAGCCCTTCGGGATCCCTACCTGTTGAATTGCTAGTTAATGGTGCAGTCGCCAGCATCGGGACCGATGCCTAATTCATCACTATTCTTCCAGCCAGACTAGATTTCAGTGCTTACTGCGGTGATCATGCCATCTTGGTGGCTAAATTGACACTAGGCGGACTACGTCAAATGATTTTCAATCTGATAACTTATTACTCTCCACAATTTTAGAGTTCCAAAACCTTGCAGGAGAATTTCCATCTGATAAATATCCTTGGTTTTTAAGTCCACTTTCAGTCCTCTACCATTGTCCGTCCTGGTTCTACACCTACTTTCCACCAAGACGATGCGGTCAGTACGATACAAAGTTTTGGAGCTCGCCTGAGCCTGATTAAGTTCTATCTCCGAGGTTGAAAAGTTCATGCGAATGTTTCAATGGTTCTCATCTGATAAGATCAACCTTCTGCTTGCGTTGCAGTGGTAGCACCACATTACCCACAGGCAAAATGCATGTTCCTTGTATTTGCATTTGGCTCTGGGGCCTGCTAAGAAGCAGTGGACCCGCCATCGGGCCGGTACGGGAGAAAAGATTGCAGCATAAAACCCTATAACATAAGCTGCTGTACTTATGTAACTTGACAGGAGAGAATGACAAGATTCGATAAGCCTCGGGCTCAAATTTCTATAGAGAGAAACTTGTATCCAAGCCTTCTATTCCAGGCTCTTGGCGCCCTAGTTTATGTGTTAGTGAACTATCACAGCTTTTTATGTTATGAGTACAAATACTCAATGAAGATGGCTGAACACTGTTCTTAAGTAGGCTTCATGTCACTTCTCTTGAGAGGTTGTTAACATTGTTGATCTGAATCTCCATTCATCCAACTCATTTATTACGTTTTCCTATGAGAGAATTGATACAATTACGATTTTCCCCCGCATTTCAAATTGCTACTAAGGTTAACCGATCCGCAATGGCAGCTTTTCCCAGAGAATCTTCAAGCAGTATTGCGGATCTAGTTGTCATGAAATATGGAAGCTGAGTCTGTATAGAAATGTTCAAACAATCGACAATTGGGAACATTCCAACCAATACTAATAGCAGCGAGATGGCTATCTGATAAGATATGAATGCCAGTCACGTGGTGCAGTTTCGGCTTGAATGAGCTGCGCTTGCAATCGGTACTCTGCGACGTTACTCAACCACACATTATTATTGGCCATACCGATGCGATGAACAACGAATACATCAATACGTTCAGATGGCTTCGTGATGATTATACACGACTTAGAGATGGAACTGAGCTGTTTGAACGGGTAAATGAACGCCATGCAAACGTACATTATGATGATTCAGGCAGCAGTGCAACGCAACAAGATCTGAATAATGTCAGAAGCAGCGACCACGATTGTTTCGTAAAGTCGAAGTCTGCTGGTAGCTGTAGTAACGCTCATTCGATGGACAGTATTATTGTCAGCCAAAGTTCCTCTACAATATCGGCAAATAACGACACGAAGCAAAATGAGCCCCGCAGACCTCGCAAAGGTCACAAAAAGTCGAGACGTGGATGTTACAATTGCAAGAAACGTAAAGTAAAAGTATGGTTCTCACTTGGTAACATGAAATCTATGTTTGTTAATAATTTCAGTGTCAAGAAACCTTGCCTTCATGTCAAAATTGTACACGAAATCAACTGTCATGCAGCTACCCTACACTTCCACTTTCAATATTACCCCTAAAGACTCGCCAAATCTCTAATCAAAGCCCGGTTCCGTATGGAAATCTCCAAGCTACACCCACCATGTTCTCCCTTGATGACATGTTCATTTTTCATCATTTTTTGATGCATGCTCACCCCTATTTGCCAGTAGGGAGTAAGGAAAAGTGGGTTTGCCATGTTCCAGTCCTGGCTCATCATGTGAGTAGTCTCATTTCCTACACTTTTGAACAGCAGTGGCCTAACAGACAATCTATCTCAAGAATCCTTTCTTACTACACGCTATTCTTGGCTTATCCGCATCTCATATTTCAAGCAATTCACCTTTCTTTCCCTTTAATTCCACGCTCAATTCAGAAAGTCCTGCAAAATATTATCACACCCTATCACTCCATTACCGCATACTCGCAATCTGCGGGCTGTCAACGCTTTTAGCCAAGCTCGATCCCTTGACGATGACGAAACTTCAAAGACAAATAATCCATGCGACTCTTTACTTGCTAACGTTTCAATCTTGCTATCTATCTGATCTATCTGGCTTTTTCGAACTCTTACATTTTTTCCGTGGCTGCAGCATTCTGCGTGATAGCCGTCTCTTTGGCGGGCAAGATAAAGGGATAGAAATGTGCTTTGATGGGGATGGTGATCATTGGCAACAAATGGAAAAAAGACTTGTTGATCTGCCTAAAATTCCCAATCATTACACTGAAGGTGCTAAAAGATCGTTGAATCTCATCAAAGATTTATGCCAGAGGAGTAAAATCAACATGGAAATCTTCGGAATGCTTTTGGCCGTGGTCAAGCAGTGGGAAACTTCTTCTCTATCCGGTACCCTTCTCCCCACCACAAATTCTCCTTTTTACTCCTTACATGGCATCCTGTGATCGTCTAACACCTCAATAGCGTATTTTAAATTTGTTCAAATCTACCTCGCAATCAGCAAGATGAATGATCGTACCTTCTATGCCTTTATAGATGAAGCAAATAAAGTGGCAAGGGTATTAATTGCTCATTTTCTAGCAGTGCAGAAGATTATGGGGCCTATTCTCTGTCGTGAAGCTGAAATCAGTGATCCTAGGAGCTTGAACGGGGGCCTTGGAGTGGGAAGTGAGATTAGAGGTCATGAAAAATGGGTGGAGGGAATTTGGAGTCAATTGACCAGGAACGGGGAAGAGAAATGGAAGAAGTCAATGGAATGGCCAAGGGAAGTTTTCCGGAGTGAAAATTCGGGTAATCTTGATTATTCACAAAGTTCATGATGTACAACTCACAAAACTCTATGGTTGTACTGTATCTGTACACACACATACCTTGATAGATTATAATCCTATTGTTGAGCAGCCGAACCATTTCACTACCATTACGGAATCAACAGAATGTGATCAGGTCATTATATATGCTGTTGCCTGATATACCCCGTCATTTTCTCTTTGAAGGTCGTCTTTTCATGGGCAATCCTTCCCCTCTGAATTAGATTCTCATTCTCTCTTTAACAATGTTGGTGAAATCAGAATCGCCCCATCAAACAAACATCACACAAATTATTTCTTCTCGTACCGACATATTCACTTTCTTCTTGAAGAATAGTCTTTGATATGATTCAAAAGCTGGTATCGCTTTCCTGGACCCAGGAAAGCACACGATAGTGCTCATCAAATTCAAATGTGTGACAATCAAAGTCAATGTTGAAGTAGAAGACATTATGGGAATGCATGTATCTGTGGATTGAAGATTCCAAAGGCACTTTCAAGACAGTCTTCTTATTGCTAGCAGCAAATAGCCACTCAAGTATCGTTAAAATTTAAAAGTTCATGTCCATGATATTAGGGGTGAACCTTCTTTGTGCTTAACCAGATAATAGAACTCAACTCATATCACATGAGCAACATGTCAGATGTCTATACTATAGATTCATCCATTCTTTCATGGATGTTATTCATTATATTGATATTAAATGAAATTCTTGCGGTATGAGTCAAGTCTATTGAGTGAAACAAAACTTCTTTGTTCAAGAGTATTCCTCATTAAAAAGCACCAAAAAGCACTTGCACTGAGGATTCATTGTGCACGCCTAGATATTGAATGACTCGAGATGAATATCTCAATTGATCAAAATTTTGAGATTTCATCGTTTAAGACTGGGAAGAGGCTGGAAAAAACTGTCGTGAGCGCTCATAATGAATGCTACCCCGCCCCCACAACATCAGACAAGAACCCCTGAGTCTCGCTAATCCTATCACACATTCAACAATATCAAAAACAACAGTCATTAAATGAAAACTATTCAACTTTTAGTCTTACCAATTCACCTGTTAGCACTACTCACATGACTTCCCGTCTCCGAGTTTCCAAATAGGTAAGGCTTGATGAAATTTTCAAACTCTATATAACTTGTTTAAACATTACTTTGTACCAGATCGATTTTGATTCCAAATAACTCGAACAACAATTAACTGGTATGTCGCCACATATTTCATCAATTCATCAACACTTCACAGTGTTTTATCTGATTTGAATGTTCTTTCATGCTAATGTAACTTTGTACAGTACAAAAGGTGCGTGACCTACTATAAGAGACAATGAACGAAGATAACCAGAATCCGTACTACCCTATTACAAACCGTCAGCGGTACCCCTCCCTTCCTCCCGAAAACGCAGAGGGTCCTGGTTGTTCTTACCAAATTATTGAACTCCAATATCAATGCGAACAGCTTCATTATCAAAATCGTCAACTTCAAATCCACAATGAGCAGCTTCAAGAGCAAAACAATCAACTTCAGTCTCAATGCAATCAGATTCAAACTGAGCATGATAACCTTCAATTGCAATATGGTCGCCTTCGACTCCATCTCAGTCTTCGATCACATGCTCTCCAACGTGTCTCCCTAGCTTCGAACCAAGATCGCATTGCCAGTTTGATTAAACACGATGATGAACATGACGCGTCTCGTGCACATCTTGCCTCTGCTGCCCGCCGTCTTCACCATACACTAAGATCTCAACAGAGTGAACCCATTGTCAAGGAAGAACGTCAGATTGCACCCGTTGTAAAGGAAGAAAGTAAGATTGCGATTCAACCCACCATTTTATTACCCGTACTAATTATATATAGTTATCGAAGACGATCACTCCCGTCTTACACCCGATCGTGAATATTCTCCTAGTCCAGCCGGTTTCTCCGATGAAGAAAGTAAGACAAGATCGTAACTTTCAATGGAAATTCTTTACTAATAAATTTGCACAGTGGAGGATGAAAATTACGAGCCTACTCCCGCACCAGTTGCTCGAGCTACCGTTGTATCAGCCACTGTTGCACCCCACGAGCTTCGATTTTCCAGCAAGAAGGATCGTGAAGGGAATATGCCAATCTACCATCGCATGGAGTTTGCATATTGTGAAGTCTCCATGACAAAAGAAGAATATTTTCATGTTAAAGGATTTAACTATGATGCGCCACAAACATCTTCTATGACAAACAAAAATGATGATATTCAAGATCGCAAGCGCATTCGAATCACCTGGGCCGAAAGAGACAGACTCAATGAGTAAGCCTCCTTTCATATGCACTTTATTCACTTATGGTCTGAGCTAACACAACAGAGTTGGCGTGCCACGAATGGACGCAGGCAACATGAACTCCGTGGAGGTACCAAATATGCTGCTGCCAGAGATTATTGGAGATTTAATCCCCCTTTCACCGTTGAGCCACGCAAGGCCATCGATTGGGATAAGGCAAAATAAAACACTCCTGCCTCTTGAATTGTCTCTGGCATGACAGGTCTGGGCATAGTTCGAGATTATTGTATGCATGATTTCAGAGGCAACAGGCGAGAAAACTTTGAAGGATAGATAGGAGATCTCTTAGTGTTTTCAATACTGGTATTGCTTCTATTTGATTCTAAGATATGTTACCTACCGTGAAGCTTGTTTGCTGGAGCATAATGCAGAATGCAACATCTAAACATGAAACATTCAGAAAATAATGACATCGAACTACCTGTGGTTCTCGCCGTCTCAGACCGCACAAGAGCTAAGGATGGCTGTATAAAAGAAAATGATACTTGTACGCCGAAATTTCCCATCTTCAATCAAGGTAACGATCTTATCTCAAAACATTTGACAGTTTCTTCTTACTGTTCCAAAGAATTCCCTGGAAGAGACTTCGTTCTTATGACTTGTGGCTCTAGACGGCACAGTTAACAATTCACGGTATTACGCTTCGATCCTCAGATTTTCATCATTCACACAATCAAAGGGATAATTTTCTGCTTCTATTCAGGATTAAAATCGAAAATCCATATCCTTCGACCTTGTCTCCAATTCAAGATCATGCCACTGTACTTCTGTCATACTCTCGGTTTGCAACGATGATTAATACGCTTTTCGTCTCAAATCTACTGAATTGTTCATAGAATGTTGTTGTTTAAGAGGAATCAGTAACCTGGTTATATCATTTAGCACTTGATTGTTTCTGTCGCAAGAATAAGACAAGAATGCACTTTCAGATTACTTAGTAAAATATGAGACTGATTTTATTTTGATGACTTCTTTTCCTGGTCGGCCATCACCAACCACTATTAGGATTTTCGCTCTTGAAGCATCAATTGTGACTGGTAATCCAATGAGTGATTCTTGTGTTCTGGAAGTGAAATGGTCGTGGCGTTTAGTCCTGCTGGAGTTACAAGTTCATCATAAAGCGATAACTTCTGACTTTTTTCTTTCGAATATTTACAAGTCAAGCCTTTCTTTTCTGCTGATCTGAAATTATCGATGGCATGCGGTAACCTTGCACGGTGGGTGAGACTCTCGGAATCAGACCGAGGAAGTGATTAGAAATCTTTTAAAAATGTCTAGCCTCCGAATCTTCCGAATTGAATTCTTCATTTCAGTTGTCCAGCAGATGCATTCCGGGCATCTCTTGGTCTCATATAACCGTAGGAGCAAATTGAATCGCATTTACAGATCCAGAATTGATCATTCGGTGTTGGCTTTGAGAAATAGTAAGCAAGAGGCAAGCCACTACCTACTCACCCCGCTATCTAAACACGACATATAACCCTCAATTCTTTTCAAATTGGTCATGAAAGACGAATGTAATGAATTCCAGCCGGACAGACAGCCTATTAAGAATTCGGGTCAAAAATTGACGAGATTTATGCCCAACTATGAGTGCCTGACGTGAAAGTAAAGGGTTAATAGATGCGTAAATCGGATAGCAATCCAGATATGGTAACTAGCGTATGGAAATGTAATCAGTTTGTGGGGCTCTCGCAATGGTAATCTGACAATGATGATTACTCTATGGCTTCTCGTATTATGTTACCGTAGAGTGCTGAGTAATTGAATTAATGCTGCCTTTCACGCGAAACTCTTACTTCATTTGGAATGCGTATAGAGTAACTTTTGGTGTTGAGTAATCGTGGAAGTGAAAACAAGCATTTATATTCCCTGAAGAAATGTATAAGCATCCATATTAGACGACTTGCATAACCGGAGTTAATGTGGAATGATGATGCGGAATTGCCCTTCTCGACTGAAACCTCAGCTTACCCTCGAACAAGTGGAGTCATGAATTTCTACCAGTCAGATTCAATTTCAAGGTTGAGAATAATCGTAATGCTTACGATTACTAACTACCTAGGCAATTTAAAAAAGCCATTTCGTAGTTGCATCAAGCTTAAGAATCATCATTTTTGATGTTTTGATTTTCAGATATCTCAACACTGATTTATCCGATATCGATTTTGAAAATAAATTGGAGTCCAAATAACCTCCGAAAAGCACCAGAACTGTTTTAATTGATCTGGATATAAAAAAGATGTAAAAGGCATTACATTTGAAGTGAACATCTCTGCAATTGAAAACATAACTTCAAGTAAAAGCGGGTGAAGAATGGCGATTTTTGCTTCGTTTTCTTGCTCAGGCTTTTTTTTAAATTCGTTAGTCACCATAGACAGTAACCTACACTTGGTGGTTTTTTCTCAAAAGTCGAAGTTTAGAATGCGAAAGCCGATACTCTACCGCGATGGTGGCACGGGTTGGATTAACCTCGAGCAATTTCTTGTTCATCTTCATATTGGTGCTGTTAAGTGACTTGCTGAGACTACCAGCTCTTAGTCTCATATCAATATATATCATCAAGCATGATTTACAAACCCGGAGATCATATGCATATGCATATGCGTTAGCTATGTTGACTAAACGATCACTGCGTCGACGGTACATCGTTAACGTGTTCACATATCAAGAAATATGGACGAGATACGCCCAGTTTTCGATCCGCTGGCACTTGCGGCAACGAACCCTGGAGAGGCGAAAGGGTAATACGCATTTAGTTATTATCAATAATCATCTTGCAGAAACGAGGTGAAAACCAAAATTGCGAATCGGCAAGACTTCTTCTCTGGAGACCTGACAGCAAAAGCATCCTTGCTTTGATCTTTAGAAATTCTATAAAGAGGTCATGAAAGACCCCTTCTAGAGAATCTCTTCATCAGCAGAAAATCACGTTTACACATCTCTAATAAATCAAGCCTCCCACAACAAACAATCTTCGAATATAGTTATTCTAACAATTGATGTCAAAATGAAGTTCATTTACACCACCAGCATCATCACCGCCATCTTGGCTGCTGTTGCGCCAGCTCTCCCTGTCGCTGATGCCGAAGCTAATGCTGCCATGGCCCTCGAGAAGAGAGGGAGTACTCAATTCGCAGTCTACACTGATTCCTGTATGTCAATCTCACATAGATTTTCTCTATGTTACACTAACTAACTCTTGAACAACAGCTTGTGGTGGTGGTGCAGTTATTTTTACTGATGGAGCTGCTACTACAAAAGGCAACTTTGGCGCCACTCAACACAGCATCAAGATCTTGAGCTTGACTCCAAACTTCCACGTCACCTTCTATACTGCTCTCAACCAAGGAGGTGACAAATCCCAGTACGGAACTGCTTCCGTTGGAAGCTGTGTTTCAAATGTCAACTTTCTGAGTTACGGATTCTACTCTGGAGCTTAAGTGATGGGTTCGAGAGGATCGAAATGAAGTCTAGAATTAGAAGATGGCATGGAAAGAAAAACGCGAAGAAAAACGAAGGCGAATAGAGAACTGAGGAAGTGGCGATGTAATCAGACATTCATTCATTTGGTTAGGAACGACTGTCTCCGAACTGCAGCGGGGAACCAACAGACTTCTGATGTCCATCTTAGCGCTCTTTAACGAACTTTTATAACGGCTGTCTACTCTATTTGTCTTATTGCAATCAGTTATATGTAGAATAAAATGAGGTTCAAATGAGATGTATTCAAATAAAAACTCAATGCGAATGCTGAATTTTTGCTTTATGCATAATATGATATAGTATAAGCACACATTTAGCTAGGGCTATTTTACATTAGAGAAAATTACAGACCAAAATCCTTCAACAAATCTCTATCCTATTTATTCATCTTTTCCTCTTTCTCTTTCTCTTCCTCTTAATTATCTTACTTTTCTACTTCTATCTTTTGACTTCTTATAATAAAACTCTTTATGAGTTTTACAGTCTTTATAAAATCTTCTTTATCGAATTCAGATAAACTAGACTTCTTTCTAGCGCTTTGGAGTCTCTTAATGCTCTAGTTATTTTGATAATGCTTACTCTAAAGCTAGTTTGCTTTTTGCTTTTTGCTTGCGACATCTACTCGGAGTCTATAAGAGATATTAGCACTAGTGCTATTAGTGGAACTAGTTTCTGCTTGATAGTATCGATATAGCTCATCGAAGCGCCACTTTCTGAGAGGTATGAAGTGTCTTCTAACGTGCTGCATGTCTATCATTAGTGTCGGTGCTTTATCACTACGTTCATTAGCCTTCTATCTATCTTAGGTTCCTCGTCTCGTTAGAGTGAGAACCTTGAGGTATGAATAGATCTCGTTGAGTACTTGGTGGTTTTGTCTAAATCACCGCGAATCTGTTAACATTCCTTTCACAAATCTTATAGAGCCAAAACGGATAACTTCAGCACACAAAAAAAGCAACAGTTGTAAGAGCACTCGGCTTGTTACCATCTAGCATATTAAACTCCATTAACCTCCCTTTCTCAAGACATGCACCATGTGGTTCTAGCCTCTAGCTTGACCCCTCTTATCCACTCCTCCAATATTCTACCCACAATTCCTGATGCTAGCGTATAGAAGTCCCCACTGGGACTATCGCCCCTCTTCTACACTACAGCAAATCTGAACATATTGTATGAAAAGGAAGTACTTTCAACAAATCAACAATCTTTGATGGTCTAACGGTCATGATTTCCGCTTGTCATCACAATGATAAGTCCGCGGGAGACCGGGGTTCGACTCCCCGTCAGAGAGTCACATGTGATCCTGAGTTCATGCAACTTTGTTTTTTGATGTTTTTGAAATCATCCATACAATTTTGCTTAAGCCCTGTTGGTTTTGCCCAGCAGGATAAATGAAGGGGTAAAATGGTCAAAGCGCCAGCAAATTTTTTCTTTTAGCGAGATGCTCAAAGGCGGTCAATAGAAACAATGGCAAAAAATGGACATTTGCTTATACAATCAAAGTTCATCAAACTAAGCACGAGCATTTTTTTGTTGAAGTACGTCTGCTCCACTGAATGCTCGATCAGCCTTTGTTCTGATAATTTGTGTACTTTATATCCTATCTGTTCTTTTATGCAGGCTACTCCTCAACTTAGAGTTCTTCATAACAATCTGTAAAATCTGCATCTCATTGAATCAATATTTAATTAAAGCGGAATCACACATACCTGTAGTGTGGATGCCTAGAGCCGCCGCCGCCAATGTGGAATATATAATACGGTTCAACTTTATTGATGATTCACGTGGCCCAAATTCATTATGAGCTCAAAAAGTCAGAAAACTTATTTTCGGAAGATGTTCACATTGTCGGATAGCAAAAATGTTCCTTAAATCACGACGAACCGAGAAAAATTGAGGCATGGCTCGAACCCACGGATTACCTCAATGAATCTAGCGAATTTAACCGACATATAGCTTCACGGGCTCCTGGTACCGGTTTTTGGGTTTGTGATACTCCTCAATATCAACAGTTGCATAATACGGGGAATCCAGGCAGTCTCTTGCTCAAAGGTGTACCTGGAGTTGGAAAATCGGTGATTTCTGCGTCTTTAGTGCAGCATCTGAAGGCTATTGAGAACACTCCTGTTCTGTCTTTTTCTTCTCCTCATATACTTGAATCGAATCGAAAATCATGAAATCTCATCTGAGGTTGGCTGGCGCAACTCTTTTAATATAGTGTTGATCTCCAGGTGGCCCTAGACGCTATTGTGGGCACGGAATTGGAGTACTTTTCGGATGAGCAACTATGGGGCCATCCACTTCTTGGTCTGTCATCAGTTGAAAAGGTCTGCTGCGTCGTTGATGCCTTGTACGAGATGGAGATTGGAGAAGAGAAGGATTTCTTACAAAGACTTAACAATCTAGCAACATTTCGGCCACAGTATGTCAAAACCCTTATGACAAGGACCAGTTCAACAACTGCAACCTGTAATGAAGGATGTTTTTATCGCTCATATTAGTCTCGAAGATGATCTGGTTGGCAAAGATATAGATCTTTTTATCTCTCGCCGTTTAGAAAGCATGTTTGAAGGACATAATCCGGATGCACAACAGTCGTTATATTCAGTTATATGTCATAAATCTGGCGGACTCTTCCTGTACGCTCGTCTACTTATAGACCAGCTGATGCCAGCTTTGGTTCCAAAACAACATTTGGACCTCGAAAATACTGCTAGTACTTTCCCCGTTGGCATACAGGAAGTGTACAACAACATCCTTTTTCAACAATCTAAATCTACTGGGATCCGCACAGACTTTCAAGTATTCATTTTTAATGCAGTGATATTTTCTTCTCGGCCTCTTCGTCTCAACGAGCTTGCAGATCTATTGGCATTTGTTTAGCCATCGAACAATTTGTCTAGTGCCAAGACCATTGTAAAGTCGGCTTGCGCTCCGTTGAGATTATGAATGACGAAACGGTCCAGGTTATCCATCACTCGCTTGCCGAGTTTCTTCTAGATACCAACCGAGCTCAGCACAATCCTTCTGAGTCGTTTCCTCAGTTCCCTGTTCTCGACCAGAACTCCGCGCATAAACGCCTGGTTCTTATATTTTTAGCTTACATAAATCCAGCTACACTAACTAACGCCGTTAGTATATCGGACGATGCTTCGTGAGTAAAATGCCCAAGATGTGATCGTGGACATAGTGTGTGTAGCTGTGATTGGTCAATAGCCACCCTTTACAGCATCGGTTCTCGGAAGGCAAAGCTTGATTACCCTTTCCTTGACTACGCCATCCGAAACTGGATATACCATTGAAATAAATATGACGTTGAGGATAAGGCTGTTTTCGATTGAGTATCATCATTTCTAAATCTGCAAAGGATAGACTTTAGAAGGAGGATAACAATTGAGTGCGGACTTCTATTTATCACAAACGACTCAGTAGTGCCATCACCAGCGCATGTGGCTGCATTCGGTGGAATGAGTAGCTATTTGAAATTACTTTTATCTAAAACTGAGGATATCAATTCTAAAGACAATGGAGGTCGTACTCTACTGCATTTGGCTTGTCAACTTGGACATTTGAGGATAGTCGAGCTTTTACTACACCATCGTGCAATACTCGACAATGAAGATGATTCTCATCTAAGGCTCATTCACGAAGCTGCTAGATCGTTGCATCATGCGGAACATTGATTTGTCTCAAAGGTAAACCTGCTTGAAGTGAATTTTCAGCACGTGCGGGCTCACGACTGAGCCTTACGCCGAGTGATTCAAGGCAAGAGACGATACACAACATCCGCTTATATTCTACTCAGCAACTTGATAGTCTTAAAATCTTCAGCAGACTAAGAAGAAAGATCCCAGCCTAGCCTATGAACTTAGGATAGATGTTGATTGTTGACTCCGGTGGTTCTTTCCCTTTTGTTTTGGGTAGTAATAGTTAGATAGATGTAGGAGCAATGGGTGCTTGAACTACAATCAAGTTGTTGTAATACGCGAATGATATCCACGAAATCTGTACCTATTGATTGAACTTAAAATTTTGCATGTCAAACCGTAGCCATGCGCTTTAGACAGCCAAATGAAATTGAAAATCATTAGCATTTAGAAAGACATCAAAGCAGTACACTTGTAGGGATCTACGGTGCGCAACAAAATGCCATTTATCATTTAATCTTACAACAAGCAGAACGCTAATGGAAGAGCGACGCATAGATCTTATGATAGTGCTCAAAGCCTTACAGAGTCCCGCGATATACAACAAAACTCGTCTAGATGAGTGCTTATGAGAAAAAAATTCGAGGTAACATTCGACGACCCTTCCCACTTCAATTTTTAAACTGAAGAAAGGAAAAAAAGGGGGGAAACTCAGATGCTCAGCACCACAGACCCTCTTACCTCATTTCTAGTCACCTACCACTTCAAAAAGTTAAAACTTGCGATCAACCCCAGTTCTCAGGTCTCTGAGGTTCAGAAAAACTTTCAAGATTTAGAACATAAGGAGCTGGCAGACCGACTAGGTAGTCTTAAGCAGTGACTTTATGTTATATGAAGGCAATTTGTGTCATCAAAGTATAGGGCTGTTACTCATCGTACGAATAGAGTATTTATCTTCTTCATTGCTAACATGTCTTCCTTGAAGTTGTTCCTAGATACCTCAATTCGAACTGTGGAACACCTCGAACCAGAGTATGATTCAAAAGAAAAAGGAAATGATGGCTGAACTTAGTATTCGTAGGCCTATCTTAGGCAAGTGCAACCGTTTCAATCATTTAGTTGAAGAGCCCATTCTTTTTCAAAATTCAATTTCCGGGATTTGAAACAACTTTTGCAACCAAAATTTCGATTTTTGGAGACCATGTCTATGTGGGATTATATGCATCTTCCTCCATATGAAGATGGGGTTCCATCTTTTAGCCTTGAAGATGAAGAAGTCGTATTTTTAAGGCAGAAGCAAATTATCTTAGGAAATGAATTTGAAGGACAATGGAAAATCAACCCGGCTTTTTTAAGTAAGTTACGCTTCATACATAAATGAAATCGTGCATGCTATTTAATTAATTTATTTCAAATAGACATGAGCTATTGCGAGAGACAAGAAGAAGTCCCAGAAGGCTCAATACGAGCAAAGAAAGAATCAATCCAATCTTTCGTTACCATCGTACCGGTTGATGCATCCGGCCTTCCACCCGTCATACTTCCAGAGAGCACCTTATGTATGGCTGCTTTGTTGAATGTTGGTTGGACACATGAGGCAGCGGGGATGATATTTGATTCTTGGAAAGATAACTCCAAGCCTAGGAAAATGATGGCATCTTATGATCGGAATCCCACTCTCATCGAGTGAGTATTCCATTTTTTTATTTAAAACAAAGATCAGGAATACACTGACCCTCCGTGTGTAGCTATGCAATCTCCATAGTCCAAATGAGAATGGACCAATCAACTATTGAGATGCAAGCAAAAGTCAATGCAAGAAGGGAAATGACTATTCTCGGACTATCAACAAAATTCCAGGACGACATGCTAGATCAAGACAGCAATCTTCTCGATGGCCATGTCCATACAATGGATCTTTGCTTCTGGATAATAGATGCCCTGAGCAAGCGATATAGGAACTTGGTATTAAGATTAAGATATCTGAAGAACTATGCGGCAACGGGCATGAAGGCTATGAATTGGTGATGAAATGCAGCCCAAAAACGAAACAAACTTAGACAGAAGGGGAAATTGAATGCCGCTGAGGTCTCTAGGTTTTCAGGTTGGATAAATCAGGTTGGATTAATGCTATTGTACTACTTGAATACTCACAGTAGATAGATGATGTTAGTGTATTTAAACATTAATGATCAGAGAAGACAAATGGTGTGCAATGTGTTTCGTCCATGTGGAGGTGGTCGATTCAGCCACACTAACACAGCCACAATCGGAATATCATGTTTTAATAGTTCGAAGGTCCAAAATCATCGTTGTTTCTTACGACAACCAATATCTTCGTGAGTTTCATATCGTACTGCTGATTTTCGTTTTATACTAATATCTGACCAGATACTCAAATCTTAATGATGACAAGAAGAAATTTAATGGATTCATAAGATAAATTAACGCCACATCTCGCAAATTCCAAAAGGTGTCCTCATGGCCGGTGCTATTTCCACTCTCCTCGTGGGAGTTCTTACTGCCGTGGGCAGATCAGACCCAATCTCACGGAGAGGACTAAATCTAAAGATTGCTCTTGCCGTTCCGTTGACTGTGGCTTCCCTTGCCGGGTTTTGGGAATATCAGGTGACCAAGAATGTCCCTGAGCCTTATTTGGTACAGTTTTTTTTTTCATTTGAACCTTGATTTGATGCATTAGCTCATGTTATCTAGGACGAAGTATTCCATATACCACAAGCTCAAGCATACTGTAGATGGGACTATGGTACCTGGGATCCAAAACTTACTACACCACCTGGATTGTACAAATTCCCTCGAGACAATCTGTTATCCTAAGTATCACTGACCAGAAACTAGATACTGGTGGAGTCACTTTCTGAGCACAGCCTCCGGTTTCACAACATGCAATGCACATTTTCTTCGGACAACAAATGTTATTGCGCTCACATCTATCATGATGCTTGCCTGGAGATGTCGAAATCTCATTATTCGAGCCGGCGTTGAAAACCGTACAGATCAAGTTCCTGAGTTGATATCCGCCGATTCATTACATACAGCTGCGAATATTGCCTTATTTCCACCTTTATTTTTCTTTTCTGGATTATATTATACAGATGTGCTGTCTACTTGTGTGGTTTTGTATCTGTATAAGCAATTTCTCGAGCAAGCAGAACTTAACAAGATTCGCAAATCTTGGAAAAAAGATGCATGGTTTTACCTCTGTGGTGTGTTGGCTCTGTGTATGAGACAGACGAATATCTTTTGGGCTGCCGTATTCTTAGGGGGAATGGAGGCTGTAAGGACGATGAGGGGAACACACTACCTCACTGCTCTGTCTTTGAGACATCATCACGCATCATCGACAGAAGAGTATCTGAAAGAAGTTGGTGATCTTATGAAATCGGAACATCCACATGATCCACCTTTACATGCTGCTGGTCTTGAAGGTAATTCCTATTCCATCCAGATTTCCCCGCCACTTTCCAAATTTCACCTCGTCAATAAGAGCTAACAGCCTCCAGATTTCGTCCTCACACCCCTTTCAATTGTCTGGACCGCCATAACCCGCCTCCCGAACATCCTCATCCAATTAATCCCTCATATCTCACTTCTCGTCACATTTGGGGCTTTTGTCTTCATCAATGGCGGTGTTGTGCTAGGCGATAAATCAAACCACGTCGCTACCATTCACCTCTCACAACTCTTATATCTCTGGCCCTTCATTGCCTTCTTCTCATTTCCACTAATACTCCCAACTTTCTTCTCATTCCTCTCGAACACAATTGGCAGTATTCTCCATCCATCCAAATTCCTCACTTCCTCACTCAACACCCAACTCCGGGCCCTCATGACCTTCGGCCTCATCCTAGCATCTCTCATTGGTTCCCTCGTAATCATAAAATACAACACCATCATTCATCCATTCACCCTCGCCGACAATCGACACTACATATTCTACGTATTCCGATACAGCATTCTCCGCCATCCTCTTATCCGCTACCTGCTCGCTCCCATCTACATTTTCTGTTTCTTCCTAATCCTCAAAACACTTTCCGGATCCTCATACGAATATACACCATCACATCCATCATCTCTCCAGAAACAAGAACCGGAAAAAAACAAGAAAAACAACAACAACAACGCAAACCACAATTCCTCATCTACTCCAGCACTTCCTTCCACCCCCCTCTCTACACTCTTTCTCCTCCTCCTCACCACCGCTCTCTCCCTCATCACCGCTCCCCTAGTCGAGCCCCGCTACTTCATCCTCCCTTTCATATTCCTGCGTCTACATTTCCCCACCCTCTCAACTTCCTCCTCCCCCAAGATTAATATTAATATCCGTTTATACGCCGAGACGATCTGGTATCTATTAATAAATGGGATTACGGGGTACATATTTTTGTATCGAGGATTTGAGTGGGTACAAGAACCAGGGAAGGTGCAGAGATTTATGTGGTAAACAGATTTTGAAGGGGGTGGGCTGGTTCTTGTTTCTGGGGGTGTGGAAGTTGGAGGGGAGAAAAGTTTGAAAAGTTTAGGAGACTCGTTGGAAGGGGGATTCAAGAAGAAAGTGGGATACTATGGGATGGAAGCAGTCAGTGATTTAGAGCGCGAATGTATGTTGTTGTCGTGGAGTATGTATATATAGTTGTAAGATAGATATTGATAAGCATTGAAGAACATATTGCCATCCTACATTATTTTACTTATCCTACTACTTCACATGATCACAGCCCCATTTTCTTATTTCTCGCGCTCACTCACTCTTTCACTTACTTACTCACTTCCCAACTTATTCATATGGCAGTATTTATTCAATATTACTTTTTTACTCATTCCTATCTATTTATCTGGTTGGAGTCTTGCAAGTTCCATTCTGATGCAATGTCACCAACGCCCCAGATCCCCATATTCTGTTCCGTTCCATATGTTCATGATATGATATGATATAGTATGGCCAATCCAGTTCCAATAATTTCGATACCCCTTCCATATTCGTATCATCAACGCCAGTCCATGAGCAGTGTCCCTATTCTCAATCTTCTTAAGATACCGGGATATGCGCCGTCTTCATATGGTGTTATAAGCATTCTTGTTCCCACATTGTATATTGATTCGCCCATTGCTTCACCGAGCAAGGTCCGCAGTTACGCACGAGTTTTCCGATCGTCCAGACTGTAGTCGAACAAGAGGTATCTTTTAATTCCCGGACCCGTTTCAAACATTCAACTCATCTAAGTGATTGAATCTACCTTGAATGTTAAATTGTCTTCCGAAATCGACACCCTGAGCGTTATACCATTCTGGAATATTATATTGTACCCGCTTCCATTCCTCACATCACACCCCGTCACAAACTCAATCGATCCAAACTCATCTCCCCTCCACTCCTTCTCCTCTTGATCACTCCGAGCTGAAAGTATCTTTCCTCTCCGCCCTGCGTGCGTCCCCCAATATACCATTTTTCCTTACCCATTACGTCTCGAAAGCCTTCCGAGCTACTATCGCTTCCTCTTCTATCTGCTGATGTTTTGAAGCCTGCATATTTGTTCGCGTGATATGGTGCATTTTGATTTGAGATCTGATTCGAACTTGAAGTTGGAGATGTGGGATTCGATATATTTGAGTTCGCATTTGCATTTTGGTTTTGATTTAGATAACTCGAAGCAGCGGGGCTAGGACTCGAATCGTAGCTTCCTACAGGACTACTTCCGCCGGCCGATCCGCGATTTCGATCGATTCCTCGTAGTGTATTTGAAGTAGCGTTTGATTTCGTGCTGGTACTTATTTGGCGCGGTTGTGAAGGTGTAGATTGGGAATGTGAATGTGCATGAGCAGGTTTTTGGTGTGAGGAAGAGCTAGTGTTGCTTATGATGGGAGTAGAGGAGAGTTGGGAAGAGCGGAAGGAGGCGAGGAATGTAGAGAGAAAAGGACGGGATTGCTGGGCTGGGGGTGGCATTTCGGACAAGGTGGGTTGTGTGATGTCGATGTTGACGGTTCAAGGTTGTATGCCGTACGATCTACGAGTGTTTATAAACTTCTGGGTGGATGCCGTGGTTTTCTTTGACCTTCGAGGAGTCCAAGGCAGTTGATATTGAGAGATATCAGATGAAAGATTGTGGGACGTGTATTTCATGCGTGGAGAGAAATCGTGGGACGATATAATGTATGAAGGCGGCTGCTATTGATGTAGTGACCCGCTCAAGTACATTAGATCCGTCCAAGCGGAGATGTCTCAAGGTAGCTTTAAGTGGGTTCCCTTCCTGTTCTGAATCGTGTGTGTGATCGATGAAGTGGCAGATGTGTTGGTAAGTTCGTTGTTGAAGCGAAATTGCTGTAAAACTCGATGGTAAAGGCTAATCCTCGCGGGTGAGTTCGATAATTCAAGGTATGTTTGATTAAGGTCGTCCTCTCTCTGGTGTTTTGGTATTGTGATTGAACCTCGGGTGTACTCGGCTCTTGCACTTCCTTCCTGGTATTCCTTGTCTGGCTGTGTTTATGGCTTAAGTCACGGAATGGAACAGTAATTAAATGTCAGACCCTGATTATCGTGTCATTGAATCGAAGATGGAGTACATAAGAGAAAATGAGGGGAACACGGGATGCCTAGTTTCTTGTCTAGCAACTATTGCTTTTCAACGGTGAATATGTTTATACTGCACAGACTTCTTTGAATTTCGTGGATATCTAAATCGTAAATTGCTCTTTCCTAATAGGGAGAATGATCGATGTCGGAAATAAGCGGAATAGGTTTCGCTCAATCGGATGCATATAGATTATGCGGGACGATTAGACGATTACTTATGACATATAAAGTAATAACGCGGGGACGAATTAAAACCCGTTGATTTCAAAAGTCAGGTAAGGTTACATTTACATAGGTAAAAGTTAGAATGTTTATTAGGTGAAATCTTTGAAATCTTATTAATTTATCATTTTAGTTGACAATACATTCTTAACCTTAGATTCGTTTGTGCGAGAATAATGGCAAACATCGTTGTACAAGCAAAAAGGGCCGTAGAGAAATTACGAGTACGCATCTGTGGTATGAAATGTAATGAGAGAAGAATACGATTTTGCAAAGAGATTTCTTTCAACAATCGCAGACCCGAGCGTGATGACGGTACAAAACAATGCCGACCATTAAAATTATCTTACTTTCAGATGTAGAGAATTCGGCGAACGCAAAATGTCAGAATGCAAGTTCAACAAGCTTCGCGGCAAAACAAGGCATGAGGGAGTTATTTCGCGAAAGGGTCAAGGTCTATTTATCGGACAAAAGGGACAGTGGTAATGGGAAGTCTTTTGGAGAACAGTCACGCAAATAAATTGGCTGAAATATCACATGAAAATTTGACAAAAAAACAATCCGAGTAGAAGTTGCAGATGACGTCTATTGTTTAAAAAAAGCTTACAGAGTAGACCCCGAGTCAATATAAGCAACGTTTGATGACCACCAGGGCCAAAGTACACGAGTTTAAACCATCAAAGCATATGACCCTGATACGTCCTCAAAGAAAATCCATCGAAACCCTTTGGATCTCAGGAGAAGGATTGAGTAGCAACGAACAGAAAAATATCGGCATGCATTCAAACAGCTCAGTTTCGGCTAGGGTGTTTTTGGAAGCAAGTCTCAAGACATTTCTGACACTAGGTAAAAATTCGCTTGTTCAAATAGGAGAAAAGCAGCAGCAAACAGGCAAGAATTGAGGATGTCGCCCACTTAGCAATATGATTTGAAGCGCGAAATATAATATTAGAATGGCTTCAAATCCTTTCCAAACCTTCCGGTATCGAATAATGGCAAAAAATAGGTAGACAAGTAAAGACGATGTCTAAATGTGTTCATATCTTCGAAATGTTGTGAAATACTAAATCGAGGATGATTTTGAATTCTTCAGAGATCGTCGAGTTAAGTGTGATTATGTAACTATGCCTGAGGCTCGTAGTAATTCTTCCGGCCACCCCCGACTAACATTCTCAATCACGAATATATCCTCGACCTCAAGATTACCATTGTATCACCAACCATACATCCTCCTCTTCAAAATGGGCAGCCACGGCGATGTGAGTGTCTTCTGCTCGTGGCAATCGCTTTGCACATTTTGCTGACAAGATTTGCGCTTTCAGTTCCACGCTTCCACAGGTATCACTCCTCCAAAGGGACCTGTCTCTTACTCGACATACAAGTCTCCCTATGGACCTAAGTACAATGCGCGATTCCCCAAGGGAGAGAATAGAAACTGATGGATCCACAGATACAAGATCCAACCAAATATCGCCGGATGGACCCCAAAGGCAGCTTCCAAGGTGTATGTAGATTTTTTTTAACGGGCACGACATTTATACACTGGGCCGTATGAAGACTGGAACTACGATGCCATACATTCAGACGATACATTTCATGCTATGCTTGGGAATGGCAGAATTGAGTTTGGAACCTGGCTAATACTGGTATGCAGTGGCCTTACTTTAGCAGGATTTGGTGCTAGCGCTGGATTCTTCGCCCTTTTCTTCTTCTCCGACATCCCTAGAGTACGAAACGATATCATGGTTGTAAGTTGGCACACTATGGTATATTACAGTATTTTTGCTCATAATTTAACAGAAAATCCCAATTATTGGTGACCGCTGGAGAAGGGAGGTTCCTGCATCAGACAACGTACGTTATCTTTATTTGTTTGACATTACTAGATTTGGTATTTGGGTCTTGGGCAAGAAGGCAGAATATCTCGATATGGCAAATCTTTGGACTCTTACATTGCTGTCTATAACGCCAAGAGGCCGATGTCACAAGTGTACATCGGTTACTTCCTTCCAGACTCCTTTTCTGAACCAAGTTCACGATTAGAACAAAAGTCCCACGCCAGACACATGTCATTTACTCGGCTATAAGCTGACACTGTTTTCTTCTAGCCTTTTTAAACTTGTGTCGCTGGTCCAGGGTTGGGAGGATGGAGTGAAGATAAGAAGTGCATGGTAGACAAAATATCGAATTGTACAAAAGATTATTTGAATTAGACTTTACATTCACACTCACCCACAACATATTTCCATGCCAATTACATGTAGCATATACTGCCCAAAATTATATAAGATGTCGATTTTTACATAACTCTAGAAATTCATAGCAAGGCTGTTCTCGAAGTTCTCGAACCTTCCAAATTTGGAATTACCAATCCAACCTCTCGCAAGGCTGATAATTATCGTCTCCAATAATATCCGATGCCAACACTCATTGTATACAACCAACCTACTTTTCCTTCTTATTCTTAATTAATATCACCAAATTTGCTCGTAATATAATCCTTCAGTACAAATTCGTTCATTTCGGACTGTATTTCAGTAATCTCCTCAACAGCACAGCCCTCTTGCTCAACGAGGCTGAAATCAACCCCCATAATCAATTAACGCAAACGAATAATTCACACCGGTATATCGAATAAACATCTTCTCATTAAATAAGTCGGACGGCCTAGTATCTTTACGTTCTAGGTCTATATCGCTATAATCGCAGACTCTCAAACCCACACTTCGTCCAAACATCGTCTCCGCCGTAAAGTGGCATCATGGCAGGATCCGATCTACCTCACGATCCCAAAAAAGCTCTCGAGTTTAAGAACAAGGGAAATGATCAATTTCAAAACAAAAACTATGAGGCTGCTGAACAATTATATAGTAAAGCGTTAGTCTATATTCTTGATTGATTTCCCTAGTCTTGCGCTCTCCTTCAACCCTTCTGCTTCTTACCCCTCATCGTCCACATACCCAACCTTATTATGTCAAATAACCCTATCTAACACGCCACTCCTCAGCATCTCCCTCGATCCCCTCAATCCAATTCTCCACACAAACCAATCCAAAGCTCTCCTTAAACTCGCCCGTTACCCTGAAGCAATCGCCTCCTCTGAATCCGCCATCGCAGCCATCTCCTCCGCCCCCATAAATAGCGTATACATGAAAGCCTACTACAACATCGCACAAGCATATCATGCGCTACGCGACTATGACTCCGCGCTCAAAGCGGCGGAAATGGCGAGGGAACATTGTATAAAGGATATGCCGATTGGAGGGAAGGGATTGGTCGGGAGTGGGAAGAGTTTGCCGCTTATCTTAGAGCTGGGACTGAGGTGTAGGAAGGAGGGGTGGGAGAAAAAGGAGGAGAGGAGGAGGAGGGATAGGGGTTATTTGCTGGGGGAGGTAACGAGTTTGATGAGGAGAGAGATGGAGAGGGAGGGTGGAAGGAAGGAAGGATCTGATAAGGAAGGGAACGGGGATGCAATGGACATTGATACTGAAGAGATCACAAAAGAATGGGAGAAGAAGATTGAGGAGGTAGAGAGGATGTTCAGACTTGTTGAAACACAAGGAAAGGAAGGGAGGAGGAGAGAAATGCCCGATTGGGCAATCGACGGAATCAGTTTTAATGTTATGATCGATCCTGTTGTGGTATGTTTTTCTTATTTTCCACATCATATTTCCTCGCTCCCTAGTTCTCACCCCCTCACAATCCAGTCTCGTCATCTAAAATATACTGACACCCTTTGCCACAGACCAAAACAGGCCAATCGTACGAACGCACAAGTATCCTCCAGCATCTAGAAAGAAGCTGTACCGATCCGCTAACAAGAGAACCTTTGCTCCCAAGTGATTTGAGACCCAATCTTGGATTGAAACATGCAATTGAAGAGTTTTTGGAGGAGAATGGGTGGGCTGTTGAGTGGTAGTTGCTTTTTAGAGATGCGGAAGAGAGAGGGGCAGAGGGGAGGGGGGGATGAAAGTGGAGTTTGAATTGAAATGATACGTTAAGCGAGCGTTGGCATAGCTTGTCTGTCTGTCTGTCTGCCTGCCTGCTCTTATCAAGCGGTGCATTTCTTGGATCTTCTTTTCTGGATTGCCTTATTTGCGTGTTTGTTAGTAGGTGTGGAAATGCAAGGCGAGGATCATGGGGTACGTGGAACTATGAAGTGGATTCGAGATAGCTATCCAGATCATTTTATAAAGATATGGAGCTAGATCTTTGCTCTCTTTCGAAATTTGATAAATCTTTCGGTTAGTAGATGAATGAATATGAATTGAGGCTTTAATCCCTGTGTGTGATGTGTCTTGTCCGTTTTGAATGCAGACGAGTGTGGGATCTGAGCATAGGGATGAATTCTTGATTGGATAGAAAAATTTATGGATGTTTTATGTATATATTCATTTCATGCTTTCTGAAAATAAAATGGAAAGTGGCCAGTGACTTGGAAATTGTAGTAAATGAAGGATATTCCTGAAGAGGGCAAAGTGAATGGTGAAGTTTTAGCCAATTATACTAGCCAGAGCAAAATCCAGACCAATATGGATTTGGCGGGAAAAGTTGATGATTGGTATTATATTGGATTTAAAATCTGTTATTCCCCTGAGATTTGGGAGAGTAATATATGCAGCAGTATTGGTGACATTTAATCATGTCAAGTAGGTCGCTGGCCTTTCACTTGGGCGAGATTGTGGATTCATGTTGAGTAGTAAATCAGGAAATGGATGGAGAGAGATGGTGAGGGGAAAGGGAGGCGAGAGGTGATATGAGGACTCTTGATTGAGTGGGTCGAGTAGCTTTTAATATTGATGAGAATATTCACTACTGGTTTATTGCTCAGTGTAAGGGTTTGAAATCGCATTGTCGATTTAATTATATTACAAATTTCTGGGTAGGCAGAGATAAAATTCCCTCTTCACCAAGGAAAAACTGTTTTCGCGCTCAACACTAGGTTTCACTCTGGCGTCGACTGCGCACAAATTATCTACAAATAATCCATTCTATAAGTTATTTGTAGGTAATTCCTACTTTTTCGCTTAAATTTGAAATTCTTCCTAAATCATTTTATAGCCCAAAAGTAATTTAAGCTTAGATTTACACTGATTTCTATATTAATTATGAAACTATATTACTACTGTATAATACATGAGTAGATGGGTAATTGTAGATAATCTGCAAATTATTTATGCATTTTTTATCTGGATTTTGGATTGCCCACCCCACCAACAGATAATCCATGGGTTAGCTATTGAGGTTATCATCCGCCCCGCGGGTACTCATTGCGCAGTCTACTCTGGCGTTACTGAGAAGATTAGAAATATAGATGAATAGCATTGTTAGTTGGCGGGGTGTAGGAAGAGATAGGTTAGAATAGCTTCAACAGTTTCCCAGATAAGTATTCAAAATTGGTATTAGCCGGGTTCTGATGCACGATTCATCGATATGATACCAGATCCGTTCTTCGAACTCGCTTGTTTTGTCCAATTTCCACATATACCTTGATTCTCTAGCATAACGCAGGGACTTCTTGCGTAACTGCAAGCTATTCCCGTGTATCCCAAGCAGTCTCTCAGTCCATAATATTATTTTTCCCTACGTGAATTCACAGCAATAATCTGCCCTTGTGTCACACGGGATGATCTCATGTAACGCGTGGTAACAAGCCAAATGTGCGAGACTATGCATTCCACGTCGCACTAAGCTAACAACCATCTCTTGTCGAGTGGCCAATATTTAAATATCCCTATTGATGCATTGCGATTCAGGATCGAGCTTGCAGCCGGCTCAGAACATGAGTCGCGCTTGACAAGGAAAGCCGCCTTCGTGTTTTTGTTATCGCATGAGCAGATGGGTTTCTCACCATGCTGTTGACATAAAAGTATAGCACGGGTATCAGCGACGAGAGCTTGATTGCACATCGTTCCCTTTAAACTTTTCATGAAACATATGTCAAATGGCAGAGGGAGTATACTGTTCCTTCACTGTTCAAATTATCAAAATTCAAGCTTTATCAAAAAGAGGCCGATAGTTAATGTGCACGGGTGTAATTTGTGTTAATAGCTAGACCCAGTATAGAATACCCAATAACTAGAAATAGAAGGAGATCTCCCACATAGCAAATGTTCCCCTTCAGTCTCAGAAATCACCAATCTCTCTCTTTGTCTTGCCAGCCATTCAACGCCTAAAAATATTCAGTGTACATATCTAACAGTACTTTGCATATGAAATAGATAGCGAGGCAAAAATGAATGCAAAGAGATACAAATAGAATGACTCGTACTAATTTAGACGCGCCAAGAATAATAGATATCAATATCGCCTGCGTATACCAGAGCATTTGAACTACTTTAGTCTTCATTCTGGTAATAGATGTTAGATCATAAGCCGGTCCGTCAAAGTAAATTTTGTAAAATTCCTTTTCTTTCCAATTTAAATCTAAAAAAAAAATCTCAACAAACTGTTCAATTGATGAAGGCCAAAATGAAAAGATCTGTAGCAATCAAGAACCATTTTTCCGTGCAGGGATCCGTCTAATCCAAGTTGAAGCAATAGGCATTACCCAGGACACATCCCTACAGATCGCTGTGGATGAATAATGTAGCTTGGTGCATAATGGGAGATCTTCAATAAAGGAATTGAAAAACAATAATAAATGAGAAGAGACTGGAACGAAAAGACTTATGTGAGGTTAATAATAGGACTAGTGGGCGATAAATGTATCACAAAATCTGTAACCAATCCTGCAAGTAGAATGAAGTTTCAAATAACTTGTAGGACTTGTGACTCGTGCAAGCCTTAATCGGTCTCTTTGTGGATATCAGAGAACCAAACGTGTTTCGATAATTCGAGAGCAGTGCTTCGTTCCTCCGGTAGGTATCTGAGAGACTTTCGGAGTAGATCCTCAAGAATTCTTGCTTCAGAAGTAGATATCTTAAAGCCGGCCGGCTCCAGGTAACTATGAGAATGTTCAGGGCCGCAACGCTCGATCTCGACAGAAGCTATCATACCCTGAGTGTCATTATCTCCTGAATCGGGCACAGTAGTAGAAGCTTTCGTTTTAGGTTTCTCGGCCAGTGCGGAAAATCTGGTGAAAGTCTTTTTGAAGGACCGGTCTACCGATAGTCCCTCGGAAGATGGTGTTTTCTCTGGGCTTTTAGCATCTGAACTCTTAGATTTCGAACTCTTATCTTCGGAACTCTTCGGGTTAGATGAAAATCCCGCTGTAGAACCATTTACGCCTTTGTTGGAACTCGAAACAGATATTCTTTGATCAGTATCATTTACTGACTTGAGAACAGCCTCTGCTTCGCTAGTTCTCAGCCCCTCCGCTATTTCGACAAGTTGGTCTGTTCCGTCAAACATAGCGTTCAGAGAAGTTTCCTTGAGTCTTTCGATATATTCTAGCGCTTCGTTTCTAAGCTTATGTCGATGAGGAGGAGCATCACCATCGTGTGTACCGGTCTGCAAAATCTGATCGAGTATATCTCCTGCTGATCCTGTATCAATTTCTGTTTGCTGTTTATACCACTGTAGACCTTCTTTCCACATATCCCACCATTCATCGGGAAAAGTGCCTAAAAGTCTTACTGTAGCGATCAACATCTCGTCTCTTTTAGGAGTGCAATCATATTTGAACAATCGAGATCCCGTACGAATTTCAAAAATCGTGCATCCCAAGGCCCATATGTCTGAAGCGACACTTCTGTAACGACCGAATAAGAACTCAGGTGCACAATAGCTTTTGGGCGTGCCAAGGTCAAAAGATGGGGCCGTCTGGGGGAAGGCGATACCAAAGTCAATTATCATGATATCATTGGTTATCCACTTCGGATTAACCTCCTTCATGTTGATCGCGGCAACGGTATAATCAGGAAAGGAAGAACCAGATACAGGAAGCTTGGAGCTTGCATATATAATTTGTTCTTTCTGAGGAACACCTAGTCTTTCATAGATTTGTTCCTCGGTCCACTCATCGATGTTGGCAAGCTGTAACAGAATATTGGCAGGAGTAACATCTAATTTCATAGTGAGCTGATCGTAAAGTAAGAAGGGAGTTATACGGCATTGCAAACCTCCATGAACGACACCGGTGCTATGAATGTAATCCAAACCATGTATAGCCTGCAAGCAAACATTCCTTGCCACAGACGCTTCCAAACGTCGACTTCCTTTATATTCACCTGGGCAATCATTGAATTGTTTGATACTAGGTCCTCCAACTTCAGAGATCAAGCATAAATGGTCTCCATTTGGGCCTTTGTGGGTGAAATGATCTAATAAAGACATGACGTAAAAGCTTCCGGTATGCTCGGGACTAATATGATGGGAAATTAGTCAACGTAAGCAAGAATTTGAATAAAAACGGGAAACCGGACTTTTAGTCACGGAATAGGAGAGAGCGCTTATGTGAAATTTGCGGTTGAAACTTTGGGGTTTGCAACGCTAATTGACATTTTCCTTTGAATCAAGAAGACTTTACTCACCTCAACTTCATCCGACGTAACATATCAACCTCTTTTGACGTACTTGACAATCTTGCCGCAAGAACTTTTAAAGCAACATATCTTTCACGCTTATTATCTCGCGCAAGCCATGCCGTCGCGAATCCTCCGTGTCCTAATTTGTGAATAACTTTGTAGCGATCATGCTTGAAGGTATCTTCGAGATGTATGGGGTGGAAGCCCCCTTCGCCATAATTTGTTTCGACACGCTGTGCTCGAAATTTGGCATCATCTATAAATTTGGCATGATTTGGATTGGAACGAGCATTGGCATCGTCCGTGGATATAGCATGCTTCACATGAATACTGGTATTGTCCATCGTACTACTGGTGATTCAATTCCTATCCCGGATTTGGTTCAAGTAGGATGCAATGAAGTAAGTGAGATTGTTGTTTCGATATAAATGTTCATTGGTATTAAAGTATAAGACTATCTAAGTACGTATCAATTGATATTCTGTTGAGACCGATGAATGGTGTCTGGGGTCGCATTTGATTAAGTTCGCCTCAACTAAATTCGCTCCAAAATCTACGCACACATGGTGCTGACAAAGCATTAATCGGTTGATTATTTTTCCGTGACTAAATTTAACGTCACTCATCGATAACAGAGTGATAAATGACATACGATGTTGTTCTTCTGACTTTTGTCATTGCAGCTGCAAGAACGTAGGTAGAGAACAGCCAGAAATTCTAGATGAATGAACATGATGCATTGTTTGAACTCATCTTTGAGATCTACGGCCTATTGCTAGCGAAGCTTAGAAGATGGACATTTCTAGGAGAAAAAAACGAGCAGCAATTGATCACCCAGCAAAACTCTTTCGCAATCCTATAGCCTCTTTTGATTGTTCCTAAAAGATATCTTGGATGTTATACTGGAGAATTCACATCTCATGCTTCAAACTTCAGTAGTTCTGCTAGCAATTGATTCATCAGTGTATCTTGGTTGAATTTGACCTGTTCTCTCTCCCCAAATAGGATGAATAATGATTCACAATCTATTTTTTTTCTGGAAGTGATTTTTGCTTCAGATTGTTTTCACTTATTTTCATTTTACCTTACTGTCACCACACTTCTTCTTCTTCTTCTTCTTCTTCTTCACGGTAGGCTTTATTAGCTTGAAATACTGCACAACAAACAATTTTTACCTCTGATTTCAGTTCGTTTGCCAGTGTGTCTGAGCATTTCTTTAGCGTTCATCTCAAGCACCAAAACCCTTCTTTTCGCCGAAAGGCGCATTTTGCAGTTCTGTTGATTCTATTCTCACCGGACAAAGATTTCACAATCAACAATATGATCTGGAAGATAAAGGAGCAGCGCAAAGATGACGACAATGCGCGGGAAGAGTGAGCTGGTTCTCTGTGATCTTGCCCAATCTCTGCTAATATAATTAACTTCAGAATCTGGCGTGCTAAGGTTTCTTATCCTACGTATCAACCAATTTATACGCATCGCGACGGAGTATTCTGGTGATACCAAAACAGCTTCAAGTCTCCATGCAAATGTCCCGAATGTATCCAACAATTTCGATCTATAGGATTCCAGGTCAAGAAAATCTTCACATATAGCTTTGCATTATCCGACGTTGAAGCTCGACAGAAGGCTGGGGAATTTGCCATATAAATAAGCATGAATCTAGCCTATCTGCGACAGCAATGCGAATAAAATGGGGATTCCATAATTAAAGCATGGAAGAAGAAAAGTTGCAACAAACGCGAGGCCCTCTTGCGTGATATTGATCCGAATTTATATCCGCATTAGTGGCCACTTGTACACCTGTATGAGGCGTTTCAGGCTACACTTCCTCCCGATGAATAGATCGATGCAGAAATTACCATAAATCAGTATATACGAGGGTATTGTAATGCATGTCTACTACCTTACATAAATGTGGAAGGATTAATAGTAAATCCTGCGATGTTTTTGAGTCTCTTGCAGAATCGTACCAAATATTCCCCTGAGCTATGGGCCCCGTATGATGATTTCATTCTTGAGAAACATTGGGGCATGCGCTCTCTGGGTCTCGGTTACAAAAGTCATAGCATGATTCTGGCGGGGTCGGCATATAGAACGCTGACGCAGTGGAAAAGTGAAGAAGCAAATAGATGGACATCTATCGGATGTCCAAGAGCTATCCTCATTCTCGAAGCACAAGCACATCTTCTTTTATTCCTTCGATCTACGGTAGAGAGAATTCTGGGTTCCACAATTGACTATTCTGTGGAAAGCCAAATAAGCTCATTCGATGAAATCTTCAAATGTGGCTCAGCGATGTTGAACAAACGATTTGATTGCTTACCAGAAGCAGCTTCCTGTTATCTGAACCGATCATTCTCAGCGCCGCCCAATTTTGATATTGATTCCCTGTTGAATATCGCCAATACGAGAGAAAGTCTACAAGGAGACCATGTCCGTTTTCTACAGACAGATTCTTCATATGCTAGGCGCTATATTAAGCCCGGGATGGCCAGTAACTTAGGGAAAACTTTTAAGAACTACCATACATTTATTCTCGCATCGTCAGTTCTAATTATCCAGGATATAGTCATGTTTTTGTCCTGAGGTTGGATTGTAGATGGGGTTGAAGACCTAAAGAAATTGCAGAGTCCTTCAAATGAGAGCCTTGATCTACTCAAGTCTTCATCGAAAGCCTGTGATATAGCGTTAGAGTCGCTCGAAGCATTATTGAATCAAATTCGCTGGCGTTCAAAATACCTTAGTTCTTTATTGCCTATGTATCTTCGAGACTACAACGTTACCACCCTTTGCAATCAGCATGGCACCATTTTTGCTTGGCAGCGAGAAATTATAAGCTCCAAACCCAAATTTTGTAAAAAAAGGTTGGGTTTTTGCTTGGGGTTATTATTAATTGATAGTCTCCCCGATTGTAAGCTCGAGGACATTTCTCCTCTTACGCCTGCAATGATATTAGCTGTTCTCGAGGAGCATTTGTCCGAATGCCATAAAACAAAAAACCTCAAAGAGCTCGCTAAACTGGGTGAAACTGTATATACAGTAGTTTCTAGCATTTCAGCAATGTATCAAATGCTTGAGATGGTTCGATTCCATAGTCCTCAATCAGTGAAACGAGAAGCCGAGGATATCGCCAAACTCGAACATGATCGTGGATGGCGTTACATCGAAAAACATCTAGAGGATCAATGCTTGTCGAGAGGTTACAATTCTATGACCAGGCTCCTCGATGAACATATGCCCTTGAGAGAAAGCCAGAGCCAAAGAATCGGGGCTGAAAAGTTATCAGCTGACCCCACCAAGAAATTTATCGAGACACCAAAGCCAACTGGAACACGTCTCAGCCAGCAATTGCTCGATACTGACGATCAACAGAGAAAGGCACTTGGTCAAGTCTGGGTGCAAGTTCGAGCCCGTCATGAATATATTCTCAGTCGTCTAGGGTTTGACCAAGAAGACATAAACCATGATCTCGCAATTCTATCTACGGACAGTGATCCAGAATACGTCGCGTCAATCGAGAAAAGAAACTCCGAAATCCTTGCAGAGATAGCGGCCAGAAATACAAAAAAGATTGCAGATTATGAAAATGTGATTTTCCAAAAGCAATGGATCTCTGAACAGCCAGAGAAACTCGATGTTCCAACTCGATCTAAAATCAAGACTAGGAAACTCCCCACCAAAGATGATGAACAGAACTCTGCGGAGATTCTCAATAAACCGATCGCATCTCCTGCATCTTCTGCAGCTTGACCATCGCCTTAAGTACTAGTTAGAAATAGTTCACACGCCATATTCCAATCCATGTTCCCGACCCGAAATTTTGAGGAGCGTACCAAGACAGTACCCTGGGACTCCCTCGTTGAATCCATGATCGATGCTGGGTTCGTAGCGAGCCAGAGCGCAGGAAGATCAGCCGTTCAATTTGAGCCTGATGCCAGCTCGCCTTGGTTTGGACAGGGCAAGATAGGCTTCCACAAACATCATCCTGAGCGGGTTGCGGACACAGTCATGTTAGGAGCAATGGGAGAGCGGATACAAAAATGGTTTGGATGGAGCGATGAGAACTTCGAGATGGGTTAGAAATAAAGAAGTTTTATTTTCTGAATGCGATTCGCACAATCTATTGATTTGTGTTCTTTGATCTGGCACGGGATATATAAATTCAACCTAGGTATAAAGAAAAAGAAAAATCAAAAGACGTTGCTGACTACAATGATACACAATCTACACTGTGTCCCTTAGATGCCTGGTGTAAAAGTCATTCTAGTTACCACTGAAGATGGTCCCATATTTAAAAAATACAAAACTAATAACCCTGAATTCAAATAAGTCAATTCCGTAACTACATCACGCTACACAACGATCAACTCACAAAATGGATTAGAATGTGTAGAATACTCATCCCAAGGCGCATTCACTACCTTCGGTCACCATATCACAGTTTCATAACATAGTCGCATTTTATTCTAGTCTTCTAGAGTTGCTAGAAACCCGAAGCAAGAAACCACAAACATGATGTCTTGTGCAAGCCATGCTTTTCCCTGAAATAAGGTAAATTCTAAAAGAATTTGTACAAAAACGACAACCATTAGTAAGGCGATATTTGTCCCAAATAGCGTCTTCATCTGCGATGCAGGGTAGTCGATATTCTGAAACGAAAGATTGTTAGGGATGTTGCCTCTGGTACTGTGTATTTGTTCAACTATGGAAGGCACCTTCATCTGTATTGTGCTGAATTGTTGGAAAGTAAAATAAGAATCCATCCTCCCTGAGCCTTCCTTCAATGAATTAGATGTAAATACCCAATCATTCAATATCGACAATTGAAATCTCAACATAGATCATCATTCTCTTTCTTAAGCCATTGACCTGGTCCATTGAAAATTTATGAAAAACCTGCTGACCAAGATGCGGCCCGTACCTGTTGATGACTGGGTTATAAACCCAGACAGTCTCCAAGGTAGTGATGAAGATGTCCTTTTCTTTTCTGCGTTGTGGGTTTCGCATTTTCTCAGTGACTCCTGGGGTATCATATGAGATAAGGCGATCTGGGACGTCGGGGACCTGTCGTGCAAGCTCGACGCGCGCTCTGTATGATGGCGGAAGTTTGTCTTTATCGAAGCTCTTCTCGCAGCTATAAATTTTGAAGCCTGGTAATGCCTTGTGTGTAGATATTTCCCTGGCAACATCCTTGGACGAACAAGTTCGGAAGAATGCTACTACCTTCCCGATATTAGTGGCAGCGAAACTAATGATTCTACGATTTTGAATATCTTGAGGAATGTAGTCTGGGAAGAGCTGCTCAATGTCAGCTGTTGTTGCTAGTGGGATTGTGAAAGTGATGGACAAACGTTGTTGAAATTCTTGTACATCTCTGCTAGCTCATTACGGGAGGCAATGTAAACATTCTCTTGTTTCTTGCGCGCAACGTTAAAGTCGTCAAGCATGGTATTTTCAAAATTCGCTTTGTTAAATTCAGCTATCAAAGCTCCTGAAGCATTTGGGAAGTTATTTTTGAAATTGGCCATATTATCTTCCTATAAGAGACATGAATTTAGCACTGAAATTCTCGAAGTTGGCCAAATAATGATACTTACAATCAAAATGCGATATTTAACATGACATTCCTCCCTTAAAAGATCAATTTCTATAAGCTTTTTGTGATTTTCGTGTCGAGCCTCTGTAAGTGCGTGTATCTTTGACAACCAATTTTTCACATCTGGGTTTATATCAACCGTGATTGTTGGATCTTCGTCCATCTTTCTGATTTGATCTTCCTTTACTTTTGCTTCGGGAAGGATGTCCATTGCGATGCCACATAAATGGAAAGTCCCGAGTTAACGCCTGGGGTGCTTTGAGATGGAAGATGATGGAAAGAAAAGCTGCTCTTGTACAAAAAATTAAACTCCAGAATAGTTGTATGTTAAAAGAGAACAAGAGTAAGATCACCAGAGCAAAGCTCCTCTTTAAAAAGTGTTCGCAGTACAGGCATAAGTGAATATGGGTTTGGTAGTTTTAACGAACTTAGGGCGGTTGTATTAGTGAATATCGAATTTTGTTTGGTTGAGTTTTCATTTGTCTCGCACAGCTAGATGAGCAGTGTGAAGGATAGTATTGGACATACGTGCTGGGCAGGATAGGAAACGACAGCAGCTTGATTCTAGAGTCACATAGTACATGAAAACAACATCAAACTGAATTTTGTTCGCTGTATTGAACTAATTCGATTGAACTAAATGAATGAAAGAGAAACAGAAACTCAGAGTTGAACAGCTTGTGTAAGCCATGGATTATGAAATGTAGAAACGTATCTTGAAAAAGAAAGGAACACTGCTCGAACATATCAAAATATACTAAGAGAGGGAAGCCTAAGTGCAAAGGAGAAGGCATGCAAGTTAGAGTGCAGTTGAAATTTTAAAGAAGAGATGAAGGTGAAGAAAGGAAAGGGAGAAGTAAGCAAGAAGAGACTTCTTCTCTCATCTTATCGCTATATCATTCATGTAACAGATAGCAGCCAAAACAGTAGGCTCTTGATCTTTCCAGGATACATCACTTTCCTTTCTCTCCAATATTCCAGCCAGTTTGATGAAAGAAATATCAGTGTTTAATAAGAGGAAGGACACGAAGCTTCAATCGAAACAGTAGCAATATAGAGCCCGAACCAAATCTTGCTCTCCCCACCTCGTTTAAAACTCTTGTCGCCCAAGAGAATGAGCAAAAAGATCACATAAGATTGATCATAACTTTTGCCATCAAATATAGAATAAGTGAGGGCGGGTTGGTGAGGCTAGAAATTGATATCAGATATCACTGGCTAGGTGATTCGTAAAAGACAGTATTCAGCAATCAATTAGTTGTTAGAAAGACAATGCGAGTCTACTAGCACTTGGTCGTTTGAAACATTTTCACACCGCGAAATATCTGGACAGAAAGGACTCCAAATAAATTCACAACAACATGGCCGTTACGTTGATGTGCTCGGGGTAAATATGAGAGATCGTGGGGTTGCAGTGGAGTGGATAGCTTCGAACGGAACGGAATAACAACTCACCCGGAGACAGATTAATTATTACACATAGAACAACATTTTTAAACATCCCCGTTAGCAAGCAATCCGTCCCTCTATCTCCTTCGAACCCGGACAGACATTCGATATGTCGAACCCTCTCTTGCGCACTCTGCGTACATCGCGACCAATTGTCTACTCTTCTCCATCCCGTATATCTACCAAACGCTTCGTATCAACCACTACCGAAACATCCCCAGTTCTTACCCGATCGAAGAATCTCCTCGTTGGAACCTCAATAGCTCTCGCTCTCGGCTTTGGCTACTTATATATTACTGATACCCGAGCTAGCGTTCACCAATGGCTTGTGATTCCCGCATTACGTGCTATATATCCCGATGCCGAAGATGCCCATCATGTAGGAACTAAAGCTCTCAAAACGCTCTACTCATTCGGTCTCCATCCTCGCGATCGAAGCTTCAGAAAAGGCAATACAGATAAAGCAGATTTGAGCGTGGAAGTATGGGGCCAGAAATTACAAAATCCAATTGGTACATCTGCGGGGCTTGACAAATTGGCAGAGGTTCCAGATGCTTTGTTTGCTTTGGGCCCTGCGATTGTCGAGGTTGGCGGATGCACACCACTTGCACAAGATGGAAACCCAAAACCTAGAGTTTTCCGTATACCGAGTCAGAATGCTCTGATCAATCGATATGGACTTAATTCAAAGGGTGCAGATGATATGGCTATGCGATTGAGGGAACGGGTTCGTTTATACGCATATCAGAATGGATTGGGTGTAGGTGAAGATGCTGAGAAGATGGTCTTGAATGGAGAGGCTGGTGTTCCTCCAGGAAGTTTGGTGGTCGGGAAATTATTGGCGGTGCAAGTTGCCAAGAATAAAAATACCAACGGTGATGACATTGACGCCGTCAAAAGAGACTACGTTCACTGTGTCGAGAGACTGGCTCCATATGCCGATATCTTGGTAGTAAATGTTAGTAGCCCAAACACTCCTGGTTTGAGGACGTTACAAAAGGTTGAGCCATTATCCCGAATCTTAGAAGGAGTCGTCGGAGCCGCCAAATCCGTAGACCGGAAAACTAAGCCTAGGGTTATGGTCAAGGTATCACCTGATGAGGATCAAGATGAGCAAATCGAGGGCATCGTTGAAGCTGTTTGGAGAAGTGGTGTAGATGGTATAATTGTGGGTAATACTACAAACCGAAGAGACAAGCTCATCCCAGACGACATCAAAATTTCCGCCAGAGAAAGCAGGATTCTCGAAGAACAAGGAGGATTTTCCGGGCCACCAATGTTCGAGAGAACATTATCTTTGGTTAAGAGATATAGAACTCTACTCGACCGAGGACCACCGCAACAAGACACCACTACTGAACCAAACGACAATGGTCTAGTCTCCACGATCGCCGAAAAGGCAAAATCTCTCACAGGCAGTAAAGCAAATGATCAAAAAGTAATTTTCGCTACTGGTGGTATCACGAATGGAAAACAAGCACTAGAAGTTTTGAATGCAGGTGCAAATGTCGCCCAGGTTTACACAGCAATGTAAGTCTTCCACTCCTTTCTAACTGACATTCCCATGCCAAATAAAACAAGAGCGCAAACATCTCACAATGTATACTAATCTGTCCAATAGGGTCTATGGAGGTGTCGGTACAATAACTCGTATCAAAACTGAGATGAGCAACGAGATTTCAAAAAAGTAAATAGAGTTAATAAAATAGTAATATACCCAAAAATGTACATATCGTTAAAGCGATTGAATTCATCGAACCCAAGCTCCAATAATCTGTAAATAAAACGTCATCTTTCATTCGGAGGTTTGCGTCACAAAACCCGTTAGGGACAGACACAAATTCAATACGTATTTGAATTTGAGTCATCTGATAGTCTCGATACGGGGTATAATATTTAGTTTATGAAGGAGTAAAAACAAACCCGCTCAAACGCCAATGCCTCCCATTTTCCCAAAGAGACTTATCCAAGTCTGACCTGAACATATTCCAAGCTCATACGCTGTTGAACTCAAGTTCAGACAATTTCCATTGCTTCCAGACAAGACAGCGCCTTCATGCCCTCGGCCTCAAATGCTGCTACCATTCGCTCGCATTCGTCAAGAAGTTTTCCTTGAGCAACCGTTGCCGTATGGTAAATCCATTGCTCCACTGACATTTGACTTTCCGCTTTGGTTAGATTTCCCGTCTTAAGATTCGACAATGCTTGCAAGAAATGCTCATGTTCTTCTTCACCGAAAAACATCTCAGCATCTATGGGCTCCCATTGCTTTGTAGTTTTGGGTGCTATAGAACCTTGATTTGGAGGAGTATTAGGTCTTTCAGGGAACTGGTTTTCCGCATCGGAAGATTGATGTTCTGTGTCTGAAAATTGGTTGTCCGCGACTGAAGATTGTGGTGGTGACAAGGGGGGTGGGGATCCTGGTAGAGATGCTGGTGGAGATTCTGGCGGAGATTCTGGTGGAGATCCTTCTATCCAAAGCAAGTCCGCAGCTTCTGCCTGGTTCTGCAAGTCTGTAAAAGTTGGCGCTCGTAGTGGTGCAGCGGATGCTTGAGGAATAACAACTTGTGCCGTACTAGCCCTTGTAGTACGTTTCTTAGGTTGGGGATTTGGAAGGTCAGGTTGAGACATCTCGTCGTCACTCTTTCTCTTTCTCCCACGAGTGGAGGATGCTGCTGGGGCTTTAGGAGCCTCAATTGGTTCGACTTTCTTAGCCGTAGCCTTGCGACCTTTGAGTGCAGATGTCTTTACTTTCGTTGTTGCTGTAGACACGATACTGTCTTCCTCTTCGGCAGCTACATCGCTAGCAACGTCAATAGCGGGCTGCGTAAATGATGGAGCTGGGGCGGCCTTTTTGGCCGGGGCCTTTCGACCTTTTGGCCCAGATGCTTTGCCCTTTGTTGTAGCTGTAGACATGATACTATCTCCCTCTTCGACAACTTCATCGCTAGGAACGTCAATGGCGGACTGTATAGATAATCGAGCTGGGGCAGCCTTTTTGGCCGGGGCCTTTCGACCTTTTGGCCCAGTTGTTTTGCCCTTTGTTGCAGCTGTAGACATGATACTATCTCCCTCTTCAACATCTGCATCACTAGCAATAGTAACAGCGGATTGTGTAGATAATCGCGATGCTTTCGATGTTCTGCCCCTTTTGGCAGTCGATTTTTTCAGAGCAAGTTCTGAGTTATGCTCGTCAATAAGTATGAAGAAAGGACATTCGGGTGATCGATTAAAATGTTCATCCCTGTGAGAAAAGTTAGCTCCGGTAGTCATTGGAGAGAGATTTACAAACATACAATGGTTTGTCGGACGGCTCCCATCCATCTAATGCCAATGAACAATAAGTACAAGTAGCCATATCATTCGATTCTGCGGTTGGAGTATACTTCCACCCAGCGTTGACCAACTGTTACCTTGTCAGTATAAATGGCTTCATGGGTAAAAGACAGCTCATACCTGCTTAGTCTTGCATTTCCAACCCCTCTTTGCTTCGTGAGGCCATTTTCCTGCAAATGTCGCAGTTCTAGCCTCGACCATTCTCAAACTAGCAGGAAATTCCCTGCTCAATTCTTCATCTTGCGCCTCAATCGAGGCAACGATTGCCCATCCACAATTTGGTGAATGCTTTAAATGTTCTTTCAATGGATCATCACCTTCCTCCCAGGCATCAATAGATCTATGGCAGAGAAAGCAAGCGCAATTATCAGGATTGGCTTGCGAAGGGTAGTAAAAGAAACCTGCTTTTGCAAGCTTTGCGCAAAGTCAGCGAGCGCTAAGTAAACAAAGATAGAATACTTCATACTTCTTCTGGTAGCAAGGATTTGTGTGGCCATTTGAGAGTTTTTGGAGCTTTAGATCCAGTAGTCGACGTCCTACGACCAGTAATGGGTTGTGCATGACGGTAAGATGCCACTCTGCTTTCGAAAGTAATGTAGCCCGGGGCAACATCATGAACAGCCATTGTAGCAACACGCGTCGCGTCGACAGATCGTTTTGGAGATTGCAATGCGGAGATTTTGTGATGCGAAATATGACTCAATGTAGTACTCTTGAGCTGAAGTTTATCAGCAGTAGTAATCGACGCGTTATATTATATGAAGCTTCGAGACTTGTTCATTATCGTGGGGAGAAAAGGTTGGATTCGTTGATATGTTTATTGAATGTATTCTGCCGTTTCGAATAAAGGCGGTGTAAAATGTTAGCCGCCTCTCAGGTTACTGGAAGCGTTACGACATACCTTACGATTCAACCTATCACAGAAAATTACAAAAACTTTATTTTGTCAATAATTGATCTTCACCTACTTATGTTTTAGTTACCGTACTCGAAAATGGAGAGTATTGTTTTAATCGTCTAATCGATCATGTCCCAAGTTCATGTCCGCTCCTTCTTATCGAGATTGTATCTAGAAGAAGATCAGTTATTCTACGAGTGAAAGAGTCACATATGCGTGTTCGCCCTTGCATTTCAACTTTGTATCACGGATTCGACTAGCTAGTTCTATTCTATTCCTAGGTCTACATTCTTAAGCACCTAATCAAGCACATGAATACCTCCAAACCTTTGGTCTAAGTTAGCTCGAGAACTCGGCTGTGGTCTGCCTGCCTACAATACTATAATATATTATATCAAGAATCTTTCTACTAATGACCATCTTCCCCCTTTTCCTCCATGTTATAATATCACAAAATGAAGAAGAACTCACAAAGTGGATGGTATAGTTAGTACCGGGCTATAGAGCACAGTTGATTCAATACGGCATGTCAGTGATGTTGTATTCATACATACACCATCTTTCCTATATCCAACCAGCAACGAGTCGTCGTTTTTGTGGTTTTCAAACCCAGGCCTTCATTTTTATTTTGACGGTAACTAAATCATATACCTGTCAGTCCATCTCACCAGATTTCCACTAAGAGTATCTACATCAAAACCCGGAGCATCAAATATACACGTTCCTCTACCTCATCCTCTGTTTCCTAATTTAGTTCCGAAGCTGTTTTTCTGCCTTACTTCAGTATCAAAGTTCTCTCTAGAATATCGGGATGTTAATAAATTATCTATCGAGGAAAAGTAGTTTTGTGGGATGAGAATTGAGTAATAAGCTCGAGTCCTTCTCAAGCTTGCCACATTGTATACTCTGACCGAAGATACCTACACCTGCCATTCCGCTACCCCCCTCCCCTCCCTCAAAACTGGGTGTATACTTAAAAACTCCTTTATTCCATTCACTCAATTGGTTCTAACATTTCAACTTTAGAGGCAACTGAACAATGTCCCAAGAAGGGGTGACAGAGTAGTTTTCTTCCATGTTTTGATCCGAAGATCAGCGGCTATAAAGGCAAGAGAGTTTACTATCAATCGAATAATCAACCAACGTCACAATCAAAGTTGAAAATTATCTGGCCAAATTAAAGTTCATGGAGAAACTATAGCCCTCCGGAAATACCATTGACTGAAATTCATCGCATTCCGAAGATCTCCGCATCCCAGTATCCACTTGAAAATTCTCATATGATTTAAATAAATCAAAAAAGTCTTCGCATCCCAAACATCTTCATGCCTTCATGTACTAGTGTCCCAGATAACTGAGCAGAATCAAGATCGTCGCTTCCCAGAAAAACTGTGTATGAGTGAACAAATTCCCAGGATACCCCTCCGCGAAAGCTGAAAAGAGAATTTCACACTCGTCGATTGTCGCATCCCCTAACTATCACCATTACTTCAGCCCTTATGGAACAATTCTTTGGCAATTTCCAAGCCTTTCTTCAATCCAGACTTACTCGGGTCATTATTACCATATCCACCAGAGGTCGTCTGATTGTTGTCATCATAATCTTCCTCTCCGTAACCAGACTTGGTGGCTCCATAACCACTGGAATTTTGATTGTCATCACCACCATAGCCTCCAGATAAAGCATTATCACCACTTCCACCCAAGCTCTGAGATTCATTCTTATCTCTATTATATCCACCTGAGACATCACTATCACCAGTAACATCACCACCATATCCAGGAGAGCCAGCCTTGACTCCTCCAAATCCACCAATCTTGTCATTATCATATGAATTGCTTCCAGCACCAGTGGTAGAGTCAAATGCATCACCCGAGGATGTGAAATCATTGTTGTAGCTGCTGCTTGTGTCATTCTTTCTGCTTCTGCTGTGTGTATCATCAGATGTCGTATTGTCTCTTCCAATGCCACCATATGTGTCCTCAGATGAGATTTTGTCTTGACCAAGTCCGCTTCTGGTGTCATTGTTTTCGGTGCTGCCATACGCATCTCCAGTTAAGGTATTTGTTTGACCAGATCCACTTGTTGTATCATCTTTTCCTGTGCTGCCGTACTTATCGTCTCTGATACTATCATAAGTATCGCCAGATGAGGAATTATCATCGTTCAAGCCGCCACTCGTGTCATCTTTTCGAGCGCTACCATAACCATCACCAGATAATGTATTATCCTGACCGAGGCCACCGCTCGTGTCATCTTTCCTGGTACTACCATAGCCATCCTCTCTGGTGCTGCCATAAGCATCACCCGACTCATTATCATTATCATCGACACCTTGACCACTGCTTGTGTAATTATTCTTAGTACTTCCATATCCTACATCTTTCAAATTAGCTTCCGCCCCGAACCAAGTACCATTTTATATGCAAAATCTCCATGAAAACAGAAGGTGAAGAAAAAGATACATACCACCAGACTCGGTATCATCATCTCTACTTCCATAATCTACCACAAGTTAGTGAGTGAAAGTGAGACTCAAGGAATGATAAACAAATCACACCATTCTCCTGTTTATCACCGTAGTTATCGGATTGTCCGCCGTAGCTGTCAGATTGCTCTTCGTTTCCGTAGCCGGACATGATTGCTCGTAAATAACTGGATTCGAGAACGGGATTGAATGGTTCAAAATGTGTGTGTATGAAGAGTAGAAGTTGTAGAAGTTGTAGAAGTTGTGGAAAATTATCAAAGGTTGTAAGTAGGAGAAAGGTATCAAGAGCAAGATCGATAATTTATCAGATTCTAAAAGAATAGATTCAGAGCGGGGTAATACAATCCCACCAAGATCCAAGAATGTCTGAAAGGAGCAGCGAGGAGTACCCGGTACCGACGTAGTTTTTATATCCATCTATCCATCCATCCAGATTCCACTCTTTATCAAATCTTACATACAGAATCCGTCTAATCACAAATTCTCCATGTGAATATGAACCTCTCATTGCCAAATCGTGTCTTACTTACTAGTAAATTCCAAACTCATACCTATCTATCACTATTCATTACAATCACACCTACACTCCCGTCTCTCCTCGATCAGAAGAATCACCATGCCACCTGGGATATCGCAGCCCATCCTATTCCATCCCATCCATTACATTACCCCTCTCTCCAACCCCCCCTTCTAATCCACCTCATTGCCATCCCACCTTCTTATGCTACCGCAAGATGAGATCCATCTCAGCCTTAAACCCACTTTCCCTCACTCGACACCCCTCACTCCTCACCGCAAATCAAGACCCCTCCGCCCAGGTTATCCCACCACCATACCACCATACCCCAAACCCCAATCTTGAAAACTCAGCCGAACAAGGATCATCGCCGCCAGCAAAACAACCACACAACACCCTCACACAGCCCAATCACATAACCCATGCGGCCACCAAATCACTAATCCCCAATCCCACCAGTAAAATCATCCAGTGGCTCATTATCCTATCCGTGAACCGCGAACCTATCATACCATGTAATTCCTCACTATACTCCCCCCCTCCCCCACATCTCTCTCTCAAAGAAAATCTTCCCCGCGAATTCGGAGCTGAAAACGTATTTTCCTAGTGCTGATATCCGATGTACAACACCCTAACAAACCCGTTTTAAAAGAAGAGAATCCGAATTGTGGAGAAAGGAGACTGATATAAAGTAGCCATCAATCCATAGTCACGACATGAATGATCAAAATAATGGACACAAAACTTTATGCCGTAATCTCAAATTAGCTCGCTATTGAGTATATACACACATACATATACTACACTACAAGAAAAAAAGAAAAGAAGACAGCGTCAAACGCTAGGTATCAACTCAAAGAAACGCTTCCACCATGCTCCAACCATTACTCTTCCACCATGCTTTGAAACCTCCTGTTTGCACCTATGTACTTTTCAAATATCCTTATAGAGCATGCCAAAAACAAAAGAAGAAAAAACTCCTGGAAGAGAACTCTTTTCATTCCTGAGCCCTTAACCTCAATTCTGTATCCCCCCGTCCTATCCCATTTTTCATACTGAGCTTTGTCTTGCCTCGTATACCCCATTGGCAATCTTTCTACTAGTCTCAATTTCAATCCAATTACCTGCTGTAGGAGCCAATGATTCATCTGCAAATGGATCTGACTCCTCAGCACCTTTAGCTGCCTCCAGTCTCGAAATACTGATTCCATTGCCGGAAATTGGGCGTTGGACTTCCCATCTGGCTTCCGCGTGACCTGGTTGCTGAACTGCGCCATCTGGACCTGAAAATAAGGCACTCATCTTATGCCATTCGTGACCCAGGGTAACATCTCCAAGACGCCAAACAATGGCGGATTTATCACGGTAGTGGGTACCAGAAGGCTTGGATTTACACACAGCAGCTCCAGCACCTACGTATTTACCTACGATGACGAGGTTGTTGAAAGTTATAGCATCCGGGGAGAAATCTGGATTGAGTGCATACTCGATAATTAGACCAAGCTTATCACCAACTGGTTTCCACGCCGGTTTTAACAATAATGGCGAATAACCAGCCATATCCTTATCATCAATATGCACTCGGTAAGTGAATGCGGGCGATGTTTTGTGCGATACCGACGCAAGGTCCACTGTAAATTCATCTGATTTCTCTGCTGATACTGGATGAATGAATGTTCTATTAGGACCGATCGCCTCTAGAGCGGGAAAGTTGTTGATTCTGATCGTTTCGGTTCCTATGCACGTTAGATCTTGCAGCTAAATGTGTTGAGGCTAACTTACCTGAGGCTGGTAACGAAGCATCGTTCGGCGACGAAATGTAGCTCAAAGCAATCTCCCCACTAACCTTAACTGTCTTAATTGCCCCGTTTTCTATCGTGGCACTGACAGTTTCTATCATTGACGCGTTAAGGCCAGGGCGATGCATATCAGCATGTTTGACGACAACATTATTAGACAGAGAATGTCCGGAACGAATTGAGTTTGCATCAGATATACTTGGCGCAGCATGGCCATGCTCTGAAATAGCTGCAAATGCTGCCGCACGTGCAGCTGCGGGCGAGAAAGCCGGTGAAGGAGGCAAGTTGTTCTCTATGGTACTAACATCAAGACTAGGCGAAGGAACATAGACTGTGTTGCGAACATCTCTTCGACCTCGAACGGTGCCAACTTTTCGACCAGGAGTGGTCAATTGAGATGAACGCAAAGTATTAGCAACACTTGACAATGCAGCTTGTGCGTCTGCATCTTGCTCAGGAATTGGTTGATCTCGGATGTCCAGCTTGAATTGAGGTTCATTTTGCTCGTGAGCTTCGTGTAGAGCTTGCGATATAGGATCGTTCATGGCTGCTGGCACTGAGAAACCTTCAGAATCTGTTTGGGCTTCTTTAAAATGCGATGGAGGTGGACCCGATGGTGGTTCAACTTCTGACAGATCCATCATTCCCGGGCTTGGTACACCATTGGAAGTAGCTGGTCTAATCATATCCGATGCGCTTAATGAATCTTGACCCATTCCATGAGAGTTGCCATTGGGTTGCAATGTATCGCGATTGGATGGCGATTCGGGAAGAGCAGAAAGTCTGTTGTCTTGCGAAGAGGAGTCTCGCAAGTTGTTCGACGAAGTATGAGGTGAAAGGGTCGGTCGTCCTGAACTGCTGTTGGAATTGCGATTCAAACTCGCGAATCCCTTGTTCGGTGAAGGGGCACGAGCAAATCCTCCATGAATGCTTTGGCGTCGACGTTGAAGCATCGTGCCAAATCGGCTCTTGAGCTTCGACTCTAGATTTCGTAAGTTAGCATAAATCACAGGATCATGCAGAGCGGTATTCTCTGTAGAAACAACAATAATTCAGAAACTTGAGCTTACCACCAGCACCTTCTTGTCTTGATATATCACTAGCAGCTGCTGAATGTGTAGACCGTGGAGTGGGCGGGGGTAACGGCATTGTATTTGAGCCACTTTCTCCAGCACTCGAAAGTTGTCTAATAGGCCGCTCCATGACAGGCTTTCCCGCGGTAGTCGCTTCAGACCAATTCCTAATTTCCTGAACAGTATCTACCTCCAACAATGCTGTTAACGTTTGTTCAACGGCCACTCGACTTCTCTCGATTCTGTCGGCTTCGTGTGTTTCGAATTGCGTGAGGACATCGCGGAGGTGGTTCAATCGCCTCTCATCTACTGCTTGAAGACTCTCATATATGAACGGAGCTTGTGCTTGCCATTGTTGTTCCGCGTTCTGTAATTTGGCAGCTGCATTCTCCACCTTTTGCGTACTTGCTTTCCCCCCCTTCTTACTGAGCTTGTCCGAGGCATGTTGCGCATCTTCCAACTCCTTAGCCATGGCCGTGAGGTTCCCTTGTATTGTTGTCATTCCCTGCATTTCTCGATTTTGGGTAGCGAATTGTCGCAACGGTTGTTCAACATCCTTGGAGATTCGCTCAGCCAAATTGTGATGAGAATCCGCAATTGATTCGACCGAATTCACAATTTTCCTCCATGGCGTATCGAATACCCTAAGTTCCGGTTAGCCAATGTCGAAACCGAGTGTCCCAACATGCCATACCCCAAATCCCCCCCAGTTTCTTGTAAGGGTTTGCGCGCAAGCTTTCGGAGACCTGTAGCATATTGTTCTTCTACTTTGCGGCGCTCCTATTGAATGTGTAAATAATATGCCATCGCAGCCATCCGATAATGTATATATATACCTGCAACCAATCCGCGATTTCCGTATTCACTTTATTTATCCTCTTCACACGCTCATTAAGTTTTACTGCAGCTGGTCCTGGTTGCAATCGATCCTAGAATTAAAGAATTAAGACTCGGTGTGCTGTGAGTCTCAGGAAAAAGGAATAACTTACCAGCATAGCCGGATACTCTTGTCGGTCTACTGCATCCATATTTGTGATTTGTTGTAATCCTAACTTCCCAATGAGTTGATCATCTAGTGTGTGACTAATGATTGTTCATGCTATGCTTCTTTGCAGGTTAAGAAATAGTTGTAGTTGTACTTGTTGCAAAAAGGAGTGAATGGAGAATTATTTATTGCAAATATAAAGTTGTATGTTAAGTACTCGTTTCTTACAATAAAAGGTCCCAACACAATAGACAGTATACGAGTATCAATCAATATATGATAAATATCATGCGCTTCTCGGAATTGGAAGTTCTCCACGATTCCAAGCTCGAAGGAGCGAAAGCGGCTCTTTCTCTTTCTGGAATTGATTGGTCGATGCTTTGCGGTTGCTTCCATACACAATCCTTGTTGGAGAATCATGCAAAAACAAAATGAGCAATGCAAATGGCATTGATGGTACCATTGGATGCGCACGTGATGTGTCACCTATTCTCCTGGTGAGATGTGATGAAACTTTGTACGGAGTGTTCGTTGAAGGAAGTAATAAAGCAAGTCAAGCACTTGGGTTAAGCAAGTCTGGAATAGCTAGTCAAGCAAGTCCTTCTTCTCACTCCTGTCGGTTGAGCAGATCCTTGGGAAAGACAAAAGGGGAATATACTGGACATTCTGAACGCTCTGCATAGCATCGATCCTCTAATGATATTCACGTATGCACATATCCACCCCGTCGGATCTACTGGAGAATCCTCCATCTTCCTCATTCACAATACTGTGCTACATTACATGCTCAACCAGAGACAATTCTTCTTCTCATATTTCCAATAAGACACATCCGAACTTTATCCGAAAACGCAAGAGATCATCTCCCATCTAATACGAAGTAATCACCTCGGATAAAGCATCTTTGCAGAGGAACACAGTCTACCAGAGAACACTATCCATATCTAGTTTGTCGTTGTTCACATCCCTTCAACTCAACACTATGAGCTCTACGTCAGATTGGAAACACGATTTGAAAGCTTCTGACCGATATGATAATATCTCAAAGCTGTAAAGTGGCACCACTCCCCTTCAACACATAAATCGACAGGGCTAATCTTCCTAATAATAGAAAGAAGTATCTCTCAGCTGGTGGTCTTGGCGGTAACACGCAGAAAACTGCATTTGAAATAGAAGCAGAGGCTTATAATTCTTCGTCATCTAGAGTGAGTTAATAGTTTCAAATAAACATTCTATGTCACGTGAACAATATATCTTCCCCTTTTCTTATGATACTTTTCTGCTTCTGTTTTCTGTTCTTTGTAGTTGGCCAAGGGGAGAAGACTTTTACTCTTGAGATAAGTGAACATTCAACCTATTGTAACTATCTTGCTGATACAAGTACATAGGCCGCCTACGATGATTTATGTAATCCTACCCAGCCAAATGATGAAGCCTGTTTATCGACAACATTCCCAACACCCCAAAGCCCTGGTATCAGCATAGGCTCTTTTGAAAACTGCCATCATATATCTAGTGGTGCTGTCTCTCAAGTTTATAGGTGCGATACCGAAGAGGCTTCCCATGCTTTAAAAGTGATAACAGAAACTCATAATATGGAGCCACATTCTCCTACTCGTGAAATTGCTATCCTCAAAAGGCTCTCACATCCTTCGATAATAACACTTCTCACAACAATCTACGATCAAGAATCAAGATTAGTTCTGGTATTGCCATATATGCCACACACGTTAACAGACCTACTATCAAAAAGTAGCAATGGTCTCAACACACGCACGACCAAAACGATCTTCAAACAAGTGTTATCTGGGCTCGCATACCTTCATGCAGAACAAATCATTCACCGTGATATATCACCATCCAATATCCTTTTACCTCAGGATATCAATGGTCAAAGTCCCATTGTCATCACCGATTTTGGCACCGCATGGCACCCAACCATATCCTCATCTGCTGAGCCCTCCGACCAAAAATGTCTTGAGGTTGGTACTACGTGCTATCGCTGCCCCGAGACCCTTTTCTCCAACACATCTTACACCACGTCTCTTGATCTCTGGTCTACGGGTGTTCTTCTTGCTGAATGCCTCCGCTCGCCTCCCACCCCACTCCTCGAAAGCCGACGCGGCGATGAAGATGGGAATCAACTGGGTCTGATCTTGAGTATGTTCAAAACCCTCGGGACACCAACTGAGCAGACATGGCCAGAGGCAACGAAGTGGAAAACGAATCCATTTCAATGGTGGAACATTTTCCCGAGCAAACCATGGGAAGAATTATTACCAAATGCTGAGGAAGATGGAAGAGATTTGGTCGCAAGTCTTGTTGTCTATGAAAGTGGTAACAGAATAACGGCGGACGAAGTAATTTACTCTTTGAAAAAGCAAAAGCTATTCGCTAACCCGTATTATCTAGGCATTGAAACATCCATTTTTCATTGAATAATTCAATCAAACTATGAGCAGTTTAGCTTAAGAGTTCACATTCACAGATAAGATAGCCTCTGAACCAGATTGAATGATTTGATACTCATTGCTTTTTTCACCCTCCAACTGATCCTCACATCCCGTGTTTCACATCGACCAGACCCATCATCTTAATGTCCCAGAGTGACAGACTAGTACCCCACAAGTTTTTACTATTGCTATCTAGGTAAACTGACTATCCAAAACGAAATCTTTATCGTTCATTCCCAAAACAAAGCAAAAATCACTACTTCGCATGCTCGAATCAAGGTCATCCGCCCGTTTCCATTATAATCCAAAGATCCAAACGAAATCGCCACGCCAACACCTTTCTTCCCCTCAAATCCACATGCAAATCCACCTCTCCTCTCCAAACCCCCGCCTTAATAACCAAACCCTTTCCACCCACCCACTTCCACAACCCCAAATCCCTATATAACCACAATCGGCGTCGTGAAGTAAGTCTGATCCTGACAATCCGTATGATGACAACACGTCATATTTGCCGCGTCCAACGCTGGATAACAATCGACTCCGTATGGAAAAGGCGCTTCGTTGTTTCTGCAGAGTGTCCCAAGGGTGGAGGGGTCGTATTCACAGCAGTTCCAGTAGCACTGTTTCTTGTTAGTTTTGCTTGTGTGGATGAAAGGAAGGGAGTGTTGAGACGGATAAGGAAGTGAGAGGTGGAAGAAAAGAGGAGGGAAAGAAAAATGAAATGAAGCGTACGGTAGATTGGTCACCACCACCGCTACCGTTGGGAGGGATGCCTTGAGGAACAGAAAAAACAGCACCTGCGAGGAAAGCTGCAGCAATCAGGGTTTGGGTGAGGAAATGCATTTTCTTATTAAAGTCTTTTTAATCTTTGATTTTCCAAGATGGATATGATATCAATAATGTGCTTTCCCCAAAACGACGCGAGGAATCTCTCTATATAGAAAGAAGAATCTTCTTCGTCTAATTCTTCCCTGGTGAGATAGAAAAACACATGCACACATACATTCCTCCCAATCTACCACTTTTTTCCCACCACCCATGCGATCCATGTATGTATGCACAGCCGTTTCTTTCCCAGGAATGTGGAAGGAGAATACCGCAAGGAGCTTCATTTCACAACTTTCATATTTTTTATTTTCCTTTCCCTCTTCTTAAAGCTAGAGGATTAGATGAGCTTAGAGAATGTGCGGTTGTGGTTTGCAATGCAAGGGAAAATAAAAGATCGGAACAAGCGGGCTAAAATTCTCGATATTATCTACTACAGGATTTTGAGGGTGTTCGAAATCGAGATTCTGTGTCTTGAATAAGTGTTATTCATATATGTATCATTGCGCTATTTTTAATGAATCCTTTCTCAACACGATATTCAAGTAAAATCGATCAACTAATATATCTTTCTTACCACCCCTTCTCAATCCCCCGCTGCGACTTCAAAACTTCTACTTCCACATCTACCACTTCACAATCTCACTCTCTTGATATCCCAGAATTCCTATCTTCGGCGTGCGGAGAACACATATCTTGATTCATGAATGCACAGAGTAGGCTGGCATCTACGCAAGTTCCAACGCCTCCAGCACAGCACTACTCTTGCTTATCGGTCAGTAACCATTCATCTTGTTCCTCAATCATCAATATCTAGAACCACAAGATCACTGAATGCTGGAAAGAGTGGAGTGATATGCATCATGCAATACAAATCTCCTGATACTTTTTACGATCGCATTAATTCCAGGACCAGCCCAGCTCTTAGAATAGATACAACTCCATTATAAACACCTCTTCCATGTTTTAACTTGCTGTTTGCCTGCCATGTATGCCATGTATTCGCAGCGCTCACTACTCAGTATTTCCCTACTGGAAGAATGGTATCCACTACCCATTGCTCATCGTTCATTACTATTATCCATTATCCATTATCCATTATCCATTATCCATTATCCATTTATGATTGAACATTTACCATTACCTATTAACTCATGAACGAAATATCTTCATGGAAACCATGATTTGCAGAAAGAAAAAAGAAATCGAAAAACTAAGTGCACCCGGTAACCGTTCCCTTATCTATATCCATTTGCATTTTCCATTCCCCAGAACGCGTGAGGGAAAAACGAAAAAAAAAAAAGAAGAAAAAAGTCGAAAAGTAAACATCTGATGATGTCAAATCTTGCATCTATGTCAATTACAGTAGTGGACCAGCCATATGTTGGTTAGGGTCCTTCATATCCATCTCGTAGTAATATTGTTCAATTCAGATAGCATCAAAATCGTGTTCAATTGTATGTTCAGCAGGCCCGACAAAGTGGATTCCATCGGCGATAAAAGTATTGACCTCACTAAGGAGATCGTCATCCCACATTTGATTTTGGGTGAGCGTGAAGTCGCGACCGCTGCTACTGGCGTAGCTATTGAAACCAAGAAGTTCGGTAACTTCGCCGCTGATCTCGAAGTCCTCAAGATCTTCCTCGATTTGTGAAAGGGATTTGTTGTTGATGCTCGAGCGCATCTTGTTGGCGCCGTGACTGCGATCGCGGTTTCGGTGGCGGCGAGGGCTGGGATTGCGAATGAGAGTTTCTTGATCTTGATGAACGCCGGTTGATAACTCGACAGGTATGATTGGAGTTTTATTGAAATCCATGTTGAATTCTTTAAGGGAGTGTTTAGTAGGAGTTACAGGACTCGTCTTGAAAGTGGTATTGTTGTCGCCGACCGGGGACTCGACTGGTGTGACAGACCCATGTTGAAAGCTGTCATGTTGTCGCCATGTGCAGATGATCCCTTTCTTGAGGAGCTTCTCATCTGATCAGAAGAGCTCGCATAGCCACTATCGTAGTCTGTTCCCAGTGTACCAGCATTTTTAGCACCATTGTCGAAAAGATGCTCCAGAATACTGATATTCCAAGTATCTCCATGGGTGTTGCACTTCCAAGCACTACATCTATCCGCCGGAGCTGCTGTATATCTTAACTCATAAATCCGTCCCAAATGCTCAACCGCACCTCCATGCAATACCTCCCAATTCTTCTTTTTGCGGTTGATGATATCACCAATAAAAAGTCGTACGACCGGATTCTCTCCCAACTTCTCGGCCTTGTAAGCCCGAGCTCCGGAAAGAAGGAGCATTGGAATGCGATGATCTGGATTACGTGTCAGTGGCAGAACGCGTTTGCGATCACCATATAATGGCTCATCAATTGATTGTCGAAAGTAATGTGATGTAAATTGGCGCGTCGCATGCTTGTATTCGGCTTTGCACTCTTGGATACAGGTTGGAGACGGGCAGCAGAATATAGCCGCATGCTTCAGGTGCGCGTGTGCGTGTATAGGATCAACAAATGCGACCTTTGTAGGTGACTTTTGAAAATTGACAGGGTCGTCTGTATTGCCGACTCAGAAAGACGAAGGAGCTCCAATATTCTCAAGGAATGAATCGCAATCCTTTGGATCAGGGTTATACTCAGCAAACTCGCTACTTGATTCATATTGATTTGTTGAATTTCTCGGATATGAACCTGGGACTGGGACTGGGAAATTTGAACCCAGAACCAATGAAGGGTCAACGTCCAAAGGAAATAGATAATTGAAATTCGGGGCGAGAGAAGGATGGACTGCGTTATTTTGCACTAAATCTGGATCAATTGCTTCTTCAAGGTCATGCTCAGCTTGAAGTTCGCCATTGTGTTCGAGGTTAGAATGGAAAGGAGTGTTAGGAAGGGAATCCTCGAGCGGAGTGGTAGGATTTGACTGAACGATAGAGGGGAAGATATTTTCACTTTCAATGAGTTCCTTGCTCTTTGAGGAGGTATCAATTGTTTTAGCTCTGGGTGCCATTTTGTGCATTGTTGGTTCTCATGATTGTTGAAGATTGTGGTGTGATGATTGTGGTTGTGAGGGAAAAGGAGAGGAAGCGAAGTCGCGGCGATCGCTTAGATCAAACTTTATTAAGGTATCTCAAGAGTACTGCCTAGCCATCAAGAGTGAACATTCTATATATCATCATGACTTTTAAGTACAAAAGACTCGGAGGTTGCCATTCTCTAGACTTGGGTTTCAAAGTGCCATTCAAAATGCTTCATCTTTGTTCTTGGTATGACCATCTCCAGTGATTTTGAACTATCTAGGACAGATTTTACTTCCTGTAAGCCTAAACAATGATTTCACAAGTCTATAGAGAGAAATTTTCTAGTTTCTGATCATCCAGAGGGGAAAAAATCCAATATCAAAGTCATGTTCCGGAAGCTCAAATCATGTAAAATCAGAGAAATGGAAAGAACTTCAAAATAACGTCCAAGTGGCATCATCATTGTACTAGCCTTACTGCTCATTTGAAACTGGTGAACAGACAAATCAATATAATGATATCACGCAACAGTCAACTAGTAACAAAGAAAGACTAATCATGAGAAGGTTAATGTAAGAAGTGGTGACCCAAGCTCGGGTAAGAAAGATTGAAGTGAATATGAAAAGTGATCCGAGTCTAACAATAGGTAACTATTGATAGGTACTAGACTGTCTCGTCCCCTTCTTTGTGTTAGTCATACATTTGAGTTTTGAGCTTATGTTCTGTCCAGATAAATTCCTCACTACTTCGTATCTTCATTATTTAGAAGACGGAGAGTTTGGTCTGCGTTAGTCAGAGAATAAGAAAGACTGATAAAGTGAAAGTCAAGCAAGAGGAGGAATTGAGAATAGAACAGAAACGAAAGAAGAAAGGTCTGAGAGACTTTTTGAGTAGATCTAAAACTAAATTTCCATTGCGCCTGAGTCTCATAGTGGTATGATTCCCTTGGATTATGTACCTTCAATCATAACTCATTCATCCCAATTATAATTACTTCCCAGATCTTCATTTTTGAAATGACCTTCCCTCAGATAACTTTTCTCTAAATGAACCGATTAAAATTACCACCAAGATGTTAGAACCCTTGACCAGGAACTGCACCTAAAGAGCGACTTATGTCCCAAATCCTCACACATCCACTCCAACTCCTTCCCAGCATTAGGAACAAACATACCCTGAAGCCACTCCGGCAACACCGCAGTTTCCAACGGACGTTGCAAAAGGTGTCGGTCAATCTCTACAAAAATTAGACGGCCATTATCGTCAATGGACTCGACTAGAAATATGACCCTGTAGCGAATCTCTACTCGAACCAAATACTGTGTTTTACGCATTAGAGGCGCGAGACGTTCAAGAGCATGAGGTGGTTTATGGACGATTCTTCCGTGGGAAGCTGCGAATAAAAAGGGATACCAAGGGTGGTCCATTTCCGGAAGATCTCCGTAATAGCGCACGAGAGGCAGCTTCTTTATCATTTCTTTGCCATCCTCGATTTTTGATGGACCGACGGTGGGAGCCTGATAGACCTTCTTAGTTAAGGATGAGTGTGTCAAAATACAATATACTTACTTTCACAAAATGATGCAAAAATGCCTTGCGAAGCTTGTTCAAGTGTGCTAATTGATCACTATCCTTGACTTCCATCATGTTTGAATGTTGAGTTTTAGATCTGTGGAAATTGTACGTGTCTCTAAGAGATATATATGAGGTTGATGATTATATAAGGATAAACCACGTCGGCTGTTCTTTCCTCAAATTCGTCATGGAGAGACTTAATTTACACACTAGGATCGAATAAAAAATATACCACAAGGAAAATCTATGCGAGGTCTTCGATGTTTAGCACAAATTTCAAAATCAAATGGATACCATTTGACAATTTAGAACTACATGAAAGTTAAACTACTGTTCTCAATCACCTTGTCGCATCCTCATTCGACAATCATACAATTTTCTGAATTCAAATATTTTCGTCTACCGAAATGAGAATTTTTTTCTGCTGAGATATACATATCATCAAGGGAGCGTGCCGTAGGCCGTCTCTACACTAATGATTCAACGTCCCCTTCACCAGGCGCCAATCATCTCAAAGTACTGCCGATCCCCTAAGTCCCAGCTGTTTTGTGAAATTCCAGCCGAGATTTGGTAGTTGAATACACTGCAGAGTTCAATGTTACCTAAGTATTTCACTAAAGCAATGGTAAAATTCATCACATGCTCGAGAACACAAAAGCTAGCAAATGGGCTAGATCACGTACTTCCTGTGCAGATATCATTCTTCAAGAATCGAAAGGAAAAATGGATATTTTCCCCTCCTTGTTGTTATCAGAAAAGTATATGCTGCGTAAAACATTCATAAAGTTGAGTTTATTTTGTGTCGAACAAGAGTTCATTGGCCAAATCGCTGCACAAAATATTATGACACCGAGCCATTTTTCACGAAGCCTCAACTAGATATCTGCCAACACTTACACAAATCTTTTCACTGTCATCTCACAGCCACTACAAGCCATATCTTTATAGGTAAATCGCCCAGTAACTTGTTGATTAGCCCTAGCACAAGCAATAAGAACTCATATCAACAGAGCAGATGAATTATGAAACATGCTGTATTGTATTCTGACTAAAGCAAAAATACATTCAAAATCGCTGGCAATTATTCAAATCTGTCCCATCCGTCTAATTATTATTTCGACGAGTCAAAGGTTGAGTGGCTGAAGTAATCTCATCTCGAAGTGATGGGGACTGCCAGTTCAGAGATTCTTTTCCCCCTTCTGAACTAACATTTTGAGGAGACTCAAAGCCAGCAGCTAAGATCTTCTCATCTTGAGCTAATAAAGTTCAGAAGTTCTGGATTCGGTTTTCTTCCTCTGCATTGCTGTCTCGACTAGTCACCAAGCCAGTTGGTGAAATGCTCTCTTCTTGAGTTATGGGAGGTTGCGTTTCTCGAACTCTTTCTGGTCTTTCTAAACCGCTGTCCTGGCAAGCACCATAATCGACGAATGCAATGTTTTCATTTACAAGAGTTGGAAAGTTGTCATTATTTACCGGTTCATTCTGGGTTTCTGTGTTGGTCTCTTCCTTAATGTTTGGTAGACCATTCTCGCTTTCCAGTGACTTGCTATCATCCTGCTTTTCCTTACTCTTCTTTATGACTCTATCGGCTTCTTCAATGACTTGTCTGGTATCATCCGTCAAGGAATCAAATTGAAGACCAGAATTTGCCCAGAATCTCGACTCGGGTTCCTCCCTTACCTCCACCCTTGACTTTCGATCATCATTAGACTTCCAAAAACCCAGTCTTTCCAGATCTTTCAATTCTTCCTGTTCTCTCTTTTCTTTCTCCGACATTCGCCTATATAATCGTATATCCCAGCTCTGGTTAATGGTATTCTTTCCTCTATCAGCAGCACATCGACATCTCATGCGAACAGTCATCGGATTGACATTCTGAAGGAGACGGAAGTCTTCCAAAGCTGCTGTACCCTCCACTGTCTCGCATGAATTGTGGCAATTTCTGATCCCATCCATTGGACAAAAAAAATGCCCCGGATAGACCTGAAAAGGTCCACCATAGTATCTCCAGAAGAGATTATTGCGTATTCCAGAATACCACTTTGAGATCTCTGGATCCCAATTTCTAGGAACCCAAAAATACGAATGCCACCTTCTTTCGTTTCCGGTGGGCTGTAGGTTCATAGTTCGAATTTCAAATGCATAATCCGCCGTGGAGTTCTTATCGATATATTCCCTCAAGGATTGAGAAACGGAAGTCTTTTGTGCAGTGGAATTCTCTAGTACACTGAAGTGCTTGCTCAAGAATTTCCGCAAGGATCGAAGCTTGTTAGGCAAACTATGCGTGGTACCGTCTGGCAAGCGGTAATCTGATTCACACTTGCCATTAGCACGCATTGATAAGAATTTAACGCAATTTTTTAGCCTTGCATCACAATCTTGTGTCGGAGGGTCGATCTTGATTTTGACTTTAAGACACGTTTTGCAATTTGTCATAGTATTAGGCTCTGAGATCTTTACACGCTCTCTGTTCCTAGGGACACTAAGTTCGAGGCCACTTTCTTCATTTTCAACCGAAATGGTGGTCCTAAATGCAACATTGCTTTTCGCATTGTTTATGGATGGGTTAGTGCTGTCTTTCCCGTCTGTACCGTCTGTAATGTTCATGGAAGCTATATTGCCATCTTGGGTAAAGCAATCCACTTGGCCCTCAACGGAAGGTGCAACTGATGGAAGTGGTCGTCTAGGTTCCTCTTGTGATTCTTTTGATGGTCGGAAGAAATTACTGAAACCAACCATGTCTTTGATTTTGGGCGAAACACGATGTACAAAAGGTACTTGAACACAAGAGTTGACTGTTGCAATGCTGGATTCTTGTTGCTTTTGGATAACAGATATCGTGGAATATAACTATAGAGAGCCTCACTTCTGCGGAAACACAACAGTCAACAAGTTAAGAACTCATATTGGACAAGTAATTCCTACCTATTTCAAAAGAAGCATTAATGAGTGTAGTTTGCGAGCGAGTGGTAAGTATGCTATTCCAAGATTATAACGAATGAGTTGGATGTACTTCTTGTTGAGATATAAATTGTTGAAGAAAAAAAATGTGAAGAGAAATGTCGAAGTAGACAGAGGTCCAATGAGTGAAGTTGCTCGAGATGGTAGTCACACTCAATTGCTTGTGTCATTTATCACTTAAGCAACGAAAGACCAGACATGCCTTTTGGGCGTAAGTAGCAAGTGCGATATGATACCCAGCACTTTCATACCTTCCAACGGATAGTCAATATTGTGTGACTCTATACCATTGAGCCTCATGTTTACGATAATATTCGTAGGGGGAAAAATGCAACCATGCTTTGCTTCATTCCATGGGCGAATACAATTCTCGGTCTACTCGGTCGTGCGAATCCTGTATTTCAAGATTGTTGGAACTCATACATCTTTCATGCTATTAACATGCAACCACCTCTTCCGGATCAGCAAAGCAATGCATACTCCTTATGCGAGCAATCAATCTCTTAAAGTTTCGAGAATCGGCATACTAGTCAACACAATCATCAAAACAACCCCCCCTCGTAACTCAACACCGCGCCAGAAATATCAAAACTCTCAGTAACCGAGCTCTTTTCATATTTCAGTATTACCTCATCTTCTCAAACAGTACGAGCTCACAATTTTACCAGTGGGATCTGAATGAACGCACCATTTTTCGCTAATATATAATGCGACCTTGGGAGATGTAAGATGTCTGCCAAAAAGCTGTGAGATATTCATTTATGAATGATAATGAGCTTCACGGATGAGTTTAGAGTACTCTCAAACTTCTTGTTAAACTTCATTGAGAAGCTCTTCCTTCCGAGGTTGCATCAGTAAGCTCACAAGTATATTGAAGCTTTCCTTTCAGGTCTTGGCCACGATTGATTGGCATCATTCATCACGTCGATTCTCTTGCAGCCGAAAAACGTTGTCTGACCGCCTGAGAAGTTCAAATTCGGCAGAATTATTTACTTTGTGGCTGTAAGAGCTCTAGGGCTGCATTAATCCTATTGCAGCTAGATCAGCTGATAGACAGAAGTGGCTTGATAATTACTAAGCACATCGCAACAAGGTTATTGGGCAATTTCTATCTCAACCACCACCCCACCACCACTTCAATTCCGTCATTGATTGTTCGCCCATTGAAATTTCTCCACTGCTTATAAACTTATCTTCCCTCTCCTACATAACAGTAGCTATTTCCTATACACCATATAAATTATTTCGTACCCATCCACCCATCAAAACGTCTGCATAACATGGGCAAACGACAATTCAAATCGCAGGCTTCCAGCACTCGTGCTTCAACTGCCACTGGCGCCGGCTTCGGGTTTGGCTTTACCACAAAAGTCACCAGGTTATCATATCTTACAGAACCATCAAACCTCTCTTCCATTAGTGATGCCAATGTCATTCTATCATTCAAGAATCTTTCAAAGAAAGACGCAACAACAAAGTCGAAAGCTCTAGAGGATTTGCGAACATTCGTTCAAAATCAGCCAAACGAGCAAGGAGGCACGGAAGAAGCAATTTTAGAAGCTTGGGTAGGATGCGCCGAGGAGATCTTAGAGTGCTTCTGCTAACGTGATATATAGGTCGATGCCTATCCTAGGATTTCCATAGATAATTCACGTCGTGTTCGCGAGCTATCTCACAGCATACAGTATGAGCTTCTGAAATCAGCCCGGAAAAGAATGGAGAGATATATACCCAAAGTCGTAGGAAGCTGGCTTGCAGGAACATACGATAGAGACCGAGCAGTGGCACGATCAGCGATGGATGGCTTAACGTCTTTCCTCGATACGGATGCTAAAATGAATCTGTTTTGGAAACGTTGCCAGAATGAAATTCTCGACTATGCGAAAGAAGCCTTGAATGAGACTCCTAATACTTTAAGTGACGAAAGATCTGTCCCTAAAGAAGAAGCAAACGAAAAGTACTTCCGCGTAAATAGCGCCAGTGTATCTCTTCTTGCCAATCTGCTAGCCAAGCTAGGTGATGATGATATGCTTAAGCATCAAGACAGGTACGAAAAGGTTATTTTCGGCAACAAAAAACTATGGACCCTAGCATCATGCGAGGATGCTTCAGCAAGAAAAAGTACTGATAAATTACTCGTCCTTTGCCTGGAGAAGCAAACTCAACTGGTCGAAAACAACCTTGAAACTATCAGTCGTGCATTCATATCTGAAGCGCTGAAATCCTCCCAATTAACATCTGCGTTGCATCTATTGCAGACTTTGCACCAGCTAACCAAGCAATTTCCTCAAGTATGGACTTCTGCATACAAGGCTAAACGATCTACTGCTACAGGCGACCTAATATCTTTTGTTCAAAAAGGCTCACAAGGCTCTTCCTCTGCTTATTGGCAAACATTGCGAGCTCTTGTGGCAATTTTACCTATAGCTGTTCTGCCTCAAACACCTGATTCTATCCTGGAGTTTTTGGAGGTATTTCGCAAGAGCATTAACCAGAGGGAGGAGAGTAGGGCCAACTCTTCAGAAGCATGGCTCGCTTACAGAGAAACATCCAACATCTGTATCGTAAACCTGCCAAGTTCCCAGCAAGCCGAGATTGTGCAGAAATCTACGTATCCCATGTTTGCACATTATTTACATCCATCTGCGGAAACTTCTGAATGGCTCATCAGAAACAATACACCATCTTCAACTATATCTGCTTTTATCTCTAGCTTAGGGAAGAACTCTAACTTACAAAACTCTCTCGC
>JAHXJL010000064.1:0-183734 GCA_019395255.1 Botrytis medusae | reverse complement strand
TTTGAATCGTTCGATCCTGGATTATATATGGAGGGATATGCAATGAATGCAGATTTTTATGTAGGTCGACGTTCTAGAGATATTCATGTGTGGGTGTGTGTGTGGGTGTGTGTGTAAGTGTGCGTGTTAGTGTGTGTAAGTGTATATGTGTATGTATGTGTGTGTTGATACCTAGTATATATATCGGTTTATGAGACGTACCTAGATGTGATCTGAAATTTGATTGGCATACTAGGTAGGCAGGTGAAGGCAGGTGAAGGCAGGTGTAGGCAGGTAGGTAGTCAATGATTGTAAAATGGATTAGTTCGAGTAGAGGAAGGCTATGATGTTGTGATTGTGCAATTTCAACTTCTTATTGGTTTATTGGTGTTCTTATCGTTTAGCTGATTCATCGTTATCGTTATCGGAGAGAGGATAAAAAGTCAATGAATGAATGAAAGCACGCACTAGTGAGTAGTTGGTAGAACGGAATGCAGCATTACTAGGTAGGTAGGTAGGTAGGAGGTACTGACTGTACTTTTCTATTGGATTTTGGGGTTCTTGTAAGTGTAGCTAGTCAATTGCTTGATTGTTCCTATCAATATACGATCTAGTAATGGCCTACCTACCTCATTATGATGCATACTTGAGTACCGGTATGTAGAGTATATTATACAGATATCGGGAGAGATATCTGTCTTGGTAGTATTCTTCAAAAGACAAAAGATAGAAGTATAGTTGATTTAGATGGAAATAATAAATGAATATGTATCTAGAGATGGAGTGTTTTCTTTGCACGTAAAGACATGTACATCCACACACATATACACATACATGTATACATATATATACATACATACCTACCTACCTACCTACCTATTTACCTATCTACCTTACATATACATGCGCAAGCACAAGCACAAGCACAAGCACAAACCACAAACAAGTTCCAGTTCAAATTCAAGTTCGAGAGCACAGAAAGGAACTTCACTCAACACAGACCTCTTATTCTTCTTTCTTCACTTCAACGCTCGAGATCTTTGCTTACCTACTTGATTATTACTAGGTACTATTCCATTGTTTCATCATATCATCCACACCATCCATCCATGCCATCCACCCCATCCACACCATCCATACATACCACAATCAGTGACTATCATTGATGAAATGAATGATGGATGGATGAATGAATGAATGAATGAATGATGCTACCGACCTATGTATTTCACTTGGATTAATATATCTTCATATTTTCTTTTCCCTTCTTTTTGTCTTATTGATGTTTTACTTGATCTCTTCATACTTTGGAATAAAAATACCAGTAAACTCTATCCCTTCCGTACCTACTTCCTACCACTATTGTGATCCTACTTCTTGATAAACACTAGAGAAATACTCAATCCCACACCTTCAATCACAAGGCTCAATTCTATTATCAAAACTGCTAGTCCTGTATGTACGGGGTCAGTACTAGGTCACTGCTAAGTCAATCAATTACAGTTCAGTCATAGTACCCACATTCATAAACCTGCATGACTCTCTTGCTCCCAGCCCCAGTCTCCATCTCTCTCTCTCCCTCTCTCTCCCTCTTAATCGCCATCTGAGCTTCAACCTCCTTGTACCACCATAACTTCCATTGTCAATTTTACTTTCCAACTTTACGACTTTCCCAATTTCTTCAATTTATTTTCATCCAACCTTCGCCATATTGGAGCGCAATAATTCTATCAATCAATACTCCAAAGCCCTCTCAATCTTCACCAATTTAAGCCGTTCATATTCCACTCGACTCATCCATCTATCTTACGCCTTACTGAAAGCCTTATTCGCAATCATGTCTTTTGCTTGAAATCTAGTACCCACTTCAAGCATCTCCCCCCCCCCAACAACCACCTTCTTTTCCACTTCACTGCCTGGGAGGATATCCAATACGGACCTCCATATTCTTGGTCCCATACTATATCTAGAGCTTTCAAAACTCTAGAACCCTCGAATATTTTACTAGATCATACTACGATGGATGCCCAAGTTATGTGGTATCTTGGAACCGCTTTATTTACCATCTAGAATCACGATTGTTGATGTGTGAGACTTGAGTAGGAGCATTATCTTTCTGCAAATACCAGCGCATCTTGCATTTGCTGCTGAACCGACAGCGTGCTACGATTCAACATCTACGTCAGCAATTATCATATAATGCATCAACATCCTCGTCCTTCACCTAGGACGGCCTCACCAGCCTCGTCACCACAAACAAATCCAACTCGAACCAACAACCCTAGAGAAGAAGGTCGATCTGCCCATTCGAGAACACTATCAGATATGCCACATTATCAAGAAGCAGACGATGCAGGTGGAGATGGTGGATCCATGGTTGCTACTGGCCCAAGTCGAGAAGCGGTCAAGAGAATGGATCAAATCATTTCAGTCAGTGATGCTCAATCATCATACATGCTCGACCTCCATTCGAAACGAAGCTAACCTGCACTCTGTAGAATTTCCACACGAAAGCTGCAATCATCTTACTAGGATCAAGAGTAGGACTTCCTGTAGTCCTCAACAGAGATGGAACCGTGAAAGTTAGCAAATGGGTATGTTTTTTTTTTCTATCATTCTCTGCCTTTGCCGCTGTCACCAATTAACGGTTCCTGCCAATAGTTCCAAATCGAGACCGATGATACCGATGCATACCGAGATGAGCTCAACACATGGCGTACGTGCGGTGGCTTCCAAAACCGACCACCACCACTTATATAGAAACATACATCGATACTTCCCACTTGACGAAAAGTCAAAGATTGGTTATCGTAGATGATTTGGGAAAGCGATGGGATGCTTTGGATGCTCTAAGTGATTCTAGTAGTTCCGATGATGAACGTAGCGAAGTCATACTAGAACGTTGGAGAATTGAGCTCGGAGATATTCCTGGAGAGCAGCCCAATAATTTTGCTCCTACACTACCCCTTCTCTACAAACAGTGTGTTGTTTTCTTTCGCGCATTGTATTCAGCGTCCAAACTATTGCCGGCCCAGAAATTCAAAAAGAATATTGGAAAGAGTGGAGCGCCAACAAATTCTTTGATTGTTAATTGTCGTATCACAACCGGTAATACTCAACCACGTCGAATCGATGGCCTTAAGCAACCTATATTCGACCACAGTGGTCCAGTTACCTCAACGCATAACCTTGGAACCACTGAAACTCCCGCCGGTCCTATTTTCGCCGAAGTAACATATCGAAATGATTGTAACTTTCGTGTTGATGATTCTGAATCTCTTCTCAGCTCTCGATTCATGGGTGCCGACGAACATTTTTTCACTCCTTCGTTGGCCGCAAGAGGTGATTTAAGTCGTCGAAGGTCAACAAAGCAGCCTGAAATTGGCTCACTTCCAGCACACAAACAACTTACAGATGATTCGGGTCCAATTCAAACATATGGAAGTTTATCAACGTTCCATGGAAACGCTCCTCCAAGAGGCTCGAGTCCAATATCCGCCTTGAGAGCCCAGAGACCCATAGGATCAGATACAAGTTCTCCGCCTATGGGATCGTTACCACAATCACGACCATTACTAGCCTCAAAAGGTTCTATAAAGTCATTGGAAGGTATCGCGATGGCGAGAAGACCATCATTGTCGTTTCAACCATTCAAAGCCGGTTCCCTATCTTCTTTCCCCAGCCGTGCCACTTATGCTGGTGAGACCTTGCCTGCATCTCCGGGATCCTTACCGAGAGCATCGGGAATCAGTGCACTTGCCCAAGCCAGAAATCGTTCATCTCTCATAGCTGGAATGCCAGCTACTTTGAGAGGTGGCCCAATGGCCGCAGATAATGTTATCCCAACATCGGTCTCAAGCTCACCAAAACCTGCCCCAATTCGATACAGCAGTAGTTTTAGTCATCGTCGTGGCAGATCATCTTATGGAGGGGCTAGTAAAACAGTAGAAGATGATCAAGGCAGCAGTGGTAAACAAAGCCTTTCATCTTCGGTGCAGCCAGGCTCTGGTATCCTTGCAGAGGCTGGAACAGGTGGTAGTTCTGGATCTTTACAAACCGATGATGACAATATATCAGACTTTTTGAAACTTCTGGAGAGTAAGAAAACTTTACAAAGTTTCGAGCCTTCTGGAGAAGCATCGAGAAAGAGAGCCACTGCACAGTTATCCCGATTTCAATCAATGCGCGATTCACATAATGCTTTAACAGATTCTATGGCTTCGTCAACAATGCTACAAAGATCATCAAGTTCTTCGAGTCGACAATTATCTAGTGTACCTCCTATGGTTGCTGCTACCTCAATTTCAGCAGGATCATCCCCTGGTAAACCCATCTCACCACACACACCTCATACTCCCGCCATTCCTTCACGATTAAGTGCAAATTCAATAGCTGAGTATGATCAACCACGAAGACCAAGTCGACGAAGTAGGACTTCCGAGGCAAGATTAGATGATGTGGAGGATGATGATCACCCAAATGATGCTGGAACAAATGCTATTGATATTCCTACCTCACCTAGACCATATTACCCTCACGCTCGAAGATCAAGTTCTGTTGCCCAGCAACATAGATCCTTGGCAATTGATGATGAGTTGGGTGATCTTCCATTTGGGGTGCATAGAAGTATAAGCTTAGGAGCCGATGATCGGGAGCCACCAAGTTTAAGTACCCTTTTGAATATTGGGCAAGCCTCTGAGGAGGTAGAATCACCAACTGGACAATCTTCATCCCAACTTCAACCTGCTCCTCGAATTTCTGAGGGTACTACAGCCATGTCTCGTCAAACTTCATCGTCTTTGGAAGCTCATGATTCAGATGTTCCTCAACCTTCTCGATTTGGTGGTCCAGGTTCTGCAAATTCACCATATCGACCACGTATTGGTAAAACTGGTGGACGTGGAGTTACTCCACCACAAACCGGTTCTTTCTCTAGCCTCCTAGTAGACAGAGGAAGTGGAAGTGGTAGTGAACGAGCTAGTGGTGGCAGATATAGTTTTAGCAGGGGGCAATATGAACCGGATGATGAGCCATTACTCTTCGATATGAGTGAGATTGGACGAGATCGAAGAAGCATCGACGAAGCTAGAGGATACGAAGCAAGTAGGGAGGGGATTCTAGTTCAAGTAGTCGAAGAGGTAGTCGATGGGGTAGGTAATTCATTTCAACATACCAAGCGAAGATGGAGACCGGATGCTCCAACAAATTACGCTTCGAATCATTGATGCATGATACGTCATTTACGATACGATTATAAGACATGCTGTATAGTTTGGAGATACATAGCGAAGTGCGCGTTGATTTTCATTTATTTTTATAATCATCGGATGGAGTTGAAGGTTTATTGAATCCTTTCCATCACAATTGTTTTTTATCGGATTGATCCTTCACAGGATGTCAAATGAGGACATTTGATTTTCTCTTTTTTTGGCGCATCTCGTCTTGTATTTATTTATTTATTTATCCCGAGAGGTGCTTTGGGAACAAGGGGAGGATGGGTCATAAATTGAATGGATGGATGGGTAGTTTAGTGCGCATGGTTGGATTTGATACCTTGGTGTTCTTAAGAGTCGATGGATAGGGATGGGAGGTGGTAAATGGATATGGAGTGTGTAGGGCCAGTGAGGAATACATATTATCAATTAACCACCCACATATATCTATATTATGAAGAAAGACACTCTACTCCACTTTTATCTGAGTTATCTATAGAAAATTAAAAAAGATAATAATTTTGATGACGACATCTTTGCGACGCTTTGCTCATCTGAATTTTGTTCATCTGAGGAAATATTCTAGAAGGTCACTTCACTTACTAGATCTAGTTAGACGGATGGTGGTTGACTGACTGGACTGCAACATATCCGAGGTCGCTCGGTTCGGCTCGGCGGACATGGATGAGTGGGTCATTGGAAGGATTGGATGGATGAGTGAGCTTTCCCCGCATTTTGGTGGGATGAGAATGGGGAGAGACGTCATGACTTGTATATGTATATGTACGGATACGTGGTGAGAATGAGTTGTTTTGTTTTGGATTTGGAATTGAAATTGAAATTGGAATTGGAATTGGAATTTGATTTTGATTTTTATATGAAGTTTAAGGAATATAGGGATATATATAAGGAAGTGAGCAAACGAGGAAGTAAGGAAGCATACGAGGAAGTAAGCAACTAAGAAAGTAAGGGGATACGATTGAGATTGAGAGAATAGTCTGGAGAGATAGAGAGAGAGAGTGTGTGTGTGCGTGTGAGAGTGAAAGAGGGAAAAAGAAACGAGGTATAGGATAGGAATAGGAACGGGAGGAAAAGGGAAAACAAAATACGAACGAGGAACGGACGGAGGAAAGAAACAGAACGAGGAAAGGAGAGAAAGAAGGAGAGAAAGACGAAGGATAGGAACGAGAAACGAGAAACGAGAAACGGAAGGATAAGATTAAGAATAAGAGGTTAGCACAGAGCAAAGGATAGGATAGGGATAGAGAAAGAATTGAGTGCAAAGATGTCGGCGATACGGGTTGCTCCTACGGTTAGTGGGTTTATTTTTTTGGGGTTTATTCCTTTTTTTTGTTTCTTTGGAGGATTTTGAGATTGGATGGGATGAGAGGGTAAGAGGGCTGGGGTGAGAGGGTGATAGGGCTGTATGTTTACATGGTGTGGAGTGAGAATGAGAGGATTATATGGGGTACTGGTGTAGGGTGGATAAATAGGGGAAATGGGTAGATGAACCGATTGGCAGACGAGAGATAAAAAGTTCGAGCGCAGCGAGGTCTGGGGGTTTGGGGGCTCGCCCCATGATTATAGAATGGAGTGAACCGGTAGCGGAGGGAAGGAGGAAATTTCTCTGCATCTACATTACATTTCATCTACGAACAGACAAACAAACAAACAAATCACTAACACACTCTCTTCCAGAAAGCCGCTCGAGCCATGAACCTCCTCCGCACAATCCAATACACCCATCCACCCAGCTGCCCCTGCCACAACAACCCCTCGCACCACCACCACCACCCCAGCTCCTCTCTCCTCTCGCAAACCAAACGCAATCTCCAGCGTAACTATGCCACGCCTATGGATCCTACGCGCGAAAAAGAATATGCGTTTGAGATGGCGGCTTCGTCGATACGCTTTGGAGCGGGGGTGACGAGGGAGGTGGGTATGGATTTCAAGAATTTGGGGAGTAAGAGGGTGCTTGTTGTGACGGATGGGGTGGTTAAGGAGTTGGAGGCGATGAGGCAGGTTAGGGAGGGCTTGGGGAGGGAGGGGGTCGAGTTTGAGGTTTTTGAGGGGACCAGAGTGGAGCCGAAGGATACGAGGTTTGTTGGTTTCTTTTTGGGTTTTGAGTTTTGAGTTTTGAGTTTTGGGGGGAGGGGTAGGGGGTGTTTGGAGGGGTTTGTGATGCTGGGAATTATTTTCCTTTTGGCTTTCTTCCAATGGATGGTCTTGTTACTCTTTAGTTATTAGTGTGGTTGAAGAGTTAGAGAAATGTGCTACTTCAAGTGGAGTAACGTGTTAATTTCAGAAACATGATGGAATTCCTGCAAATTGCTGTATTCCAGATAAATCCATTTTCTAACAGACGAATAGTATCAAAGAAGCAATCCAATTCTCTAAGAATTACCAACCAGACGCTTTTCTAGCAGTTGGTGGTGGTTCAGTCATCGATACTGCTAAGCTCATGAATCTGTATACCTGTTATCCAGATGCTGATTTTATGGATTTTGTAAATGCACCACTTGGCAAAGGGAGACCCATAGATAAAACTCTCTTACCTCTCATCGCCGTTCCCACCACTGCCGGAACCGGCTCCGAAACAACTGGCACCGCAATCTTCGATCTCGTCTCCCATAAAGCCAAAACGGGTATTGCGCATAGAAATCTCAAGCCCCTCCTCGGTATATGCGATCCTCTCAATACACGCACGATGCCTTCCGCTGTACATGCTAGCTCGGGTTTAGATGTGCTCTGTCATAGCTTGGAGAGCTGGACCGCAATTCCTTATTATGAGAGGACGCCCAGACCGCAAAATCCAATCATGAGACCAGCGTATCAGGGAGCAAATCCGATTAGTGATATCTTTTCCCTGCAGGCGTTGAAGAGTACGGCGAAGTATTTGCCGAGGGCTACGAAAGATCCAGAGGATTATGAGGCCCAGAGTCAGATGTTGTTAGCTGCTACGTTGGCGGGTGTGGGATTTGGAAATGCGGGGGTTCATTTGTGCCATGGTATGTTGATTCTTTTAATTTTGTTTTGCTCGGTTGGGTTTGCTCGTTGAGATTGGTTTTTTGGTGTTGTAGAAGCTAGACTGTAGTCCAGAGGGAAGGGCTTTGTATGTTGAAGTCTTTTCGATTGTTGAGTTTATTCGAAAAAATAGACTTGAGATGATCAAGCTTGGAGTATTGAGAAATGCTTCGAAGTGTTTCGGCTTTGACTGTAGTTTGGAATCTTTGGCATATTATATGACTGTTAAGTCATATCAATGTTTACCAACACCAGATTGACTAGCAGTATTATCTTCTTCTTCCAAACCATATACTAACATACCCAGGAATGTCCTATCCAATATCCGGACAAAATCCAGGCTACACGCATCCAGGCTACGTAACCAAAACGCCCATCATTCCCCACGGAGTATCGGTCGCCGTTTCCGCCCCCGCCGTCTTCCGCTTCACCGGTGCGTCGAATCCAGAACGCCATCTCCAAGCAGCGGAATGCTTTGGTGTGGATATCTCGAATGTGAAGAAAGAGAGTGCGGGTGCGGTGTTGGCGGAAGCGTTGGAGAGATTTTTGGAGGAGCTGGGCGATCAGCCGAGGGGACTTAAGGATTTGGGATTCAAGAGGGAACATATTGATGGGTTGATTGAGGGGACGTTGCCTCAAAAAAGAGTGTTGATGTTAGCGCCGAATTTGGCGGAGGAGGTGGGGGAAGAGAGGGAACAGTTGAGGGCGCTTTTTGAGGATGCTATGGGGGATTGAGTGATGGTTTGTTTGGGGAGTTTGTCTTTATATGTATGTGTGTACCGTGCTGTATTGTATTGTACCTACCTACATAAGTCTGGTTATGCATATGAATATGATTATGTGTGTCCAAGAAAGTACGAGAATTATATTGTTACTGATATTATTACTATTCCTTACCTAACCTACCAACTCCCAAGAACAGTCAATGATATTCGGAGTTTGAGTTTGAGTCTTAGTTTGAGTCTTGAACTTTGACTTCTATTGGCTCTGGATAATGGACTCTTGACTCTCGAACTCCTCGCTGCTCTAAAGGGGATTGGATTGGAGATTGGAGATTGGGGCCTGGGGGAACTATCTTTCTTATTATTCACTTTCGAAGTTCGAACTTGTATATTGGGAGCCAGGGATCACTCACCAGTGAATGACTTGAGAGTAATCTTGATTCAGTATTGCTTTTCTTTCTTTCTTTCTTTCTTTCTTTCTTTCTGGGTTTCTTTTTGGGGGGTTTAAAAGTTGGAAAAGGTTACTTTTTGCATACTTATTACTTGTTTTAATAAGTAAGATAATGTTGTCTGGCTGTCTGTCTATCTGTCTATCTGTCTATCTGTCTATCTGTCTATCTGTCTAATTCTGGTTCTGGTTCTGGTTCTGGTTGGAGGAATAGAGATAGAGGGGTAGATGGAGGGAATTTTGAATTATATTGGACTCTTCTTTTCTCGAATATAATATAATGTAATGTAATGTAGTATCATTTGGTTGGCTGGGGGAGATAGAGATAGAAATAGACTCGACTTGATTTGATTTGTTCCAACTTAACTTCTTTATACTACACTACTACACTAATACACTCACTTCCTTCGAATTCACTTCTCAAATTTTCACTCTTTCACACAGATTTACTCATTTACTTCAATTCACACTTTCTTCAATTCGGACCGACTGACTATCGACCAGCGACCGACTGATTGATTCTTCACTTTCACTTTTATCGACTGCCTTTCTGGTTTTTCTGTGTTTTGTGTATACTGACTGGATTGAAAGAAATTGAAGTTTCTTTTAAGAAAAACAGAGAAAAAGAGATAGAAAGAGAGATAGAGAGATAATCTTGTATCTATCTTTGAGTGAGGAATTTGTGGTTTGTGGTTTAGTTTGAGAGAAACTGGAGAGTGTATGTTTAAGAAGGAGATTAAGAAGATCAAGAAAGAAAGAACTGGAGAACTGGATGAAAAGACTCTGGTTTATCTGATAACTATCAGTTGTTGATTGGATTCGTTGGACCGGTTGGATTGGTTATTTATTGGGAGAGTTAGGAAAAGGAGAGTCAAGGAGAAGAAGGGAGAGCTTCTTCGGACGGTTTTTGAACAAAACTTATCAACCATCGAAGAACATAGCTGTTCTTTCAAGTTTCGACTATCAATCAACTTCTGACCAACACTACCTCATTCAATCGCCCATCAAAATGTCTCACCATCTATCCTCCTTCTTCAAATCCGCCGCTGGCGTAGCCGAAAATGTCTGGGAAAGCGCCGCAAATAATCTCTCCAATAGTCCAAAACGCAATCGCGATCGTGAAGTGACTGTTGGTCAAGCTGGAAATCAAGTTCTTCAACAAACTCAGCAAGCTCAACCAAGACGCCTATTCCCAGCTGCAAGACCTGCACCTGTTGCAGCTGCTTCAGCCCAACCTATCGGTCTCGGTTTAGGCATGGAACTGAGTGAGCGATCTCAATCTAGCATTCCGCGGGGTGTTGAAAACCAAAACCCAAATTCAAAGTCACCTGCGATGGTTGACACAACTCCTACAAAGAAAAACACAAGCGCCACAACAGCACCACCAATCATCATCCCAACCTCAGCACTCACAAAAATCTCCAGCAATAACACGCAAAAAAGCGCAAATAGCAAGGAGAAAAGCACAAGCAAGAGTGGAAATAGTTATAATCCGCTCGTGACCACAAGTTCGACGTATACGAATCCGAGTGAGAACTTGCCGCCGACTCCAAATTTAAGGGCGGTGGATGAGCTGGGGAGGTTTGCTGATACGGTTGCCAAGGTTGGTGTGGGTGCTGCTGGGAAAGATGGTAGTGAGGGAGAGGAAAGTGGAGGCGGAAGTGCGAGTCGCAGTCAGAGTCAGGGTGAGGAGATTAGTCCGGTGGATGGATTGGGTATGTTTGGTCCTAGTCCTGGTTCTGGCTCTAGTGGTGCTGTTACACATGAGCAAAGCGAGCGTCAAGGAAGTATCAATATGCAAACTCCCACTGTTACAGCCTCGGGTTCTCGAGTTCACAGCTATCGGGGTGTTGATCATGGTCCTGTTGCGATTCCTGGTTCCGGTTCGGGTTCAGCATCAGGTTTCAGTACTCTAAGACTTGTTGCTGCAGGAACGAGTCCTACAGGACTAGTTACTTCAGCAGTCAGTACGCAAAGAAGAGAACGTGCTTTCACTATTCCGAGAAAACCTGTCCCGATGACGATTGTTGTTGGAAATACCGGGTTTGAAGTTGTACCTTATGGAAGACCAATTGAGGAGATTAGCACTGGAGCCTGTATTGTTAATAGACAGGAGTGCATAGATTGGAAGGAAAATTTTGGTGGGAAAGGTGAAGTTGAGGGAGAAGAAGTTGCTGGGGAGAACGAAGAGGAGAGAAAAGAAAGATTGGAGAGGGAGAGAAAGGAGAGAGAGAAGCGAGATCTGTGAGTTTTTCTTTTTTTGTTTTCAATTTTTCAATTTCCTGTTCAAGATATGGCGTATTTCATACTTGAATATCTATTCCTCTGAATACTGTCCTTAAATTTCTAAAACGCCAAGAACTAACACCTCCAGCCTCCACGAAAACCCCCTCCTCTCACACCCTATCGAACCCACCACAATCTCCACCGGCACCCCACCAACCGTCTCTCCAATCTACATTGCTGCTACCTCTCTCAGTTCCAAACGTCGGGGATTCCGTCGTTCCTGGACCGCTCCAATCAACGGCTTCAATTTCACCAGCTTAGGCGGAATCGGCGTTATGGGTTTCGGAAATACAAATCAAGATACAAGTATGCACGGAGGACTTGGCGATACAGGAATGGGAATGGGAATGGAAATGGGAATGGGAATGGGCCAGAGAGGTAGTGCACGCGATAGATATAGTGGAAATAGTAGCGAAGGAATAGGAATGGGTTCGAGACGGGGAAGGTTTTTAAGGAGAGCCAGTGTTAGTCTTAAGGGAGTGGGTATGGGGATGCAGGAATTTTTGAGGAGTGCGAGTGGAAGTGGAGTTGGAAGTAGTGTGTTTGCTGGGGCGGGTGGTGGTGCTGGGGCGGTAGCAATGGGTATAAATATGGATCATACAGGCGATGGTCGAAATTCAGGAATCGAGAGACCGGCTACAATGCAATCAGAGTATAGAGGTGTGGGAGGATATGTAGGAGATGAGGCAATGGCTATTGCACGCGAGAGAATTGCAGAAGCTGGTATGTTTTTCCGTCTACTTTTCGTTTTCTTCTGCTAGAATCATCTGGTATTGAGTGAGTTACTGACTAGTTCTTTGTCAATAGAAACACAAAGACGAAGAAGTCATCGCGAATCAATGGTCCTGCCAAAATTCGAATGGGAGGAAGAATTTGCAAGTGCAGATGATGATGAATGAATTATGGGAGGGTGGTCAGCTATAGCTGTGTTTTATGAATGCTATGACTGTGACTGTGGCTATGAACGGGATGGATAGGAGAAATTAATACATGAATGCATAAAATAAAAGGATATGATAATGAGGTTTACCTAAATAGTCAGAGATGTGTGAGAGAAGTCGGGATGCTTGACTTACTTAGTTACTTGATTACTTCACTTACTGAACTGGGTAGATAGTCATTTTAGAGATTTGAAATCAATGATTGCTTCTATTAGGATGTGATTTTGATGGCTTTGGTGATTTATTGTGAGCATTAATATGGATACAGATGACATAGGCAATAGTATTTCCCGTAATCAATATACGGGTCCGTATGGTGATAATTATCAGATTTCCTTGAAATATTGATGTATGTAACATCGATTTTCATACCACTTGGTCTTCAGGGGAAATTCACTGTCGTCTCAAGTTATTTTAAGTGTTGATAAATAGAGTTTTTTGAGGACAACGCCATTGCCAAGTTTGTTCCTAGGCAATCTCGAAAAGTCGAGACTCGAAAGCTATAGCCAGGTCATCAAATTAGTTTATCTTGTTACGTCGTATAGTTCTACCAGGTGAAACTAGGAGGAACATGTAAATATTGGATCCTTGCACATGTTAACTTTCTATTTTCAATCTCCATTCATTCCTCTCTTGGTAAGTCCTGAATCCACAACTACAGATACTCCACATAGAATGAGAATCAAATCCATATATTCAGCAAATATACAGCGAATATTATCTTGTCTTCACCCCGGAAAGTCATACTTGTCAAAAACATCTATCGAATCCAATTTACAGCAAGAAAATGAGATCAAAGTCTCAAGATATCCACAAGATCTCAGCTCGTACAGCACAAAGCCAATCCATGCCTTCAAATGGAGAACTCAATCAAACGAGTGGAATAGCTTTCAAGAGAACCATTCTAGGCACAAAGGATGTAATAGCTAACGCGACAAAGCATTTTCATCATGGAACCTGAATTGAACCATCAGCCAAAGAGCCTGATCTAGATTTTAAATCTACTGATCAGCAGTGGCTATTTGCTAGGCTGCGCAAAAATTATCTGTACCCATGGGTTATCTGCGGGTTATACGCTCCGCGGGTTACCCATCAAAGGTCCTACCGGCCCCGTGGGTTACCCATCCAGATTTAAAATTATCCGCCCCGTCACAGATAATCCGCGGGTTACCCATCGAGGCCATTATCCGCCCCGTGGGTACCCATTGCGCAGCCTACTATTTGCTAATACTATCGGTTGGGGAGATAGTCTAGTCTCGCAGAAAGTTGAGGACAAGATGTTCAAGCTTCTTCCGAAGCGAGTTACGGAAACGGAGAAGGCAGAGATGAAAGAGAAGATATTGAAGGCATCCGTTATAAAGCCAAAGACAATGAATCTACCTGAGCCTTATTCAATAATAGAGACGCCTGAGAGTACGGATAGACGAAGTCAGCGAACACATACAGGGGTCAAAAGATATAATGATAGGGCCTTGGCTAGGATAGCTGTATTATCGAGAAACGAGTATCAAAGTGATAGTGATGCTCCAGAAAACACGACCCGGCAGCAAATCGTATCACCTTAACAGCCTCAAATAGCGATGGAGGATTCAGTCAGACCATACGCTAGATCAGAGTCTAGGTCATCGGGCAGGGGGTATGGAAATATTGAGAGAAGAAGTTGAACAATACATTTGAAGGTCAAGACTTACAACACTAAAATCCTATCTGGAACAGCTATAAATACTCCGACAAAGTTCATAAGAAGTTACAATTCGGGGTTGAAGCACGGAGACAAAGTCTGCCACCTGGACAATGCCGATGAAAGGGCAAATTTTAATACCCTGTACTGAGCAGGCATCAGGCTCACAGTTTCAGAAGCGTGGATATGGAAAATCTCGGGAGATACTGGAAGCTTATGGGACTCCATAAAATCATCGGTATCATTTACCCTGGCAATCTCTACCACAAAACATTCCATTTTCGTGTATCATAAGCAAATTATGTCATTGTGTAGAGAATTGATCAATGGAGTGGATGTTGAAACTGGAGGAAACACAATTTGAGGGATTCAAAAATTCTGCCTAGAGCGGACCAGCCAGCTACTTCCAAAGTAAAGGAGAACTGTCACAAGTAGTACTGGATCAACATTCAGTGTGAATAACTATAGTGCTTTACATGCAGGAGTTACTGTCAGTTTCTGTCAAGAATCATTTCTGGGGATAAATGAACGACTATTCAGATTGGAAAGTCTGTCAAATACAAGATAGACTGTTCAGAATATCGTTTTGATGATTCAGCCTCAAAAACTATTAGCTTTACAGCAAGGAAACTTTTGATAAATGTGATTTTTCGTGGAACAGATAACTCTTTGTAGACCTGTGGGCTCAACTGAAATCATCATAAAGCGTTGTTCCATCCGAAATTCTGTGTTTTTGCCTCGTCCTTAGATTACTTGTACTAATGAATACGTAGACAAATTACTTCATTCCTGAATCTAGAAGTCATTAATAGAGCCATTGTTCCCCATGATTTTCATGATGAGTCACATGTACCTAGTGAGTGCCTCTGATAAGAGCATTCAGTGTCTAGACTAAGTATATTCTCAGAAACTGGATCGGCGATGTAGAATTTATGAAAGATGGTCCGCAGCATATTACTGGCCCCGGTATGTTGATCCTTAGCTTCTATTAACGCCGGATCTACGCAAACATTTGTGCTGATAACTTCCATTTAGATATAAACCTCTATTACAGCACGCGGCTACACCGTGGTAAATTGGAAACTTTCATCTTGAACACGGATTATCGTAAAGTACCCATGCCCAATGAAGTCAACAGAACTTCTCACTCGGTTATAACTTCTCGTCAGTTACTTGGCTTCGGCTCTGGAGACTCTTGGGATCATCCTAGCTCGCACCCTCACCATATTCTGGAGTTTCCAAAGGATAGATGGTAATTCTTCACACCTAAATTGGCATTAGCATATGTCCAAGCCATGTATTCCATGTGTGATTTTTATAGCTGAATCATGTGCTGGGTTTAGAAATTATCGACAGAATCCTGAGATTCGTTCTCGTCGTAAGAACAGAGCAAGGCTCCTTAGTCCCCGACTTAGTAACTTGTGAAACCAACAGACCATATATCACGTCGTCGATTTCTACATAAGAGTCCACAGATTTCTAAGCATTCACAAATTTTATAACTTATTTCTTAGTTCGGAGCGGTGATTAACCTTTGCGGGACCGATTTTTATAGATCACGTAGAGCCTCGCCATACGGACAATACAAAATGTATTGATGGTATAGAATACAAAATATAGGCTACTATTTTTTAAGCGAGCGCAGCATTTCTCGTCAGGGGGATTTGAATTTCTCCTTAAGTTCCGTATCACAAGATTACAATTGCAGCCAGATTCTCATCAACTATCAACAGATTCAAGGTTGATCCTAAGAGCAAGATGTTACGCAAATGATGATTCGTACTACATGATTATTATTATACACTGCTGTAACTATGATTAATTGACAGTGTCTAAATCATCACTGTTCACCGCGCTCGGTGGAGAGAGCGAAAGGCAGTGAGGCATTAAAAATTGCACAAATTTAATCAATTTTAATAAGTGCAGCATGGAGCGCATGTTTATATTTGATCTTCTAGTCGTACAAATTGCTGGTGATATCTAATGATTCACACTCAACGTAGAATCAATAATTATAATATGTGGTACGGTGTGAATCGCGACGTAGTTTCTAGTACGGCACGTTTATACAGATCGGAATGTCTTTTTAAATTTAGAAATTTGACCGTAAATGTCATTATTGCTGACATATTCTTAGCATCCTGTCTATCTTTATGACCTAGATCTACGATACGGTGTTAGCTGTGACGCTAATCTTGATTACACTCTTTTGCTACGGTTGTTGATATTTTCAAGAAGTTTTCGGCAGTGGTTATAAGGAAAATAACTCCCCCTCTCAAAAAGATTTCTAGCTCTCCTTCTCATCTTTCATCAAAGTCTTTAATCAGACTCCCTTCATCAAGAACTTTATTCACCACGAACTTCATTTTACATACAAAACTTGAAGATGAATATATCAAACTCCATATCCAGCCAGTTTAATCTTCCATCAAGACCGAAGATGTCTGCGAAAGACAATTACATTGAGAAGCACAATACTGAGAAAGAGCAGCTCCGCGCATCTAGTGAATACCCAGATCTTACTCCTCAGGATGCTCTTCAGAGACGAGTACTTGCTCGCTGGATCCATAAACAATGGTTCGTGAAAGATGGAATGCGCCATATCATTTGCAGAGGTATGTGCATCACTTAATAACTTCAATCATTCAATACATACTAATTTGATAATCATTTTAGACATTGAATATCACCATTATAAAGCCCAACCTCGCCTTTGGAAGAACCTTTCGCGTTGGAAGTCAACAACCGATGTTCAGAATCATGTAGATTACTGGGAATTTCCGGTTCCTCTAAAAGATATAGATCGTGTATCTAAGGAGACACGCGCAGCTCGCGAAGCAATTGGAATTCATCCAAGCGAGGGAGGTTGGAATCTACCGAGATCTCACCCTAGACACTTGCTCAACTTTCCGCAGGGTAAGTTTGCCATCATTCAATTCTTATCATTTCCCATGTAAATAATAACTAACTTTTATTCAAATTATAGAGATCTTGGACAAGATTATTGGTTTTAATCTCATTGTCGGCGAGGACATGGGCTCTTTAGCTCCTAGACCGATGACTAGTAACAAAAACAGCGATTACCAAGAAGCCTACTACCAAATCGCTCGTCCTCCTTACCCTGGACCCGTTCGACAAGAGCTTCCGTGTAATGGATACCGCGTTTATGCTTTTGCAGAAAAATACCACCCATCCATTGGAATGTTTGGAGATACTTTTTTCGAGAGAGGAATGCAATCCATCCAGAAATCCGAATTGAGCGATGAAGCGGGGCCTTACATTCAGATGCGAAACATTTTACGTCCAATGGTTGACTCAAGCTGTCTCAGAGCATGCAAAGCTTTCCACAGTTATGGTACCGAGATGTTGTACAGACATAACAATTTTACGTTTGACATTCCAACTTATAGGAATCCAAGAACATTTATGGTGTACGATCAGGATGGACCTCGCTCAAGTTCAACGACCCCCAAACCAGATAGACACATAGATACTGTTGGAACATTACAGCCATATAGAGAATGGTTAGTCGAAGTTAAAAACGTAGTGTCTCAAGTAAAACAATCTGTTAGCGACGAAGACCTAGCAGGTTGGGCTTACCAAGATCCTTTCGTTCGATTCCTCCACACTATTGGCCCGGAAAATGCGAAGCTTATCAAAACTCTCCAGTTTTCTGGTACCTTGAAAAGTCATCACTGCGGTCCAGCGAATCCTCGTCATAGGAATTGTGGTGAGGGATTTATGCTAAACTTCCTCATCTATCTACAATTCATCCGTGAGCTTTGTCCGCGCTTAGAAAAGCTTGTCTTGAATATCACTCCGGATATTCATCGTCGTTACGACAATAATGAAGGGCTAAGATGGTCTAGCTTCCAGCAAACTATTACTCCGCTCCTGAAAAATCATCTTAGAAAGTTAGAGACAGTCAAAACTTTGGTTCTTTGCACCCGGAATGAAGAGAAACCAACTGAGGAAAATCATCTTTACGAACCAATGAAGTTTCCTCTTGCTGTGGAAACATGTAAATGGTTTGAGGATAGAGCCAGGGGATGGGCATCAAATACTTAATATCAATCAAGGATGCTTAACAAATGCTCTATGGAAAAACAATTGAGAGACTCAAGTCTAGAATGATTTGGTATCATTGGGCCGGTATGCTACGAGTTTGGGTAAGTCTTTTGACCTTCGGATTTCATTTTTATTAGCTAGTAATGAATGAAATCAACTGATAAAGGGTCATCAAATCATCTGATATTATTTGGCTCTTACAATCGTGATTCAACAACCCTGTAAAGTTTACTTAACCAGCGATTTTACTCAAAACTATTGACCAATTTCAAGTTTTACGACAGGTGACTCTAGAAAGTTTGTTTGAGTGATATCCCTAATTTGCCAATAGATAACTCTTCCAGAATGTGTAAATATCCTGCATGCATTACCTTAGCAGTCACTTCTCATCATTCAAAAATATGACGTTCACAGACTCTCTCTTGGACGGGATGGAAGATTTGAACGAGAGAGAGGGCACAGAATCGTTTAGTCGCCATTATTGTGAGTGATGAATGAGGAAATCAGATCTGAGAAGAGTGAATAGAAACATTCCTATATATTCCCATTGAATTATGCCATACGGCATCTTGAGTATATACGCTCGGATGTTTAATTTGAATGTTAAGACGCTAGTGTGTCGGTAAAAGTCTGCTGTATTATACTAATGTCAAAACAAGCGAGTCGGAATCTTTCCCATGTCTTTTTAAGCTCCCTTCCCTCCAAGGTCTATTCCTTCATAGTTTCTTCCAAGATCAATTCAACATCAACATCAACATCAACATCAACATCAACATCAACATCAACATCAACATCAACATCAACATCAACATCAACATCAACATCAACATCAACATCAACAGCAATGTCAGCACCAGATTCCACTTCAACCCTTCAATATCCTCCCCAGAACTATACCAGAATGTCGCCACCCAAGCTTTATGGCCGCACGATTCCCTTCGGACCCTATACACCGGAGGATCTAGAGCAAGCACGCCGCCAGTTTCCAGAGGAAAAGCTGGCATCTAGGGCGCTAGAAAAGTTTTCCCACGCCAATTGGTGCGGAAGAAGTAGCAACAGATGGTTCTGAAAAAACAACTTCCGCTATACTTGCGGTGATGGTATGTTAAAATCACATAAAAAATCTAACATTTTTGAGGTTTCTTGCTTACTCTGACCATTTTAGATATCATCTACAAATAAGTCTGGGTACCTAGAACTAGAGAAGTTCCTTGTCCGTACAATTACAAAAAGTACTTGGTTCCACTGGGTGGTCCTCCAACGCTTTCACAAATCGATATCCCAAAGCCACATAGGCTATCAAACCTACTCGCGCACCGGAGCGAAATAGAATGGAGCTTGCCTAGGGATCATCCTCGCCATCTTTTGAATTTCCCACAAGGTACTTTAGCTCCAAAATGTCGATTGCACACTGAATACTAATCATCTGAATGCAGAAATCCTAGATTCTATTTTTGGGTTCGCATTGATCACCAAAGATTACACGGTTTTCCCCGATGTCTCTACCTCGAACAAGGTGAAAAAGTACGAGGATCCCAAATTCCATCAAAATTACACATTAGGTGGAAGGGTGTGGCAGGACCAAGGCTATGTGAACATGATTTCTCACGACGCTCTTGACTTAAGTACGATTATCCACGAGCAGCGATATGATGCCCAGGGGAAATATATTGTTCTTCGGAGGGTTTTCCGCCATGTAATCGACGCAACACATCTACGGGTCTGTAAGAGCATTTGCGACCAGGCAACTAAACTGCTATATGCAGGGAATGAGTTCCAGTTCTTGGCAACGAAGACCGGCAAATTGGGTGCCCCAAATACGTTGTTTGAGGACAGATTGTATCCCAACTCTTCGTCAATTAGGGCTTTTTGTCAGGGAAGAGATGATCAAGAAGCCATAGATGTACGAGAAAGAGCCGCCCTCGATGCTATCAATATCATCGAGAACAGAACACCGGTGCTAGATCTGGACTGCGACATGTATCACGATCTATTTGTACGATTTCTTCGTGCGATTGGACCAAGAAAATCCGCTATGATCAAGACTCTACATTTTGGCGGAACTATTAAGGCAGACCACTGCTCTCAAGGTTCCAGCTGTGGGGAAATTCGCAAGTATTGCGAAGATGACTTGATCGAAAGTCTTCTGTTGTACATTCCTCTCATCGAGAGATTTTGCACGAACTTGCAAAAGTTAGTGATTGTCATCATGTCGAAAGACAGCGATATAAGCGACAGCTTCAGGTCAGCTCCCACACAATTTGACCTCGATGAACGAGAATTTCAGTCTTGTGCAAGACTGCAAGCTTTGCTGGAAACCCAAATCAGAGGGTTAAGCACGGTCCAACACCTCCAGGTCTATGAGGAAGACCACGAGAAAGTGGACTGTGCGAAAGCTACAGAAGAATGGTTTTCTGAGAGAACTCGCCGGCGGGAACTTGAGGCACTTGAGAAGGCGAAGATGCAGAGCAGAGTGGAGGCGTTGGATATTGGTGATGACAAAGACGCTACCCGTGCAGCAGAGTCTTTAGTAGATGATCCTGAGCCCAGAAAACTCATGACAAGAGAGAAGCTTGATATCGCAGAACCGACGATCGCATAGTTTAAAGATAGAGCTAGGGAATTAGGTAATGAGGAATAAGAAGAATGAAACAGTAGTGATGAGGAAATCTTCATGATGCCATGAATTTAGTCATCAAGAACGTTTCACGCATCTGACAGGGAAGGAAATAGACGGAAGATGAAGGATGGATTTATGAGGAAAGTGCTTCTGCTTTCGGTGATCTGTGAAGATCTTGTATACGGTATACAAAAATATGAAATTCTAGCTAGAATGGAGAGGAACTACACGTGATAAAAATGACTCGTGCTCGTTGACGTGAAGATTTCTCAAACGGGTGTTCGCCCCTTAATATCCGCATTTTCGAGTATTCAACGTCTCGGATTGTTGACGCAAATATCTACCAACGCCAGTATTGGTAGACTAGACGAATATTTAGATATTTTGCGCAGATTGGTAAGACGTCGAGCATTCAAACCACTCATTCCGGTCTTCATATCAAATATAATGAGTGATTTGGCACTGGCTTATGAATTTTGGAAAGTGGGAGATACTTTGGATTGCTGAGTCTTGTCCCTTCTCATAAGCACACGATTGATCTTCACTTGACACAACCAAACTTCAGGGGAATTTCTTGCTCATATCCCACATGAATCTTGCCAGTCTCACTCGTCGAGTTACATCTCTTGAAATATTACCATCAACTCTGATATTTCAACAACTCATGCACAACTCCAGGCTCTCATCTCGTCACATGTTCCAAGCAGCAAAAGTGGACCGGATTCAAATAGCTCTCCAATTCATCTTGCTCCGTCAATATCACCGTAAAGTATGACGAACATGAGCCACTTAACTCCGAAATCATGATTCAAAAAAGGACAAATGGAAGAGTCAATTCGCACTCACGTGCACCTAACTCAATAAATGGAGCTAGAGAGAGCACTAGCGCCAACAGATCATGACAGCATCTTTGAGTTTCTCCCCACACAGACAAGTTGTCCCAACCATTACCGACGCCATTAATGTCGACATCCGATTCTATTCCCAAAATGAATTGGTTTAAATGATATTAATAACCCCCTTTATACGAATACTACGTATAAGATGTAAGAACTTCGTTTTATATCGCAACGAGATCTCAGCTTTTAAGTATAAAATCACACCTTCCACACGAAGACGTGAATCATGGTCACAACATCAAAAACCCAACTTCGAACTACCGCGCGTCGCGTACGTCAACCACATCTTTCCGCGACGGACATTATACTCCATAACCAAGAACCGGGTAAGGGGTTCGCAGATGTCGATCTTTGATGTTGATCTAAGACATGCATGTCCGGCACATGCGTTTGTATGGATGTGGAAACGTGGGGTGCGGAGAAGAACGCTCAGATACAAATGATGCTTCTCTGCATCGCGTCACAGCGGAAATAAATAAATTTCCGCATTGTTGCTACGAATAATATTGCTCTCGAATGCAAAGAATAGTCCGGATTTTATAGCTATTTTGCATTCAGAGGTATTGGCGTAGATCATCACCATGTAAGTAACTGCTATAAGGTCAAATAAGTATATGAACCCCTCTTTCTTTCTTGCTTTCTTTTTCTGCTCTCTTTCATACTCCACACCCAAATTTTTTACACGAAAATGGCATCAGCATCGCACCATGACTATATTCCTAATCCCGCCCTCTATACGGGCAACCCCTTAGCCCACGCCCATAGCAATTCCGCCAACTCCATTTACTTTGCCCCGTTTGCTGGTGCCCTCCAGCCCGGGCTGTATCGACCTCCTAAGAAAAACATAGGAAATCCTGCACCTTTAGGACTCTCCGCCTTTGCATTGACGACGTTTGTATTGAGCGTGATAAATTGGCATACGAGAGATGTTTCGCAGCCGAATATTGTGGTTGCGTTGGCCTTTGGGTATGGCGGGTTGATTCAGTTATTGGCAGGGATGTGGTATGATTCCTTTTCTTATATCTGTTGGTTCATGCACATTCAATGTATTGCGGGGCAAAGGCACATTGGAATGTGGAGAGTTTTCGCTGACGAGGAGTGATACAGGGAAATGGCAGCTGGAAATACATTTGGTGCCACGGCATTAAGTTCTTACGGAGGATTTTGGATATCTCTCGCGATTATTTTGACACCAGGTGGATTTGAAATTCAAGCGTCGTATGAAAATCCATTACATTTTTACTATGCATTTGGATTTTTCCTTATGGTATTCTCTATAAACCCCTTCTACCCCTGAGCCTACAAACTAACATCTCCCTAGGGCTGGTTTATATTCACCTCCATCCTCTGGATCCTTACTCTTCGCTCCACCGTCTTCTTCTCCTTTCTCTTCTTTATGGTTGATCTCACCTTCCTAATGCTCGGTCTCGCTTACTTGTACCCTGGAGAAGCAGGTCCAAATTTGGCTCTCCAAAAAGCAGGCGGAATGTTTGGACTCCTAGCAGCATTTGCAGCGTGGTACATAGCGCTAGCTGGATTGGCGGACGATTCGAATAGCTTCTTCACGGTCCCGGTGTGGCATTTTCCATGGAGTGATAAGGGGAGAGAGATAAAGAGAGTGAGGAGTAGAAGCTTGGAGGAGGGGAGTGATGGGGGGAGGAGCGAGGAACAAAAAACTAGGGAAGCAACTGTGTAGTTGAGGGGCAGCTGAATGTTGATGTGATGGGAAGTGAATCTGAACGGTATTCAAAATGGGTAGCTGGGTGTCAATACTCTGTGAAAAGAGCTGCGACGATGTAGTGAATGTTTTTAAAAAGTTTGAGACGTATATATACCATGCATGAAAGGTTTGTAGGGAAAAAACTAAATGAATAGCAAAAGAATTGATCCAGTTGAGAATAGTGACATCAATGACTACCATTATTGCACCTATCTTTCATGCATGTATGATACAATTAACAGCATCGAAAATTCCTTGCGCCTTAGACTTTTGGAAAAGATATTCGCACTAGTTGGTGTTGGTATTTCGCATCGACTGGAGAATTGGTGACCTTCATTTCTTGGGGTTGTTACCAAAGATGTTGTTGTAGATACCGCACGTGGTATCGCAATGAACTCAAGACCTTGAAAGGAGGGATTTATCACCAGATACCTAGCAGTCTTCGACCAAGTCAAAACATCTTCGTGCTTGGGAGTTACAAAGGATTGGTAGCTCGTCGTCGCTAAGAAACTTTGTCACACAATTCGTGAATAGCTTCAATATCCAATCCAATCCCACGACAAACCCCAACCAAAAAATTCTTCTTCACAATCCAGCCCAAGGCCAAACATGCAATGAAAAAAAAAAGATTTCAAAAACTGGTCAGACGTCCATCAACACCCACCCCAATCCAGACTCCTAAGAGAACCAAAAGAGGGTCGAGATCATCACCACTTTCTATACAATTCAAGTCCTGTTTCCAGAACTCAAATCGTCTCTCCTTGCGGAAAGAAACGAAAGCAAAAACGGTTTCACTCTAGGGCATCGAGGATCGGCTCATCGTCCCAGTTGGAGTCTGTGGCTCTTGTAGAGAACACAGAAGAAGGACGTTTACTAAAGAAATGATTCTTTGAAGTATTGTCGATACTTTTTTCCCTGAGGGTCTGGGGACGAGAGGAATTTATAGCAGTTGCGCTTGGTCTGTGCGTGGGTAGCGCGGGAAAGATTTTGTTGCAAATGGTGCAAACATGGCTGCATTGGGGTTAGGCTGGAAAAGTCTGCGGTGGAGTGGGGCGGGTATGGGGTTTTGGGAGAGTTTTTGTTACGAATTTTTTGGAGGGGATAGCCTTGCTGCAAGGCTGCACCTTGGATATGCGGCTGGTATGGCTGTATGGCTGTATGTATGGCTGTATTGCTTTATGGCTGTATGGATGTATGGATGTATGGCTGTATGGATGTATGGATGTATGGCTTGATTAGTAGATTTCTTTATTCTACGTCTCAATTTGCTTGTTATATCCCTGTCACTTGGTGGATGGTCCTTTCTGCTTCATGTGACTTCGTTCTTCTTTCATTTCATTCCTCTCTCTTATGACCTCGAGATGCTCGACCAACGCGTGGATAGTGTGAGGTTATTATCTCTTGAGAGATGGTGAGTGAACAAAAGCTATCAGCACTCGTTCCAGCTCTTACAATTTCAAGGAGCACTCCGTCAAATGACTTCTATTGCTCAGTATACGTTTTCCGATTCTTAACGGCGGAACGAGCCCAAATTCGAAGCTCAGGATTATTCGCAAATGACACCGGGAGGATAGATAGGTTTGAGTTACCTATCTATTGTTCTTCGAGTCTCGTTGCAGGTTGCTCTCTGCCTCGGAATTGTGAACTCTGAAGTCGAGATTGATATCGTTGGTTCTACACATCTCTCACGATTTTGGACTTGAAGTTTACTACTTGGCTTAACATATTGGTGACTTGAGGAGTGGGGGTGAACATATCATGTTTTCTCGAATTCAAAATTGAATTGATCTTCAACGATAAAATACTTTCATTCTTGCTTAGCCCTGCTCTAGTGAGTTGGCTGACCTTGCTCATCAACTACAAAAGACTTCCAACTTTCGATTTTGAAATTCCAAGGTTTACTTCAAAAAATACTTCTCCTACCTATTAATACTTTCACAAACATCAAGATTTCTATTTCACAATTCACCTTTGATCGCCAGTATTACCCACGAAGAGTGATTGCACTACTTGACTTCTGAAAAGCCCATTTTACATCAGACGATTGCTCACACATCCATCGTCCTCCTCTCCTGGTTTAATTCAGCAGTCGCAACTGCGAGTTTCATCCAATCTCTCCCTTCTAGTCTCAAAATTCTACATACCACATCTTGCGACATGGCACCGAGTCGGAGGTCCAGGATTCTCAAACTTCTTCCTTCAAGGGTCAGGAAAATATTTACTTCTGAAGCTGCTTCGAAATATTCAGATGATAAATCGCCTGTTGCCAATCCATTTCCATTTTGGCAACTTCCTGCAGAATCGCGGATTCAGATACATATAGAACTTAGTCCAAATTCGGAATTGAATACCAAAAATTTCTTAAGAGTCACATGGAATCATTTAAGAAGAGGTCCCGAGAAAGTAAAATATACTATAAAAAAGTGTTCAAAGGAAGATGATAGCCGTTGCTACCCGGAAATACTACGTTTGAATCGACAGATTTATCATGAGGCCATGCTACTGTGGTATGGGATCGATAAGTTTCATCTCTGGCTAATAAGCCCAGTAAACGAATTCGATATAAAACAATTCTACGGAACGATTTACCCTCTTTCCTGAGATTCATGACGTCGCTTCGCATCGATAATTTTACTGAGGATAATGATATATCATCGGCTTTGAAATCAGGGAGACCACAGATGCCTACATTTTGGACAGAATTTGGAAACCGTTTGGCTGAACATGGCAACCTCAAACAACTTCACATGCGCTTCTCATTGCGAACACCAATCCGGCTTCCAACCTCCGCAGCTCCTTCACATCTTCTAAGCAGTCTTTTGGAATCTTACTTGGAACCCTTCCGAGGAATATCAGGGTTGTTGAATCTGACGACGTCAATCGACGTACGACAAGATACGTTCGACCAGGGTGAAAGAGATCCAATCAACCTTGGGAGAAGAATTTATTCGACCGTAGAAGAGGATGCACGTGCGTATCTGGAAGCTTTCGATTCGGAAATGCTCCAAGTTACAAAGTCGATACATTGACATACTACAACCATCACCCACATCTTCACTTCTACGAAATGATTGTGGAATACATGTTTTCATATACGAATACATTGTCCCTAGATACGAGATATCATCTATCAGAATTTGACCACGTTCGGAAACCTGGAGAGATGGCGAATCGATCTGCCCAGTGGTACTACATCTCAATATGATATTGGTACTTCCAGATCGTAAAACTATCTATCACGATTAGTTCTATATCCATGCGACGGAGGGATTTCCCGTCAATATTTCGGTGTAACATTCTAAGAAAAAAATTAGAAGCTCAAGTCAGATATCTTATAAATACATATTCGAACATGTTCACGCCATACACCTATGGAAAAAGTACTACCGAATCCTCTTTCGGCAAATTATATTCATCTCGTTTCTCTAATCCACTCATCTTCGGTCTCGGTTCATCCATAACTATCACACTCATTCGAAACTTCTCACCTCGAAATCATAACGCCATGCACATCAGATATTTGTTTTGTACAATTATATAATCTATTTCGTTACTCAACTTGTGGGCCACTTTGAGACGAAGAGAAAACGCGATATTTCTCAAAGAAAATATATATCATATCACAGAATCTTCGACTTACTACTCTCATTCCTCACACGCTTCTCATTTGAAATAATGATATGAATGCCTGAGAATATTTTCTCGTGTGCTTGTGCTTGTACTCGGTTCGGAGATCTGGATATCTGGTTCATCGGTTGGGTATTAGATATGATATGGTTGGAAAGATCAGGGGGTCTGGAGTGGTTTATGTTTGTGGAGATTGGAATTCTTAATTGCTGATTGTTGATATATTTTTCAATACACAATTTTATTTGTACATTATTATGAAAAAGACAGCACATAAAAGCATTACTCGGCATCTATCTTGAATTTTCCTGGCCCTCTTCTTTTTCTTTTGATTTTTAATCTTCCCTCGACTTTCTTTTTACTTGGGGTGGGTGGGGAGAGGTGGTTTGCGCGGTATGATTTGGTTGTTATTTTTATTAGGAGGAGGAGGAGGAGAAGAAGAAGAAGAGAAGAAGAAGAAGAAGAAGAAGAAGAAGAAGAAGAAGAAGAAGAAGAAGAAGAAGAAGAAGAAGAAGAAGAGGAGGAGGAGGAGGAGGAGGAGGAGGAGGAGGAGGAGGAGGAACAAGCAAGAAACAAACATTGATACAGAAGACAGAAGAGTAGAGAAAGAGAGGAAGAGAGTGCGGATATGAGATGTGATGGGATTTGTGTGTGAGGAGGGAGAGGATGAAGGGCAGGGGTTTGGTGGGTTAGAGATTATGGACGAGGATGTGGATAGGGGCATTAGAGTTTGGTGAGATGTGTTTGTGTTTGTCTTTATGGAAAGTCGATTGATATGTTTTGTGGGAGTTTTGAGGGCTTAGTCTGGTCATGTGTTATTTTGATGCTTATTTCTTGGGAGAATGTATGTAAAAAAACGTCTATCAAACAGCTAATATCTAAGTGTGAACATGAATCATTCACACCGCCGCATTTCTTCAAGCGACCAACAGACATAGCAAAAGTCGAGTCATAACATGTAATTATAATCCTCGCAGAATTGTTAGATACACATTAACACAACAAACAGTGAGGTATTAACATCATCAAACATGCGGCTTTAGCATTTTCGTCGTACTTTCTACTTTCTGCATAGAAATTTGAGGATCTGCTCTCTTTCGCATGAGGAATGGTGTTTGGGGAGTTAAATTCGTGTGTGTGCTGAGAAGGCTGAAGTGAAATCTGTGTATGTGATGGAATGGAATCAAGTTTTCTGGGGAGGTTGGTGATTAAGTCGGCATGTTTCAGGAAAAAAAGTTTGTGAATTGGGAATTTGAAAAGAGTTGTAGGGACGTTTGAAGGTGTGGCGTTATATCAGACGGGAATTCATGGAAGTTTCTTGCTGGTGTTCAATTTCTTGAGTAGCATATCGATTAGGGTTATTTATTGAATGTGAGTGAATGAGTGAGTAGCTATGCCAATTGTTGAATCGCAATTGGGACAATGAAAAAATAATTAAACACGAAGTTTCTCATGGAAGTAGGTATTGAATCTTATTTGGACAGTGACGGTTATGTCGAGCCGAATGAATGAAGCATTGATGATAATGGCTAAATAAACCCCAGAACACTAAGAGATATGGATATCGTAAAATTTTGAGGTACTATCAAACCCAAGACAAATGAGAACAAATGTCCCGAATAACACCGCCTGAGTACCTAATCGAAAATAAAGGTGAATATTTGATTTGGATATAAATGCAAAAGAAATATCTCGTTCATAACTTTGAAGATATATTTACATGGCTGGGTAGGAAGCTTGATCATAATTACAGGATTCGATTCTTTTCTGATCGAGAAGACAGTAGTGGAAGATGTCATACTTAAGTCGGTACTTCTCTCATATCACTCTTCCCCAGATGTTTTAGGTAGAATCCTCGCCCAAGCCGTACAAAGTACCATTTTGACAACCTTCCTCAATCCGTTGGATGTCTTCCTCAGTGATTGGTATATACTCAGAAGATTCTGGTCCATGAATCATGCTATAGCAAACCTGAGGATGGTTAAATCCCCATGGCTCGAAAAAGAGTCCCATTGACGAGTTGGGAACCAGTGGCTCTTCCCATTGTCCAGGCACATTCATACAGAACTTTCCATTTTCGATGAAGCTTTCGTCGACTTGTGAGAGGCATCGACCTGCACTGGTTTCATCGCTGCGTGGCCGCCCAGTTTCACATAAGAACATGGGGTCAAGATGTGAAAATTCCGGCCGAGTAGCACTAGTTATGTTAATTGAAAGATCATTGGCTTGATCTTCCCTAAAAATCTCAAAATGTACGTCCCTACAGCAATGAATGAAATGACCCTTGAGCCTGACCTGTGCGACGCCCTCTTCATTGCTACTTTCTTCATTGCTACTTTCTTCATCGCCACTCTCTTCATCACCACTCTCTTCATCACCACTCTCTTCATCACCACTCTCTTCATCACCACTCTCTTCATCACCACTCTCTTCATCACCACTCTCTTCATCACCACTCTCTTCATCACCACTCTCTTCATCACCACTCTCTTCATCGTCTTCTAAAGTACGTGAAATGACATCGAACCCTGACGCAACAAAAAAATTGGTCCATTTTCGAATTAAGGCATTAGTAATTTCGATATTCCAACCCGAAAATTTTATGATATATTCAACGCCGCTCATGTATTTAGAACGGATATTAGTTGTGCACAGCTCGTCGTTGATTTTAATGGTGCTAAACTCGTTTTGGAGATTAGAAGTGACAAATTGTCTCAAAAACGTAGTGAGCTTGTACTCGTTTAAGGTTCTTGTAAGACCAATGTCAGGATTTAACCAATGAGTATATAATGAACTGAGCCATGAGGATAGAGACCTGTTAACCATGACATTTATGAAAGCGAATGACAGAAATAACGGGATTTTCCGAAGGGCGACTATATCTTCTAAAATCCAAGCTATTAAAAAGTCGACAATTTCGGTATCACGTGAATATTCCATACTCCATAGCAAAAACAAAGGAGACCCTTCTTGGAGTGACAGGGTTGGTTTACATTGATACATATAACGCCATATGGAAATACTGAAAGATAAGGAATCTAGGTGTGTGAAAAATAACGGCCAAAGCTCAAACCCAGCTTCGGATATGGCAGAAAAAGAAGTCAATGTCGATGCTCTCATTATTGGAAAACTGTATTGATGTATGAGTACGTTTCCTTGTGAGTGGATTGCATATAGAATAACCTACACGCCAATATCATCCTTCCAGTATACATCTGCCCCAAGATCGAGAAGCATTGTGCAAAGCTGTCCGTTGTCATTCATGACAGCTTTCTGTAGAACGATAAGCAACGTCACTTTATGGATCTTGTGTGTTGGGTTACTTACATGTAAAAGAGACTCGCCTTCCTCGTCTACATCATAAATAGATGCTTCGCCGCGATCTAGCAACATCTTAACAGCTTGAACACTACCATCTCTACAAAGTTCAAAAATTTCTGAATCATTTGATCGACGCCGAACAACATCAAGTGTATAACGATCAAAACTGCTTGTCGTCATGAATCTGAAACCTTTGCGACATGTCGTAAATCCCATTAGAAATTCAATCAGAAAAGTTTTGGTTGTTGTCGAATTTTCGGCATCATCTGTGCCATCGTCGTCGCTATACCAGTAAGTGGTAGAAGTAGTTCGAAAATTGAAAGTGCCCAGTAAAAAATTTGTCTTTTGTTGATTAACGGATTTAGAAAAACTACCACGAGAACCTTTCCATATACCAGAGGGAACAAAGTTACTCTGTGTCGTTTCTTGTGATGTTTGAAGCGCAATTTGGTGGGATGAGCTTGTTGTAGCGATAGAACTGATATTCGCAGTTAGGACATCGAGCTTGCTATTGACTTGAATCAAAGAAACTCTATATCCTAGTCAGTCAATCAAATAATGAATTCATCGGTAGGACTTTATGTTACTGTTGCCTGCTCCCCTGTAGTAAGGCCATAGTGGTCTTCACGCTCTCAAGGTTATCTCTGAACCTCTCTATCTTGCTTGCTTTCAAGGCCATTTGAACTTTTCTCCATTGCCTACCGAGACTCCCATTGGCAACGGATAGATTCCTCGACAGTTCTGAGATAAAATCTGAGAGTTGATCAATATCGTCCTTTGCCAATTCAAGAGCGTCCTTGACCATGCTTTCGAAATTTGTGGGTGTGCTACCAGCTTCATATTCAACTCGAATTGTATGAAAGACACTAGCCACAAGTCGAAGCTCTTTGGACAAGCGGCGAATGTGTGAAGGAGCATCCTGAACAGCCTCCCAGAATTCAGCAGCTTTTCTCAGGGCATCCCCAAGTTGTACCGCTAGTGTTGCAATACTAATGATGCTTGCTGTGAGACCAACAGGATCCGCCATAATGCACAATATCAAGACTGATCCGAGAACAATGAATGATACGCGACAAACAGATTCGTATTTATTAGGAGCAAAGGAGTAAGTCGCAATAAACGTATATTTAATTAGTGTGCTGTACTCAGCATCAAAAAGAGATAAGCCTCACACAGCCCAACTAGCTGACCAATCATTGGAGTGAGGCACTGCTGCATGACAAGGGCTTTAGCTGCAGATGTCACAATTTAACCGGGATATAAGTCGCGAATAGTTATCGTAGCTGATTTACCCTATTAACTACAGTAATGTGGATATTATGAAGTTCCTTTTAATTCTGCCTCAACCTCCTCGACAACAATTGCCCGTACATCTTCCCAAGAAGTACTGGGTACAACTCTGACTCGTTTCTCTTTTTCTTCTAAACCAACAAATTCTTTGGGGAGTACTGTATCGAAACTGAAGCTCTTTTCATCCTTTAATGCAAGGTCAACAGCATTTGCAAATTTGGCAGGGTGTGCTGTTGAGAGAGAAATGTGATATGCATTTGGTGAGCGGGAAATGGATCGTAATGAAGCAGCTACACCAATGGCCGAATGTGGATCCAAAACATAGGAACCGCTGGTATAGAAATCCTTAATTGTGTCAATGGTTTGCTTGTCGCTGACTCTTTCGCTCTCGAAATCTCTATTCGCAGCCTTGAGGATTTCGTCTTGGACATTGAATCCACCCTTTGTTTTCAATTGTTTAAGCCAGACTTCGACTTCCTGACCGGCTTGCTTTTTATTCCATTCATCATCCATACCAGCGCCAGAGGCATACTCGTAGGCCAAAAACCACAGCAATCGCTCAAAATTACTTGAGACAAGAATGTCCATAGCTGGGCTAAGAGTCTCCTTGACACCATCTTCATGTGCCTTAACTCCATCTTCGGCAAGTCCACCTTCAGCTTCGACACCATGAACCGCCTTCTTCTCGTAGTGTCCTGTCTTCCAGAAGCGGTACAAGATATCATTCTCGTTTGTCGCAATCACAAGCTTTTCAGCTGGTAGACCCATGCGCTTCGCGAAGTATCCAGCCAGAATATCACCGAAGTTACCAGTAGGGACCACAAAGCGAACTTTGTTTTCGGGTTTATATCCAGATGACTTTTGAAGAGAGAAGTACGCATGGAAATAATATGTGGTTTGTGCCAAAATTCTCGCCCAATTGATGGAATTGACAGCTCCAAGGTTCATTGTCTCGTTGATCTGCGGGTCCGCGAATAAGGCTTTGACGGTATCCTGAGCATAATTAGACATGTAGAACATATGTATATGTATGACTCACCTGGCAATCATCAAAAGTGCCTTCAACCGCCAAGTTGTGCACATTGGCATCCAAAACTGTCGTCATTTGAGCCTCTTGCACAGGGCTTACTCTACCCTTTGGATGTAGAATGAATACTGAGACATCCTTCTTGCCTCGAAGACCGTAGATAGCTGCAGATCCAGTGTCACCACTTGTAGCCCCAACAACTGTAAGATGGTGTCTGTCTTTTCCCTCCTTGCCCTTGTTACGTCTGACGAGGAAGTATTCGAAAAGATTTCCAAGTAATTGTAATGCGACGTCTTTGAATGCAAATGTAGGACCGTGGAATAATTCTAAAAGGTAAAGATTATCCTTTTCGCTGAGAGGAACAAGAGGTGTAGTCTCCGGGTCGCGAAATGTGGAGTAACTTCGATTTATGATATCCTTCAAGTCTGCGGGTGGGATTTCGGAAGGAGAGATGTAGAGGGAAAGGATTTCGAATGCGAGGTCAGAGAATGACAAGTCCTTCCATTTTGACTCCCAGTTCTCAGGTACTGATGGAATTTGTTCAGGAATGAATAATCCTCCATCAGCAGCGAGACCTTTCAGCACGACTTCTTCGAATGATAATCCGTAGTCGCCACCTCTGGTCGACAGATATCTTTGTGAAGGGGTATGGTCAGTCATGATGCTCAGTTTATAATGTAAATAGATGCGAATAACTTCAATTGAAACAATGTTTTTGATCAATGCAAAGATCCGCTCCGATGTCGGTTTCTGTGCGGAAGCCCCGCCATCTAGCGCCTCCTCCGCAACCCCGCCGTATAGCGGAATCTTTTGAACATTCACCTCGTCAACTCCTCCGTCGACAGTTTACATCAATATTCTATCCGACGATCCGTTATGATGAGATCAAAATCGAGACTGATTGTTTTTCTAAGAAGGCTCACATTTGCACCTTTTGTATCACATTGGAGAACGGTAAAATGCCGTATCTCAAGTATGGAGACTGCAGCATCCGGAAGAGGTGACTCTTCTCCTTAACTGCCTATTTGCCAGGTAAGTTGCATATTGCGTGATTGGTGGATGGATCTCTGCAGGTGACCATATACCTGCTGTTCGCAACAGAACCATCAAAAAATACAGATTGCTTGGACGTTCGTTCATAGAATCACATCATGGCACAAAATATCTACGATTAAGAGGACTTTTTCGAAGCATATGCGCAGCTTCCACGCTCTGTTCATGGATTGGAAAAGGCTCCTGAATTTCAAGTGCTACGTTCGTGGTTACCATACCGTGAGAGATCAAGCTTCCTAGATCTTGGATGCGGGTTTGGCTGGATGTGTAGATGGGCGCGAGAAAATGGTGCAAAATTTGTTCAGGGTACAGACATATCTGAGAACATGTTAGCTCGAGCACGAGAGTACCTAGAAGATCCTCCTGTAAGCTATTGCAAGGCCGATCTCGAGATGCTACAGATACCTTCAAATCAGTTTCATGTTGCCTACAGCTCTCTGGCTCTTCATTACGTCGAGAATCTACCATCTCTTGTCGAGCAAGTCTATAAATCACTGGGGCCTGGACGAGTTTTTAGCTTTACTGTGGAGCCTCCCATTTGGACTGCTCCACGAAACCCTGACTGGATTAAAGATGCGGAAGGTAGAGACGTCTGGCCTCTAGATGGTTATTTATTCGAGGGCTCTAGATCGACGGACTGATTGGCAAAATGTGTAGTCAAACAACACCGTTCGATTGCTACATATATCACGATTCTTCTTGATGCTGGCTTCATATTGTCTGCAATTAATGAATGGGGACCAACACCAGAGCAGATAAGGGAATATCCAGACTGGACTCGAGCAAGGCATCGTCCTCCCTTTTTACTTGTAAAGGCTACAAAACTGGCCAATTAGATTACTTGAGTCATCACAATACCGAGCAATAGCTTGAATGGCACCCATATCGGTTTCTGGAAATGTAAAACGGGGCATCATTTGTGTCGCTTCAGGCGAACGATATAGAAGGTGTATTTAAGATATGTACTCTTTTCAACATTCGACATTAAATCAATGAACCAGCTTTTAAAGTTTTGAATTGTCTAGAAACCACCTGGAGGATTCAGATTTACCATACAATTCAAATTATCTATCTCCAAAATCATAATGGCTATTATTATGTAATGTTAAAACATCAGTGCTTTCAATGTCTGATTCTGTCTGAGTGATGGTGTACCACTTTTTACGTCCCAATGGAGGCCTGCATTACATGGGCATCAAGCTGTAAGCACAAGCCAGCTAATCCACCGATCACCAATCTCAAAATCCATCCGTTCTTAAGATGACTCCTACGACATCTTTCTGGAATCAATCGATCGTCGTGTGCTCTTGTGATGTTCAAATCTTCTCGCGCAGATTATCATGGCTGGTTAGAATTCAAAGAAAATGCCCTGCCTAGCAATGTATTCGGCTACCTACTTGTCCAATACTTCCTCCGGTATTTCAAGAGCAAATCTTTCGATACTGCATGCTATGAGGATCCCAAAGAGATCGCGAAATGCGGGGCACTTGGCCACCGAAGCTTTTTGAAACAACAATTACCAATCCGAGAAGGTCCCAGACCTGAGAAGGGCAAATGGGTACCTTAAGGTCAACCCTCCAAACCTCCAAATGAACTACTAACGAGCCAAAATAGGTAGTGCCCCACAGGCAGATCAATCAGTTCGGTGAGAAAGATATGCACAAACTAATCGATCAAACCATCATCGACCTAGCCAAAACATATCCTGAACACGTAGTTCTCACTACATCTGCCCTCGAAAAGCATGGCGACGCCCTCCTAATTACAGACAACATTCCAACACCTCATCTCCCAGCACGGAAGACGAAACGAGAGATAGCACATGTTCATACGGAAGGAAAGAATGTGGATTATTCAATGCACGCAGTACTCTCGCCTAAGGATTGCAAAGATGTGATTGAGAAGGGATGGGGTGAAAGAATGACCTTGGCTGGCACATTAAAGATGCCTACGGAATATCTGATGATATATACTCCGAGGACAGAGTCGGAATTGAAGATTGTGAGAGATATTTTGGAGGCTGCTATTGGGTTTATGACTGGCGCGACGAGACCTGTGGAAGAGTAGCGGATAGACTATTCAGCCGAGAAAGACACATCACAGTTGACAATTTACAGTCTAATCTTATCTTTTTTGGGTATATATATCTGCATCTTCGTGATGATAGAACATTGGGAATAGTCATTTCAAACAATTTCTTACTAATTATCTCCAGCAAGAGTATCCCTAGTGGGAATTGCAATCCCTTGTTCTATTCGGTCACAAGCCTGATGCAATACACAAATAGTTAACAGTTTAGAGTCAAATACCACAAAAGCACCTTTAAGAGTATTCATTCCATTATCTAAAAACTGAGTATCTGGCATAAGAAATAATAGCTATCTAGTGAGTTTTCCTAACCTAAACTCATTATCCACCCAAACCATCCGACCATTTCCATTCCTATCCTTCCAGGCTTGCGCCATTCTTGTATGTACCGTGTGTCCTATCCCACCCATCCTGTTCCATCCTGTTTCTTCGTTTCGTTCATATCTCTTTATTTAACAAGGGGTATTGTTTTCATTCATCCATAAGAAACCGCAAACCAATCCACACGCATGTCGCACATAAGACCAAAAAAAAAGTACAAAAGAAAAAAGAAAATACATGTCCAGTTCGTCAACCCGAGCCTTTCATTCCCAGCCATCAAACAATCAATCGCCCAAATCGCAAAGTCCCAAGAAAACGAAAAGAATCCAATAAATGAAACCAACATCCATCAATGATTCAAAGGATACGGATGATACTTCCCATCATTGGGATACAAATCATCATTCGCACTCCCCACACTCCCACCACTCGATCTCGATCCTCTCGTTCCCGCAACCCCAACACTAGCACTAACCGGTACCTCTCCTCTAACATAAGGCACCTCATCTCTCTCCCTCCTCCCATAACCACTTCCCATCCCCGGATATCCTTGTGGCGCACTCGTATATCCACTCGGCGAAGTCCCATAGCTAACACTTGCCCTTCTTGCTCGTCCCGGAACTGCATTCGCTCCCATAGAACTCAATGGTGTAAATGGATTCTGCATTTTAGTCGTTGGCGGAGTGCCCGAGATGCGTTTTTCGCGAGAAGGAAGGTCTTCGTCTCTGTATCGAGGGTTGGGACTCATAGGATTAACATCCCTCTCGTCGTCGCGATACAGTGGTGAAGGAGGCGCATCTCTGTAGCTTGTTCTTCGCTCTCTAGTTTGATGTTGCGCTCTAAGTCTTTCCTCTTCTTTTCTCCTAGCTTCCGAATCGCGCTCTTTTTCGCGGCGTGTCATGGGTGGAGTGTTTCTCTCCACTGTTACTGGAATTCTTTCTCCTCTGTCCTTCTTCTCGGGTGTAATCTTAACATTGGCATCGGATCCACGAACTCGAATCCCATCACTCTCTTTCGCTTCTCGTCCATCTTTGGCTCGAGACTTCTCTTTCTTCAAATCTTCAATTATACGGAGAGAATCATCTCTTTCACGACGGAGCTCTCGTTTCTCCCGATTGCTTTCTACTAATGTTTCTTCTAGACTGCGATTTCTTGTTTCGAGAGATTTGACGCGTTCTTTGAGTGTACTAAGTACTTCATTGAGGGCATGAACATTTTGTCTTTGTTCTGCGCGTTCGGCGTCGGTATAGAAAGATGTCGAATTTACTGGCGCAGTAGCAGAATTGGAAGAAGAGGAACCGACTCCAGAATCAGAGGGATGACGTTGATGAGAGAATGAGGGACGACGGGGTGTAGATGTAGGTTTAGATGTAATGGGTGGTGATGAGGGGTTTCCGCCGTGGACCGAAGATCCCTTGGTGGAAGAAGTGTAGTGCACTTTCTTGACAGGCTTGGAAGACATGCTGAGGATGTTGTGTTTGATTACAAAGGGACGTTTATGTACCACTGTAACGATTTGTGTAACCTGAAAGGTTTGCTCCGAAGCAGCTCGTACCAATCGTACGTTGTGTTTCTGACCCGACGATATTAGATTTCGATTGATAAATCAAATGAGAGCGGGAAAATGATTGGATGATGAATCGAGATATTGATGCAGTAGACAGTAATCTATTCGTCGCTGATGTGAATTGAATGGATAAATAAGATCAATTCTATTCGAGAATGATTATTTGCAGGTAAGATAAATGTAGATGCAGATGTGGAAGAGATGGGAATCGAAACAATAGATATAAGGCTGAAGAAGAAACTCCTCTTTTTTATTCCTCATTCCTGGCCGGAAATTTATCAGATATATACTCCTCCTATTCTGCACAAACTTCCAAGCCATCCGATACATAGCCATATCATTACAATACCATAGCCAACCTGTCCCATGAAAATGAGCACGAGAAGGATCAATAAACATATGACTCTTCCTCGAAAACCGGTGTCTAATATCTATCGTTCTTTTGCTTAGCCCAGTACCTGCCTACGAAGCATCCGGGTTTCGAAACAATCATGTACCTTTTCTGCCTTGACTCGATTCGAGCTTCCAATCACAGCCTAAGTCCTGCTGGGGTATTTGTCAATTCGCACTTTTCCTTCGCGGCTCATGGCGTAACTAGGGTGGAAAAGGGATGGTTTCCTAATGATCTCACCGAAGTGGATCCTGGCTGATCATCCCGTTGTGCATATTTCTGGCGTAAATTCAATCGCGAGAGGAATCTTCTGTTTATTCCTTCCTCATTTTATCATCTTCTAAGCATCTAATTACTCGGAGAAGACCCATCTGCCATTTCCGATGTCTCGAAATCGTAATGTAAAGGGATAGAGAATGAAATTACTTTTTGAGCCCCCAAACTTACTGTATTCTCAACTCTTAGCTAGAATCCCAAAAATCCCAATTCCATGTCCGAATCTTTCGTAAACCATCAAATGATGATGACTCAGTCTCAAACATCCCTTTCCTCAGCTATCTCCTCGTGGCTTTTCTCGCGTCTAATCACGCTGATTGGTTAGCGAACGATTGAGAAAACCAAGCCCTTGTTCACACAACCCATTTGACCCCAGGAAAAGAGGCAGTGTTTGTAGATGTTTCTCAAGCCTTGTCTATATCGTTTTCTTCTTTCCGGATTTTGAATTCGCAAGAATCGTTCGCAATTAGTCAAAAAACGCCAGGGCAGATCGCTAATAGGTTCTCTCAGGGATCAAATTTAGGCTGTGCCTATTCCATGACATAAAATACCTCGATTGTTAATCAATGATTAGATTTTTAAGCACATCTTATTGGATACTTCGAGTACTGTATACGGATTAGGTTAGAAACGCCCAATTCGGCGAAGGTCGGAATTATTTAGCTAGGGTCGAGAAGATGGATGCGATGGATGGGAATTCAAGTATTTTCCGTTGGGTTAACGTTATACTAACAGATGCTAATATTGTGGGTAGGACGGTTTGAAGTCGGAGGACAAAGTTACGAAGGCTTGAGCCTCAAAGAGTGGAAACTTTTCTTTTCTTACTTCTTGGGAGAACGGAATAACGATATGGATGAGCATGGTGATAGAGTTGTGTATGCACAAAATATCAAAGAAGAAAATTAGAAAGTGGCATGCGAATCAGACAACATGTCGGTGCGTAAGGTGGTGATGCGGGGTGGCTGCATGAAGGGGGGGGTACATTTCGATTTTTAACAATTCATTGTTTTTTGTTTGTATATGCAAAAGCCCTCCCTTCAATACCTTCGAGATTACTCACACGGTACACCTTCATGATTGTTTTACTTTCTTGACCAATCTTTGAATCCCCAATTCCTCATTTCCAACAATCAACCCACCATCCGTCCACAGCACGGGACTCTACATAAAAAAACGTTCAGTTTTTATGACTCTCCCCCCTTCCCTTTTCCCCTTTCGCACCCACCCTGCCTATTATTCACGTGTCAAAAATCTCAACAGTCTTTTCGGATTTTACAAAGCGATAGGCTATGGCAATGTAACCTACACTAAGAAACCTAGACTGCAAACTAGTAAACTGCCGAGACGCAAGTTTGACATCAAATATGCATCGATCAATTGCAGTGTGATGAGTAAAATGCAGTTTCTATCGTTTATCGTTTATGAAGATTAGATAGAGAAATAATGTCATGCTTTAAAGCTATAGCTTGTACTCGGTGTATGGCTCATTGTATTTCCTTGAGGGACACTGGAAAATCGGTGACTGGAATGTTGCCGTGTCAATTAGAACTAGCTTCTGTGAAAACCAGGAATCAACTCCACGATATTTATTCTTTTCTTTTTGCGTGTACCTCCCCGGAGTCCTTTGCTTGCGCATCCATAAACCATTAATTAAACTATGATATTATACAATCAGCAACTCAAACAAGATCCCAAATTAACTCTAACTGACCCGTGTGTCCATGCCGTCAATGTAGAAGCCCGAAGGCAGAACTGTGCAACCCCCTCATAACCCCTCACCTAAACTCTAATGATCATCCTTTTTTTCGCTTCCCTCTCAAGGTCACTCTTTTAGGTGGGGCACAGATACTCACATATCTCACACCATGAAATGGGTTGAGAGTACATTTGCGTATGCCAATTGGCGAAAAGAAAAGACATCGATTTTTGCAATTGATTGTGCATACACAACACTCCCGGGTATATAATACAAAGCCGCATAAGAGGTACCAATCAATAAACGCTGATATTATTTGAGAACATCCAATTGTTTCACAATCTCTTCATCCAAGAAATCAAAATAAAAAAAGAAGAGCTACAAACAGAAGCAGACCAAAGTTCGGCGCCCCAAGGTATAAGTGCAAGTGTAACAAACAAAACTCAATACATTCATTTTAAAGAATAGAAAACAAGCAGACTAGATCTAAGCAGCTATAAGGTATCAAAAATCAGAATTATTCAGCCGCATCGTGAAGAAATCATCCTCTCTTTTTTCTGTTTTTCTAAGGATCGTTAGTTTGTGAGCGTTGATGTATAAGTGTGGCGTAGTGTACGTACATATGATTCGCCGCGCAAGAACTTTCTGTGAACCTTTTTCTTATCGTCGTTCCTAAGTCTTCATATAAAATTAATAGTGTAAAAATCTCATGAAAATCCGCCTCTTTCTCGTTGTCGGTGAAGTTAAGAGCAGCGACGTCGCCTTGGATGTTGAATCTGAATACGTAAATCGTGAAATAGACATCGCAACTATAATCGAATATCGCACCTAAAAATCCCCTCAAACCCCCTCAACACGAAATCCTTTACCCACAATCCACCTTTTCAACTGTCCCAACTTATTGTCCTTCTCCGCCAACCATCTGTTTCTCTCACTGAGCTTATCATCCATAACTTGGATTAACTCCCTCAACCTCTCAATTTCGGCAACTTTATCCTCCAGTCTTTCTTTTAACCCCCCTTCATTCAGAATTCCTCTCCCAGTCAACCCCCTTCTCATCAATCTGACTCTCTCCTCCGCCTTCTCACCCCTAGACTCAGCTCTTTCCCTCTTCGCCTCCAGTTTCGCAACCCTTTCTTCAAGATACTCGATATCCCCACTCTTCTCCTCACTCTCCCTTCTTAGAACCTCTTTATCCCCCTTGAGTACCTGGACTATATCTCGCAAGGCACTATTGTCAGAGATCAATTGCCAGTTCCTGCTCTCTGCAATTGCGAGTTCTGTTTTGAGTGATTCGACAACAGCTTGTAGTTCGGCATTGCGGTCTTCGAGGTCGCTTGCTAATTCATGAACCATGGTGCGGGATTGGGAGGTGGAGCGACGATGAGAGTTCGAGTTTGAGCGAAAAATGATGCGTTCGTGGCCTTGACGATCGCGTTCGAAAAATCCGCGAGAGCGAGGGCGATCGTAGGACATTTATGTTGTGAATTTGTGTTTATGAATTGGGGATTTGGGGATCAAAATAGCAGATGAAGAAGGATGTTTGATGTATCCAAGTAGATTGGTGGAAGATGAGGTGTGAATTGACGAGGGTTGAAAACCACTAGTTAACCAATGTTTTTTTAGAAGTAGGTAGAAAATTAATTGGGATGGCTAAATATGCAAGTAAGTATGACCTGCAGCTTCAGAAGCGCGTATGTATGTATGTGTAGAAACGGTATTGGATAATACACTTGTCGGATTGTTCAATAAGGAGGGAGAGGTTTACAATATATGTATAGCTGCCTACATCAAGAGAGCTCACGCGCGTAATAGATCAGGCATAGGCAAATTGCAAGATTTGTCTAGCACATCTCACGATTGTCGAATTTTCGCACAGCCTTGTGAAACATCATGTGGCAAGATGTGAATGTTTTTTTCATAATCTAGATCTGAATAGAAACTCCAGAACAGGATTGACAAGGCTATGAAAACACGAAAGAGAATTTCGGAGTATCGTAGAAGAGATTCGCGGCTTCGGCGTCAATTCTTTCTCATGGAAGGTGAGAGCCGAGATGGAGAAACGCCTCATTTGGATTACTTCATTCCGCATCTCATCCGATCTCATTCATGCTTGAGAAAGCGATTTATCCGTCCGTGTGTCATATGTGAGTCTGACTGGGGAGAAACTTCTCGCCACATCTTCATTGAAACGTCTAAAAATGGGGACAAGGAACATGGCATAGAAAAATGTCTCACTTGCCTTGCAATACCTATTATCTTGCCAACCTCTCCATCCTTCCTCCATGTCAAGAAATTATACATGCCCAACAGGCGTCTTCTCCCCGATACAGAAACACAACTCCTGTCGTACAAAGCTTCCCCAAAAGTACCAGCCATTCAGCTATCCAAGGATAAATGGTTTGCTCGGAGGATTTTACCCCTCCCGTACACTTGCGGGAGCTAAAGCTATATCATATCCAATGACTCTTTTCAATAACTTTGACCCAAAACGAAAACTGTTAGAGCATGGCCTGCTGTGTGACCAACTTTCGAGCCTCTAAATTACTAGAATGTGGAGTGGCTGTGCGGCCCCCAAATATAAGGCTGAGGCGTAATCATTTTTGAAAACATTCGATATCGTTTGAGTAATGTCTTGCAAAACAATTTCCCAGGGAAGCTTGGCTTCTCAAAGTGCAAATGCTGATGTCAGATTTCCCACAGTATCATTCCACTTTCGGAACTTTCCAAACCAGCCACTTCACAAGATGAGATCCTAAATCTTTCAGCCACATATTGATTTATCGTCACGACGCAATCACAACGTTATTGAGGAAGCATTCAATCATTTGATGGCTTGTAAATATGGCTGGAAATGCGGCGGAGTCATTCAGACCCTGTCGGTCAAAATCGACCAACTAGTCAGAACTAGAAAAAAAATGATGACAAGACATGAAAAACGTGGTATGATAGAGGGGAAAGCTCTGCAAGGCAGAGTTTGTAAAGGCTGGACGAATGTGGAAATCGGATGCAATGATGAACAGAATTTCAATACTTTGAAGTACGTGATGATGTTCCCTGTGCCAGAGAAGAGTTTTCATTCTGCGTCGAGTGAGCGCGAGGACCATTCTTTACTGGGAACTTACTATGTTGTAAACCAACTGATTCAATCAAGCCAGCGGATCAAAAGGTTGTTGAATGGAGGAATTTAGACATGTTTGTTCTAGCAGCATGGGAGGTGAATGGATGGGCGAGGCTCTTAGCGCATCAGACACGAGTGCGAAAAGCTGGAAATCATTGCATAAGCCACACGTGATTGAAGAATAATTATGCACGCACAAGGCACACGCAACGAATGCATATATCCCTTAATGCATAGACAGCACAAAAAACCCACACGAGAATTCAAATCTTACATACATACAATACTCCTTTTCGGATCAACCACCGGCTTCCCAATGTGAAGATCTATCCCACTTCAATTTTATATACGTCCAGCGGTTAAGCGGCTATTTATGCAAAATAAACGCTTAGTATCGGATGAGATGCAGATTATTAAGTAATGTGCATAATGCATTGTGGTACTGTCTTGCCATCTTATATCTTGTAAGATGGTAGGAGATGCGGCCGCAAGCGGTCATCGTCTGCACGGAAGCTTTCTTGGAGAGGCTCGTGTAACAATCCGGGGAAGCCAGCCAAAAGTCATTGAAGTCGACTTTGCTGCCGCTGATCCACATTGCCATTACCGGTGCACTGTTGCGGGCTAAGAGCGGGTGGATTAGACACCGCATGCACTTCGCCCTGATTGAGATGTCAGCAATATTCACAATATAGGTTCGCAGTAGTTTTGCATATTGTTAGGCGGTGAATCTATTTATCCTATTCGCCCCACGAATTTTCCATCTAGAGTCTGAATGGCAAGCTCTCTTTTACCCGGATGCACGTGTAAGTATAAGCAATGATACTATTGATTGGACAAAAAAACCAAAGAGGCTACGCGAGGATTGACTAAGGATTATCCGAGCTAAGTCATCAGAAGCTTGAGCAAATATTCTCGAGCAATGAACAGCCTTCAAGTCCTAGACAGAATCTTGGAAAGCAAGTAGCTTCCTCAGTCTAACATATCATGCCATTTTTCGGTTCCCGATTGATTATCTGCAGGCATAAATTAATCCACAGCACTATGCTCTTAAAATATTCTTAGGAAGTGTACAATTGCCAATCCACCTGCAGCAACTATACTGGCAAGGAATGGTGCTCCCTACCAAGCATCTAGAATTACATCACTCAAACCTCTCTTGATCCATTCACCCACAGCTTCCTCACAAACCCCCAGTAAGCTCCCTCGCCTCCCTCACCTCTAAACATCTGCGCGTGCTTTGCTCCAACCATCTTAATTCTCTCAATCCTATACCCCTTCAAAGAACCTACTTCCCCATGCTCCTCCACGTCTTTCCACTCAATAACTTCATCTTCCTCACTATAAATATACCCCCTGGTAGCTTCCTTCCTTACCAACCTCTCATCATTCAACCCTTCCAATGGCCCCCTCACCAAATCTTTCCATACCCAATGCGGACTATAATGTACGACAAAGCACACTATCGACGCAGCTAGGATAGCAATAAGCGCTAAGGGTATGTACAACAACCAAGGAAGTTTGGCCCCAGGCACATGGAGAAGCGCGTGCAAATCTCGCTTAAACCTAGGTAGAGATGGACAGGAATCATATATGATGCTGGATATGGGAAGTGGTTTTTCTTTCAGAGATTGATACAACCCAGCGATTCCGTAAAATCGTTTAGCGCCTCCATTGCTAATGCAATGGACTAATAACCTCGCCCCTTCATCAGATGATTCGGAGAATAAAGCATCAATGGCAGGAGCGACATCTTTACGTCGTCGAGCTTCGGATTGGAGAAGGAACTGAGAAGTCTTCATAGTGCAGAGGACGATACGGGAGCGGGGGAAGAGATTGGTATAATAGGTGGTGTAGTAGGAGATATGCTTTGGAGCGGCATTGTTCCAGCTACAAAGGAGGATAGTAGATGGATCAGACGGGGGTGGTGCGGTGGCGCTGGCGGGTGAGTAGAGATAGACGCAAGGTGATAGTCTATTGAAGGCAGAGAGGGGTTTTGGCTGTACCATTTTTGTTTCACTTGCCATCTCAGTTGAAATTATCGATATAGTACAAAGATATGGAAGGATAAAAGATATTAAAGAAGATGAAAATTCGTAAGATGATAATTTTTTCACTTGAAATTTATATCATTCCGTGAATCCGCCGACTAGGCGATTGTACGAAAAAAAACTTTTCAAACCCAGTCTGACCAAGACTGCCAACGCGGCAGTTTTAATGAAGGGATCCTCACGTTCAAGAATCCGAATTTGTTGAGCAACGGGTTTGCCCCAGTTTGGTGACACTCCCGATACGTACGTATCGCCGGCTCGAAAGCGGGTCTTTCGTTGTCATACCGAGGTCCGTGGTTCTGTATGGGAACAAATGATATAAAAGTCATCATCATACATACTGACATCGGCGCTGATAATGAGATAAATATGACGGTCTAATTCGATCTTTGTAACCGGTTGATCATTCTAGATATGGCCCACGAAGTCACTAAAGCTTTCCTTTGGTACAACACATATCTTGGCAGCTGGAACTACAGATATCAAACGACCAATTTCGAGATCAAGTCAAAAACTGCACGGATTCTTTCAGTAATGATGTAGACTCATTAAGTAATGTTACTCATAACCCGATCATTTGATCTTTTTGGCACTGAATTGGGGAAATCTCTGAAGCTTACATAAGCTAGACCCCAACTTCATAGCCCTCGAACGTCAAATCAACATCAACATCAAAACAATCAGCATGAACTCAAGCTTTTTGCGGGACGCACTCTGTATCTAGTTTTTTCAAAAAGAAAAAAAAAAGAAAAGAAGGCTTCTCTGGTATCTCGGGAGTCCAGATACAAGCCTGTCGCATACCCACACCATCTCTCAAATTCTAGTCCGAGTGGAATCATATGAGCCATCCAACTGAAGCAGAATGCTGTTTGGAACGAAGAAAAGCACGCAGATCAGTAAAGAAGTCATAGCAGGCGAATTTATAAGTGGTATAGAGATTCTAATCGGGGCTCGTTATCCTGTCATATACCCATGCATGCACAAAGATGGACGAGAATTTTTCAGGTAGGAGACAAGTTTATTGCAAAGTTATTATTCTATATCATTTTAGCGTCTGTGGCATCAAAAGGCCCAGATGCCTATCCATTGTATCTTTCCGCGCGTTTGTAACGCAGGGGCTTACACCAATGAGACTCTGGATTGTTTTGGAATTACATGTTTCGGCGGAAATATTTGATGCGAAGATGCACCTCAAGAACTTAGGTCTAGAGGGCTAGATGGGGGTGATATGATTTATTGTAGGAAGAGGTGTATCTCTCTGGATGTTAGACAGCCAGAAAATTCAATATTGCGGTCTCTTTTAAGCTAAGCAGAGAGAAAACTTTGATTCGAAGCTAGCATTATTGACGAGTTATTGAGATAGAAGCGAGATTCAAAAGTGCTTACCAGGTATTGACTATTGTTAACGGTGTACTTAGTTTTGGATTCCTGCTCTAAAGCTATTGCTGTCAAATTGAAACTGTATGGCTCAGTACTCGGAATAAACCCCCAATCAAAAGGTTTAAGGGTCTTGGTCCAACGAAAATCTTCTGATTCTTGAATGGCTGGAACAAAGAATTTCAAACGTAATCATGCCCAGCCATTTCCTCACCCAGATTGCAGATTGGCCAGCTTGGTCTGATTGAAATGTTACAAAATTGTACAATGAAGTAGATTAATGTGGCGAGTAAAACTATAGATATAATGGCAGGTGATTTGGGAATATATGAAGGCATTTTTTGTATGACAATAAATCTCACATTTAAAAAATTGATGAACTCCGAATAACAAAAAGGACTTTAATATCATCATTATAAATCAAGAGATATCTTACGGCGATGATATGACTGTCAGGAAGCTGTACTAGCTACCGAGGTGCTGGAAACCTAGAACCGTAGTCGATGTGTTGTTTTTTTGTAGTTTAAGAGATGTCAAGCATTGCGAACAACATACTGAGATACTTATACGTATCATCGCCGAGTTTAAACCTACAATCACATCAGCTAATTAACAACACAAACCCCGAAGTGTCGAAGGTAAAGCTGCATCTGACAACACCTCTTAAAAGGGCGTACTCGCGTAATTAACAACGTCAAAATTCTACACTGAAGGAAGATGAGGCCAACAACTTAAGCTAGTCGTCATTATACAAGAAAATAAGGGTGTACCGATTATCATACATCAAGATTGAGGGATTTGAATATGGCATTGAAAGGAATGTGCTGATACCATCAATTTTAATTTTTGCGAGAAGCAATTTCCGCAAACTATTCCCTAACCAACGAGAAAGCATTTATCGACTCATCTTAAAAGAGTCATATCAAACAAGATAGTTCGAATAAATCAGAATGCTATACGATCATCAATAATTCGACCATCTGATCTGAAATATGGTAAAAAACTACCTGCCAGATTTCCATGTTGTTGGGACCTTGACCTTGTCCTTACAATCACTCTCGTTTCATTATTCTCATAGCAAGCTGAAAACAGTTCTTACTGTATCTTGTATGCTAGCTTCAACAGAACCAATCTCAAGATTGGGAAATTCCAAAGATGACAATAATAGCCTATCTGACAGTGAAAAGCACAAAATGGCGGCGATCGAAGTTGGTCTAGGGATTGGGGAAGTACAAGGGTCAGGATAAGCTCAGCAGACAGTAAATAGTTTTATTTCAAATCGCACAGCTAACGCAATCCGCTTACTGGTTGAGGTTTGGCCCTCCCTTTAAGGCGTATACTTCATTTCTACCTCTCGATGCGAAGTCCTCATATACCACCCAGAAGATATGTTTCTCAAATCCGTAGAGATGATTTGACAGTACCGCCGCATATATCTGTAGTGAATGAGTGACATAAGTTCTACTCGACTCTAAAAGTTTTTACGAATGATTCACTTCTCGTCTTATTAAAACTTTATCTTTGAGAATTGATAAATTTTATTCCCTCGTGCTTATAAGTCGCCTCTCCCACTCTCAGGCCTTACCAAATACTCATCAGTATATTGATGGCAAGGTGAGTCATAGGTTGTGGTGAACTGATCTTGCATATCAGTACCTAGCTTAGATCAACTACCCTCAAAAGACTTCCTGAAGATATTCGCATTCTTGGGATGAGTGTACCATATGACAATGCCAAAAAAACAATAAGCAAGAAAAAATGACAATAACTCCTCATCAGCAGGAGCTCAAGGGAAAGGAAGATTACGTTGAATTACGAACAGCGTCACAAAATTTTCTATTCCTTACCGAGAATCCTGATACTTATCAGTCACACATTCCCAACCAGGGCTACGGAAGACAGTCCTAGCAGAAAGAACAGCATACTCTTCAAGAACTAGAATGATTTGTTCTTCATCTATCTGCATGTTTCGTTGTGGTTCCAGCACGCCTATTACACAACCCTTTTATACTTGTGACATTCCCTTCAAAACAAGTCTTACTTTTCAAACCATATCAAAATTGCCTTACCCGATCTTCCCCACACCACACCCGCGAAATATCTAGTGCGGCACCCTCATGGCTAGCAAAATGATAGAAGGTGATTCACTGCTAGCTCTACACGTTGAACGATGTTGTATTCCATATGTTTCCTTTAAAAAGGTCGGTGACATCCTCAATCAAGACACCAACACTCCATATGGTAAGACATATGATCTATAAATGGGGAATGCGGCCCATGAGCTACATTCCACTTTAGCAATATTGAGACAGTGATCTCGCCGCCTCTTGGTGCCAGAGGGAATACTTCATAGTTTACTAATCAGAAAAGCTGAAAGACAATATGAAATAGAGAAACGACAACTGCAATGCCAAAGACAACAAGACTACAACCAGATGACAGAGATCAAGCTTGCACATTAGATAATCGAGCAACTCTCCCCCACGAATCTCGGGAGCGGAACCAGTATAAAACTCCGCGCCTCCTGTATTGTAGTCAATTTAAGGCGGGGCCACATACCACATGACATAGAGTGCGTGGTTTTCGTACATTCGTCATCCACGGGCATAGATAAGAGACAAATAGATGAACGGGAAACTTTGTGTAGTATTTGAATCTCCTAGCTCCGGGTGTAGGGTCTAGGAAATGGAGCAGTGTAAAGAGTTTTGGCAATAGCACCGAGCAGGTAAGAGCATGTTATTTATTGGATGATAGCCATCGCAGATGACACAGTTCGCTTTGTGGAGCATAGGAGTTAAGCCTATCAATGAATGCATCCATGAGAAAAAGACTAATGGAATGACCTCAGAATTTTGCTACGTAATACTAGATCGGACACGACACGCCAATTGGGAAGCCGTATAATTGTAATCGGGTCAAAACCTCCTACCCCAATACTTTCTAGCTCTCTTCTCTTACCATCACCTATGGCCTTGCGCGCATACTCGTAACTCATGCCTCTATCATACGTAACCACATCCCTGTGAGCTTCAATTTGGCAAGCTGAGAATAAACTCAGGTGTTGTTTTGAGTGATATTCTTGGGCTTTTGTGGCCTTTGAGGCACCTTAATGGGTACTCTTAATGACGCATTGAAGTCTCATATATCCGATAATGACTATATTTTCGATAGATTGGCGAACAATCGGTAATTTTTTATCGAGAGTTCATTGAACCATCGTTCTAAATAAGGAAAACTTCACTTGGGAGCTGGCCCTACAGGCGTGACTGGAGTAGACTTTGAAGAGTCCGCGGCTGGGGAAGATTTTGAAGAGTCTGCGGCTGGAATATCCACGCGAGCTCTTCCACCTCCGTTTCTACCACCCCTCCTTCCCATAGTTCCTCCTCTACCACCACGTGAAGCGGGATTAGCAGGTGACGGAGCAGGTGCTCTAGGGGCCGGACCAGCACGTGGTACTGAATTTCCAGCATTTCCCTTTCGTGGCATAACGTGAACAGTGCCTTGAGCCACGGAAACTGGATTCGCAGCCATTGCCTTCTTTAAACCTTCTGCATCTTCAAAGTCGGCATACGCAAAGCCTTTCTTTTTGTCTATCTCAACCATAGAGACTTTGCCAAATTTCTCTAGTGCTTCTTTTAGCAGTGGTTCGGTTACACCTTGAGACGGATTGGCATGTTTGATGAAAGCTTGTCGGGAGATTTTGGATGAAGAATCCACCTGAGCTTTTGACCCTCGGTTTGAGGTAACTTGTTGAGATGGTGCGGTAGCTGAAGCAGCTGGAGTAATTTTTGGAGTTGGTTTTGGTTGAACTTGGGGAGTAGATGAAGGCTGAGAACTGGCGGTACTTGGTCGTTGTTGGGATTTTTGATTATCGGGCTTTCTAAGCAAAACCATAGGTGTGGTTGGGGCGGAAGTAGTGGTAGTCGACGCCTTATTTGTAGATGCTTCCGTGTTATGATTCTGATTACCTCTCCTAGATCTTCGGCTACCTGATTGAGCGCTAGTCTGAGCGGGAGGAACCTTTGGACCGGTGGGCGTTGTAGGAGTAGCTGGGGAAGATGCGGTATTGTTTGAAGTTATCGTGGACTTTTCAGTAGACTCCGCCTTCACTGCACTAGCTGTATCGCGTTTGATACGACGATGCGCCTGTGAGGGATTGAGTCCGAGATCACGTCGAAGCATACGAACATGAGCAGCGACAACGGCTTGTCTTTCGTTTGCAGGAATTTTAGAAGTATCAAGCTTAGGTACATTCTTTTCAGTGCTAGATGAAGCAGAGGCGGAGGCTGCCGATGAGGTTGACGCAGCTGTTCTCTTGCCAACTTCTCTGTTCAAAATCTTGACAGCTTCTTGTGTGGCCCCAACTTTGTCGGATTTGGAATCCTTGTTAGACTTCTTGCCATCACCTGTAGAATTTGACCCTTCACTCGTCTTAGACTTTGAATTTTCCTGTTTCTTCGCTGCTTTGGCTGCCGATTCCTTCGTCTTATTGGCCTTTTTGTCTTTTAAGAATTGAACCAGAGGAGTTACTGTGACCTTCTCGGCCTTTCCTGTTGGGGGATCTTCGCCCTCTGCGCCGACTTCTTTTGTAGTAACTGGATTAGCCAAGCCTTCTAAAAATGCCATGAATTCTGGGTCTTGATCGATTGTTCCAGCGCGGGCATCTGTACGACGTTTGAGACCTGCGGGGACTCTGCTGTATGGTGCAAACTCGACAGTGGGTGGTCCAATAAGACAAGAATTTGTGTATGTATTTTTTGCATCTTCAAAACTGGACTTGCGCACGACGTCGGAAAATGGCAAAAGATGGTCACTATTGGTCAAGTGGAGATATGCTCGAGAAGGACGAGATGGTTTGGAGGGGCTGTGTTTATTTGTAAGTAATGTCGGCGCATTCTTCGCGAAAGAACATACTCTTTAGAATCCTTTCCTGGTTTGTATTGAAACCAATCAACCTTCCCTTGCCCTACCTTCCACTCGTCACCAAGTAGTGAGCAGAATTCCGCCTCCGTCAATCCGGGAGCTAGTCGACGAACAATAAGTTTCATTTTGGAACTTGCTGGCTTGCTAGCAGTTTGCTTAGAGGCATTTCCCGATGTCTGAGTAGCTGTAACAGAAAGAACTCCATTGGTATTATTGCGAGATCCTGCGGTGGTAGCCATCGTGATTGGTAGTTGTATAACGAATTAAACTTTGAGGTCGACTTTCTACTAGATTATTGCGCCAAATGATCTGGGGCCTGTAGCACCGAATAATTGATATTCACGTTCAATAATATGTACGCGCTCGCAGATTCATGAGAAGTACATTGGTCTAAAGAACTGTGACGGCCATCTGTTGAAGAAATCATCCACTTGATTGTATTGTGTTTGTGCAAGTAGGAAACAGCATTACTTATTATTGTACTCGAATATGTGATTGCTGATAAGGTTAGACGTGGGGCATCAGTTCTAAGGGAGTGCCCTTGGGTCGGAAAGCCTAACCACCGAGAATACGGTCACCATTCACATAATCTATGTGAACTTCTTCGGTTATACTACGGAATCGGGCATAGCGCAGTATGATTCCAAGTAACTCTCAGATGAGGCAGTTGAAGAGGCATTCTACCAGGAGGATTACGAACAATCATACTACGACGATTACGACAACTCCCCAGAGGCCAATATCAGCTTTGAAGAGGGCATTCCAAAAACCAATTGCGACAATTGCAGAGCGATAATTGTTGAGAAAGTATCCATACCAACAAGATATACCTGCAACCTCGAGACGATCTTAGAAAACCCGGCAGAATTCAAAGAGGATTCAGGAACGAACTCAACTCTCCTAGAGTCGAGAAATTTTAAGTCACCACATAATCCTACTTGTTCACGCATTCAGAAGAAAGCTCAAGACCTCGCCGTCGCCTTATCAGAATACACAACATGAGTTCCACAGTACCCCGCCCTGGAGCTGCGAAATTGGGACCTCGTTCTGGTCTGGAGGAGTGGTTAGCAGAGGCGAAACAATGTCATTATCTACCAGAGTGGGCAATGAAACAACTTTGCGAGATGGTAAAGGAGTGTTTAATGGAAGGTAATGCCTTTCTGAATCATCACCTGTATCTTCTTGTACTGATCTTTTCCCCAATAGAGTCAAATATACAGCCTGTCGCAACTCCCGTTACCATTTGTGGTGACATCCACGGACAATTTTACGATTTACTCGAACTCTTCCGCATCGCTGGTGGTATGCCAGGCGAGACAAATGTCCAAGCCCCCACCACTATGATCAACACAGATGCGCTCGAACCACCTACTGAGATTACAGATCCAAAATTGAAGAAAAAGATACGAAGTAGCGACAGTGGTATGGAAAGTGCAAGTGGAGGTGATGACGATGATGATGATGATGAACCTCGAGGACGGCCACGCACCGCAGGTGGATCAAATCGCAGTACGAGTTCCGGAGCTGATTCTGGGATTAATGTTAATAATAATCAAGTCTCTGGGAATGGGAACCAGAATTTCATCTTCTTGGGTGATTTCGTCGATAGAGGATATTTTAGTCTGGAAACTTTCACATTACTAATGTGTTTGAAAGCTACGTAAGTGAATCACTTCAATTGGTCAGACCTATCTCTAACAATACCAGATATCCTGATAAAATTACGCTCGTTCGAGGAAATCACGAATCTCGTCAAATTACGCAAGTCTATGGGTTCTACGAAGAATGTCAACAAAAATACGGCAATGCTTCGGTTTGGAAATCTTGTTGTCAAGTTTTCGACTTCCTCGTCCTTGCAGCAGTTGTTGATGGAGAAGTTCTTTGCGTTCACGGTGGTTTGAGTCCAGAAATTCGAACTGTTGATCAAATCAGAGTTGTTGCACGTGCTCAAGAAATTCCTCATGAGGGTGCTTTCTGTGATCTGGTATGGAGTGATCCTGAGGATGTTGATACTTGGGCTGTTTCTCCTCGTGGAGCTGGGTGGCTATTTGGAGACAAGGTTGCCAATGAATTCAATCATGTTAATGGTTTGAAACTTATTGCTCGTGCTCATCAACTTGTCAACGAAGGATACAAAGTATGCTATCTCACCTACTTAGATAAGAATGGAAATTTGCTAACAATGTTCAGTATCATTTCGCACAAAAATCTGTCGTTACTGTCTGGTCAGCTCCTAACTACTGCTACCGATGTGGTAACGTCGCATCGATTATGAACGTTGGAGAAGATCTCAATCCTAAATTCAGCATTTTCAGTGCCGTACCAGAAGATCAACGTGCAGTTCCAGCTGGTAGGAGAGGTGCTGGAGATTACTTCCTTTAATTATATCACACGTTCTTTACTGTCGATACATTCTTCAATTTTAGGAGATGTATACTGGATATCCACTTAGGCGTTCGTTTTTTAAAGGTCGGCATTTTATGAAGGCGTCTGTCTGGTCACATTACCCCTGTACAACATTAGTTGAATCTGGTTTCTGTCTTTTGTTTTTAATCTAAATCGAGATGATGGGTTTGGCTTGGCCTAATCTGGTCATTTGACACGGAATAGGTGTGGATTGAAAGGTGTCTATGGATCTTAGACCTTATGAGTGATGAGTTGATGAGAGATGGCTTAAGAAATACATGGCATGGTGTATGAAGCGTAGCATACAGCGCACAAGATGATGATACTAATCCGAGTCATTACACTTTGAAATTGACAAAGTCATAGCTTATAGAAACACATGTGAAATTACGAGAATGGAAGGTTTTAGCGCCAAGCGTGTAAAGTAAAGGGCCTCCAATTGAACATCGAGGAAATTCGGGGACTTTTGATGTGTCTATGCATGGTGCTAATACCTACCTACCCCGCACAACCGCGTCGTTCTTACTTTGTGACTCAAACTGATAGATGGATAAATGAGTCTTTTTTGTTTGGCATTAATTGCATTGCTAAGAATTCTTTTGTTCGAGACTGGGTTTTCCTCTTTACTTGTCCATTGAATTTGTCTTTACCTACCTCACATTGGATTATCTCTCTGGGATATCAATTATATATCACTTATAAGACCTGTAGATACATATATTCCCTCATCCATCTGACCGGAACCCTCGAATTTTCAATTACTCATTGATATTTGGCACGCTTTCTCAGTTCCGAAGAAGAATAGAATAGAGAAAGAAGAGAAACAGAAGAAGGAAGAAGGAACATGGTTAAATACTTCCCATCTATCTCCCCAGAACTGGCGGAGTGGGCAATGGCTCAACCAGTTTTCTTTACGGGCTCGGCGCCGACGTATGGGAAGCATGTTAATCTTAGTCCGAAGGGATTGCCGTGAGTTATTTTTCTTCTCTTTGGGGAGGAGAGGGAACGAGGAGTGATATAGATGAAAGGGGGGGTTGGAAAGTAAAGTGAAAGGAGAGAGGAAATATTTACTGATACTTTGGTGGTTAGAGATGCGACATTCAAGATTTTGGGACCGAATAGTTGTGCTTAGTGAGTTGTTGTCTTTTTTGCTTCTTTTTTGCTTCTTTTTTTTGTCTTGTGTGGATTTGGTGGCGTCTTGGGGCGGTGTGTTGATGAAGGGTGTTGTCGAGCAGGAATATTGAAGGATAATTAGGATTCTGTAATGGGGAAGTGGAGATGCGAACATCTAGAGAATGTGTGACTTTAGTGGTCATTTGATTCTCGTGATACATGCGGTTGTTGTGCTTCCTTTTGCGGGCTAAAACTTGCGTTGTAGCGTTTTTTGCTATTAGTCGATTTCATGCACATTTAGTATCGCCACTGTTTCTATACGCAGACTCCAAGTTTGTGGATAGTAGATCTGATGCTCTCTCAGTATCGATGCGACTGGCTCCGGCGTCGAGACTATTAGCCATATCTACGGTTCGTCCATTCATTTTCCTCGATCTCTTGCCTCTCAATAAATTACCTCCTTGCATTTCCATCTCCACACTAACTTCCTCCAAGAGAATAGTCGCGTAACAATAATGTTTTGTTCTTTCACCTCCACTCCCCGCATAATGCGATTTTTCTGTACGGGACATGTAGTCGAATGGAACACACCTGAATTTGCGCCTCTACTGGCTAAAATGGGAAAGTCGAATGTGGATGGTGCGAGAGCTGTTATCTTGTTAGACGTCTGGAAGGTTTGTTTTCTTCTTTATTCCATTGATCCTCACGGATGCATTCTTTGATTTAATTCGTTGGGTTTTTGCTCTTGACTTCAAGAGATGGTGTGTTCATAACAAATGAGACATTTTAGAGAAAATGGGGTTGACAGGAACATTAGGTCCAAACATCTTGTGGCTACGGCGTCCCTCTCCTCACACCGCTTGGTGTTCAAATCGACAATCCATCCTCTGGTCCCTGGACCGATCGTAAGACTCTGGGCCACTGGGCTGGTCAAAAAATAGAGAAGAATGAGATGCAGGATTACCAGTTGTTGAACAACACTTATTCGCATGATGCATTACCGGGATTGAAGAGTGCACGGAAACAGAAACTAGGGAATAGTGTTATAAGAGTCAAGGTTGATGAGGCATTGTTTTGGGGAAAGAGAATTGTGAAGGGGGAATGGAGAGGTGTGATCTTGGGGGTATTGATGAGCTTGTTTATGGCGTTGCTAATGGGATTTTGGGGCAAGGAGGGAGGACTCGAAAGTGTAGTAGGGAGGGTAACAGAGGTGAGAGAGATGATGGGAAACTTGACGGGGAGGAATCATTTGGAAGTTGAGCTTTGAGGGGATAAAGTTGCTATACTATCCTTTTCACCAGTCTCGATCTTTTCTTGAAACCCAATCTGTAGGTAGTAAGTACGACTAGATACGTAGGTAATCTTACATAAAGTTGCTCAAAGTTCAAATTCTATATCGATAGTAGACACAATATCTTCCGTCTGCTGGTACCCATTATAGACAGGATGTAACCTTCCACGCGTCACCAACCAACAATCTAATCTCCCCATCCCCCATGAAGCCTTACCTCATTGCTCCCATACCATCTCATCTTCCCCAGATCTCCCAAACGGCATCTCATAAGCACACCGTCATTTCATCCCTTCCTATTACAATTTTAAATTTGTCCGGGGATGGTGGCGTTGGTCAAGCTTTTCCGCCAAGCATTGCTTATTTGTTTATATGGAACATTTTTGTCTAGGATTTCGCGGAGGTTTGATTCAGATAGGTTTTTTGAATATTGATTGATTGTCGATGCTAGGCCTTATACTCGAAGGAAGACAGAGTTTCCAACACTATCTGGATACGGTATCAGACTATATATCGATCCATCAAACTCGCACCTTCCGTGTTTATCCCTGACAACCAACGGTATCAGAAACTAAATGTCGAGAGATAAAATCAGATCTCTTCGGTCCGGTTTGCACTGTGTGGAAATATTTTTACGGGGTCTTTCTATCCAGGAGTTCATTTCATTAGATATAACTCTATTTTGACCCGTCCAGTACGAGAAGCTGGAGTGCTGCTTTGAAGGGATTCTCGTATTCAATTGTTATTCCTGGTATTAGGTGATCGAGAGAAGCTCAGAGACATGATATGAGGGAGGTGGACGGGCTGGACGGTTAATGCAGCATGATTGATCTACACTTAGTAACATTTGTTGATGGCTTGGCTATCGAAAACGAGGATGATAGATAGGGTTTTCGGTACGCATTGTGGGTGTCACTTTAACTTGGTGTTATTGTTATTTTGTTTAAATTTCAATACGCGAAGTCAATTTCTTATCCGGCATTGCATTGTTTGGTTTCGAGGTCTTGTGATCATTGTGATCTTTGCATTCAATCTTGTTCATCTTGTTCAATTCATTTATTTTCATCTCGAGGGGGAAAAGAAATTGCCGTTCATCGGTCCTCCTTTCCCATATGGTTACCCCTCGGACGTTTGTACAAAGTATAGTAAATGTGCAAGTGCTAAGTTCTAAGTATACCCTTTTAGTTAAAGATCCTCATTACATGCATGTAACCTTACTCATCAATCACACCCAAAATCAGACGCCATGATGCCGTCCGGATATCATCAGGAGACTTGTTCCTGACTGGTGGCTCAGGGTGGCTCACCCTAACATCTCGTATTCCATATCACAACCCTTACACTTGCACTTGGGGACCATGAAAAGTATGGATATCTTAATTGGGATAGGATGTGGTTTGTAGGAAACATCGGGTTTGATTTAAGTCTATATTGGCTCTTCCTTTTGTTTTGATTTCTTTTGATTTTTGTTTACCCTCTTTCTATTTTGCGTCTTTTTAAATAATTGAAGATTTGGTGATTGTTTCGACGTCTTTCCGTTTATACATACATTCAGTCTCTCGTTCTGTTTGTATTGTACGCATTGTACTTGTATTTCGAGTAGTTCACTCTTATTCCATACCTCCATTCGTTACATAGTCTTTTGCCCTCGGCTTTACACAACATCACGATGAAGTACTCAATTATTCCATTCGTTCCCCTTTTCGCGGGTTTATCTCAAGCAGCAAGTAGTGATGATTGGGCGGGGAGATCTATCTATCAGGTTATCACAGATAGGTACCATCGATCCTCAGATTCAGATGCTCCTTGTAATATCACAAATTATTGTGGAGGTACTTGGAATGGCATCACGGAGAATCTGGATTATATCCAGAACATGGGGTTCACGGCCATTCAAATTAGTCCAGTGAATTTGAACATCAATAGTACGACGATTTATGGACAAGCTTTCCATGGATATTGGCAGACTGTAGGTTTTCTCTTGGCAGAGCTTCTCTCTGTTTGCATACAATTGTCTTGTTATTGGGGTAGCATGAAGAGTTCTAACATCAATACTGCAGTCTCTCTACGATCTCAATCCAAACTTCGGTTCAGCAGATGATTTGTTGAAACTAAGTGCAGAAATTCACAAGAGAAAAATGTATCTCCTAGTTGATGTCGTTGCTAGTGAGATGGCTGTTGACATTGGAGATCACAACATGACCGCAGGAACCAAGATCGATTATTCTGCTTTCTCCCCTGCTCCATTCAACGACGAATCATCATACAACCCCTACTGCCCGATTATTGATTGGCAAAATGTCACTGAATATCAAGATTGTTGGTTGGGATACACCGGAGTCGCAACTCCAGATATCAAAACAGAGAATAAAGAAATCGCAGCTGCATTAGGAACATGGATTAAGGAGCTTGTCTCCAATTACTCTATTGATGGAATTCGAGTCGACGGTGCTAAGCAAATTACATATGATTTCTTCCAAGATTTCGTCGATGCCGCCGGTGTATATCCTTTGGGAGAAGTAGAGGATGGCGATGCTGCTTTTACCTGCAATTATCAACAGTACACCGAGGGATTGGAGAACTATCCAGTTTATTACACAACCATTCAAGCCTTTACTGCTGGAAAAATGGCGGGTTTGGTCGACATGGTCAAGAGCATGGGAGCTTTATGTAAATCTCCACAATATCTTGCGAATTTCATTGAGAATCAAGATCAACCACGTTTTGCATCTTATAACGATGATGAGACTGTAAGTCTTTTCGCTACCTCATGTTCTAATACAAAATCACTAATACAAAACAGCTCGCAGCCAACGCAATGGCTTTCACAATCCTCGCAGATGGTATCCCCAAGTATTATTACGGACAAGAACAACATCTCCAGGGCAACTATTCTCCATACAACCGTCAAGCTCTCTGGGAAAGCAAACCAAGCACAACTGCTCCTCTCTACACTATGACTGCTACTCTCAATACTCTCCGTAACCACGCTATCTCCATAAACTCAAACTATATCACCAACACATCCATTCTGCTCCACAATGACGATTCCACATACGCAACACGTAAAGGGCCAAACGGTGTCCAAATCGTCTCAGTACTTTCTAACCAAGGTTCCAAAGGAGGAAGCTACACTCTAGGCATCAACAACGCCGCCGACGCTGGAACAAACATGACAGAAGTCATCACATGTACATCATACATTGCAAGTGAGAACGGAACGCTCTTCATTGAGATGGACAAAGGAGAGCCAAGAGTACTATTCCCTACTTACCAAATGAATGGAACAGGCGTTTGTGGATTCGATGTAGATGCTAGTGCTGGAACAGCAACAAGCACAGGAACGGCGACGGGAAGCGCAGCCAGTGCGACGTCATCGAAGAAGGGAGATGCGAGTGGATTGAGAGTTGCCGGGTGGGTATTTGCGGGTGCGATGGGCGCGTCTGCTTTGGCTTTCATGTAGGGGCTTTTGAGTTTGAGTTGTAGTTAGGAGGGGAGGAGGGGAGGAGGGGTTGCTAAATTTAATGATTAGGTATTTGCTTGATGTCTCATGTATGTGTATGTGTTCGGTTCTAATCTGACGTACTGCGTGCATGCATGCGTGTCTGATGGAATTAGATTAGATAATAGATATTACGACAAAATTTCCAGAAATGAAAGGAGCAAGAAGCTTGGCGGGCTATGTGGAAAGAAAAAGGCAGAGGAATTGCAGATATAGAATTACACCAAACTTTCATTTACTTAATAACAATCAATTAATTATCTCTAGTTGTTCAGTTTATTTCAGTATATTTCAATTTATTCATGAATGCTTTTATCTATATCTTCAGAATGGAGAAGAGGATGCTTGCTTACGTGTAGGAAGAAATATGTATAACCATTTCAACTGACAGAATTTTCCATCTCTTATCTTGCACTTACTTGTACACCTATGGTCAGAACCCAAAGCTCAGAATGAATGGATGAACTAAACCATGACCGACCTATAGTAATCACTGCCGTAATCATCCCTCTGTTTCACATATACACTGAAAAGGAGGAAGAATTTGTTGCATGTCTTATCTTACCCAGGTAAGATACTTTCAGCAAGTCAAGGATATCTCACCAACTCTCTTACCCAACACGTGCCCAGCATATCAGAATCTTAAGACCACCCTAGATAAAAAAGGTCTTGGCGTAATCAAAACCATCATACCGATTTATCTTTTTACCTCTCTCACACTTGTTTCCTGGTCTGACGCGATGTGATAAGATGGGATGTGATTGGATATTTGCTGGACCAGAATATGTTTTGTTGCGTGTCTGAAGTAGGAGGAACCTGGTCCAGCTGAAGCGGGGATTGGGGATTTTACGTACATGATGGGATGTTTTTCAGTTGTGCTTGGATGATGGTCTTACTGCTGCTGGGTACTTGTATGTTCGTCATGGACTGAATATGTGTGCGAATTGATTCGTCGGTTAATTTCATTCTCTATCTAAGTTTGGAGAAGCAATTTGATGGCTTTCTTCTTGAGATTGCAGTCAGGTTGTTGAGTCTGTGTGTTTGATATCTTGTTGTGTGGTGGAAGGTGGAGAAATTGGATCTCGAGCGGCGGTTTGGTATTGATAGTAGTTCTATCTTTTTTATTGCAAGAGGATATGGGAATTCTGTTTGAATCTGACTGTTCGTGCTGTTGATTCAGGGTCATGTTTCATCGAGTATTTCTGTGCGATGGGGTTTTGAAGATGTGGTCAAACTGCTGAGTATTGAATCTTATGTTTTCAATGTTGGCGGGCTGCACTCACTTTGTCCAATTCATAATGTGGTAGAGTCCAGGCAAAGTTGCATCTTGCTTTTTGCTGTAAATCCTGATTGCTTCTCAGTACTGCCCTGTACACATTTGTGCTACTGCGAACGTTAAGAATTTCCATTCATGGATAATTGTTACACAAGCATGTCACCAAAGTATTTTGAGGACTTCAATTGGCAGGATGAAGCTGCGGATCGATGAATAAGATAATTGCATTTGCATCAAACATCAATTAGAGAGCTCTTTCATCTATTCGCACTACTCAATGAAATCTTCTTCAAATAGCTTCTCTTTGGAATTTACTCCGCGCCTACCCCTCATTTATGTCTTCTATAGCACAATCTCATTTTCGAGCCATTGTTCTTACTTCACTTCTTATTCTGTTTTCCAAAACCACCCGAAAGTAACTCAGCTCTTTTCACCATCCAATTCAACCTACAAATCAATCCGACTCACAGTTCACAAATCTTTCAAATCTCACAACTCATCATCAAAAATGACAACCCTCAAACCTCGCAACATAATAATCATCGGCGCCGGCCCCCTCATGTCCCGCAGCCTCTCCCTCTATCTCGCTTCTCACAACTGGCAAATTATTCTCATCTCTCGCAACCATTCCTCCCTTCTCTCTCTCGCCTCAGAAATCAACGATCTCAACCCCAAAGCACCTAAAGTCCTCGTCCACGCAGGCGATGCTAGTATACCATCTTCTCTTCATAAAGCTCTAGATTGGGCTGCTGAACAATTAGATGGAAACGTGGATGTTCTTTGCTACAATGCTGCACATGTGGCTCCGAGCCCTATTTTGGAATTGAAACCGGAGGCTTTGACGCAGGATTTCAATATTACGGCGATGGGGACTTTGGTTGCTGGGTATGTTTATTCCCTGTGTCATCAAATCAAGGAAACTAGAAACACTAATCACAACTCCGCAGACAATGGTACATGAACCACGCCAACACATCCCACATCTCCGAAGGCGAACACCCTCTTTTCCTCGTTCCCGGCGGCCTGCTCGATAAATACCCAGATCCCAATATCTCCGCTCTTTGCGCCACCAAAAGTGCAAGCCAATGTCTTGTTAAAATGTTCCAACAAGTTATGCTACCAAAAGGAATCCTAGTCGGTGCACCAATTGTAGGAGGAGAAGTAGTTAGCGAGGGGAAGATGTCTCCAGATCGTATTGTGGATGGGGTTTTTAGACCATTTTTCGAAGAAAGAGAAAGGTATAAGAGTAATGAGGGAAATTGGGTATTGGAAAGAATCTGGTTGCCGAATGGGGGTTATGGAAGTACGAGGACAGGTGGGATTACCGGAGATGGGAGTGGGAAGTAAGGATTGTGCTAGCGGGTTGACAGATGTTTGATAGAGGGATTTGGGTGGGATTGGAGAGGCGTGGAAAAGTAAGGAGGACAAGGCACGAGATTGTGATTCGAGGCATGATTATGAATTATGACTGATATAATATTCGAATTCGAGGTTTTGGGGAAGTAAGTATACTATGATTATTAATGTTGATGAATAGGTTCGGTTTCTCAGACAAATTGAAGACGTCACTCGGAGTCGCTTCCATCTTCAATAATATCTTCGCTCGCGATTTCAATGGAAAAGGTGTTTTTTTCAATCTAGAATGGATGGAATTATGATTAAGAATGCAGCATCTCATACTGTAAAGGATCAAGGTTTGGAGTCATGTAATTTTTCTAGGGTTCTACAGTGTTGATTTGTTATTATATAATTCATGAACACAATTCCTGACGTGCAAGATATTTCTCGCCCCTCAGTGTTCATACATTGTATGTCCTCTACAAGAACTAATAGCAATAAGGCTGAATAGACCCGAACTATTCTTGGCGTGGAGCTTGTCACTAGTCTTGGTGAAACGAACAATTTTTTACTTCTTGGTGTTGAACTAAAAACATTCGAGTGGTCGTTTGAGGAATTATTTGTATGATTATGTATTTCTTGGTAAAATGAACCCGAAACTTTCTTGGGTATTTTTTTCTCACCCATTTATCACACACTTATTTCTGATCAAAGGTTGATCGATTTGATATCGAATTCTAAAGACGTCAACTAGTAGCTATTGATTTAAAAAATTGTTTGTCCCTTGACAATGCCAATATCAGCACAGATTCACAATGCTGTTGAATAGCGTAAGATCGGCGGAGAACCACTGTATGCAAGGGGAGCGGGAGCCCCAAGATTGCCGTGTTCGGGCCGTCAAACGAGACTGTAACTTTTCTCCACCTGACAAGCTTTTGAGTATTTGCGACTTTTGCAGGACGGGATACTATTGTGGTGGCTCTCGGGAGTTTTGTTTCTCACTGATATCTTGTTATTGATGGTGTTTGGTTCTTGAAAGAAACGATCGATGATTGAGAGTTACCACGTAACCAAAGGATCATGATGGATTGGAGGTGAAACTCTATGACGAAAATGCAACGTCTACATCTCTATCAGACAAAAGCAAATATAGAGATGTCGGCTTCACTTGCTTCTCAGATTGATACTTGGCATTGACGACATCCATCCGATAGATGATCCCTTCAAAGTTTGAACCAAGCAATGCCCCAAAGTTTCTTGAATCAGAGAGAAGCTTTCGTTGATAATACATCGTACTTGGCAATTGTATGGTTGATGGATTCAAAATGCTTGTTCTGATGTTTGCACTGGACGTTTCATAATCTTCAGTGGATTACTAACGTTGTTTCAGCATCGGACGTCTGGTGTCTGATCAACCGCGGCTGTATTCTTCCTTTCTATATATCGACATGATGGGTGGAAAAAGATGGAGGATAGACGTCAAAACATTAGATCAAGGATTCCGCGTCGTTTCAAAGAATGAAAATCCTAGTGGATTTGTCGATGATTTGAATATCAGATTGCTGATGAGCGATATACATGTATCGTTTTTATGAAGAATGGGAATTATTCTTGAGAGATCAAATGGGCATGTGTTGCCATTTATGCTGATCTTTAGTTCTAGGAAATTAGCCACTACTTGCAGTTTGAAAGAACAGCCAAGGAGTATGCTCAGGTATCATAGTTGATCTAAGGAAAGAACTCTCTATCTCCCATATTTACTCATCTCCCGTTGATTCTAAAGCTTGCTCTAATATATTTTTCTTTCTACTCCTTGGTTTTATGTGACACTTGCTCATCATCTCCTACATGAATTTCTCCGAAGTCGCGATCCTCATCCATTTCATACTTCGATTCCAATAATCCAATAAAATCTATTTTGATACGAATCTTATGATAATTATCTCAAACTTCCATTCCATATAAATCATACAAATGGGAGGATTCTCTCAATCGAGATCATTTCTCGGCGATGCTATATCAATAGCATCAACACCTTTACGAAATAATTTCGAAATAAGTTGTCGATCTCCTGTTACACCACGACGGCCATATTCAAATAACAAAGATGAAGTGAAAGGATTATATGTTGATGTTGACCGGTCGAAAGGAAGCTCAATATATGGGGAATCAAAATTTCTTCAAACTCCCCGGAATTATCTGTTAACACCAAATGGTCGGGGAATCATAAAATCAAAAGAAGATGATGATGAGGACGAACAATTCGATTCATATTCAAGTACCACTTTGGTATCACCAGCCGAATCATCAACCTTTCTTCCACGAACTCCATTATACAATATAGATCCAAACGCGCCCGAAATCGCCAAACTCGGTACCTTTTCCACGATAAATATAATAGTCGGCAAAACCGTCGGAGTAGGAATCTACTCAATACCCAGTTCCATTCTCCAATCTGTAGGAAGCGTAGGAGCAAGTCTTACATTATGGGTCATCGGATCTCTGATTTCCTTCTGCGGTCTTGCAGTATATCTCGACTTGGGAACTGCGCTACCAAGATCCGGCGGTGAACGCATATATCTCGAGAGGATATTCAGACAACCGAAGATGTTGGCGACGTGTGCGTTTATGAGTTATGTCGTTCTCCTCGGATTTTCGACCCCTAACTGTATCGTTTTGGGAGAATATATAATGTATGCCCTTGAAATCGATGCCAATAGATGGAATGTCCGTAGTATTGCAGTAGCGGTCATTACACTAATATGCTTCATCCACGCTCGCTACCAACGAACCGGTCTCCGCATAATCAACATTCTGGGCGTGGGAAAAATGTTCTTCGTGCTCATCGTAATTCTTTCCGGACTCGCCGGCCTCCTCATGCGCATCGGATCTTCCTCCTCCATCATTCCCCGCCGTCTTAATCTCCTCTCTACAGAATACATCCCGGGAGCTCCGCAACATCTCTCCACCGCCCAACGAAACTTCTCCCACCTCTTCGCAAACTCCTCCACTCAACCCCACGACTACGCCACTGCGCTCCTCAAAATACTCTACTGTTTCCGCGGCTACTCAACTGCAAACCAAGTTCTTTCCTCCATTCGAAATCCCATCCCCACTCTCCGCACCGCAGCCCCCATTGCGCTTTCTCTCGTCTCGGCAGCCTATATCCTCGCAAACATTGCGTATTTCCTCGTCGTTGAACTCGACGATTTTCGCTCCGCGGGAGTCGTAGTCGCAGGCCATTTCTTCCGGAACATCTTTGGCAAAGTAGTGGGCGAAAATGTGTTGCCTATTGCGGTGGTAGTATCGGCATTTGGGAATATCGCAGCGACGAGTTTTGCGCAGGCGAGAGTTAATCAGGAACTGGGGAGAGATGGACTCTTACCTTTTTCTGATTTCTTTTCGGGGAAAGAAGGGGAAGCGCCGATTCCGGGATTGTTTCTTCATTGGTTTGTGAGCGTGTTGGTTATTGTTGTGCCCCCGCCAGGTGAAATATACAATTTCCTGGTGGATATTGGAGGATACCCTGTTTCGGTCATTTCGGTTGCTATTAGTGGTGGTTTGTTGTATTTACAACTTACACCGTCTGAGAATTACGTATCACCTTTTAGAGCTAAGAAAGTGTATATTATAGTTTTTATGCTGAGTAATTGTCTTTTGTTAATATTGCCGTGGATTAAACCGGCGGAGGAGAAGGGAGATGAGAGGTTTCCTTATTATGCGTATCCGGTAACCGCATTGGCGATTTTGGGGAGCGGAGTGGTTTATTGGGGATACTGGAGGGTGAGGGGTGAATGGGTGCGAGGAAGTGAAGGGGGGTATAGAGAGAATTTGTTGGGGGATAAAGGATATGAGGAGAGAGGGAAAGATGGGATGAAGAGGCTGGGAAAAGATGATTGGAAGAAGGTAAAGAGGGATGATAATGAGGAGGAGGAGGAGGAGGAGAAGGGGTTGAGGGAGAAGTTGCAAGTTCAGGAGAGTACGAATGCGAATGCGACCGGCTCGGGCTGTGCGTGTAATTGTGCGTGTACGACGAAGAGAAATGTGGTCAAACCTGTGGATATTCAAGAAGGTTGAGCTGCTTCTAATTTGATTGATGGGAGGGAGTGGTTAGGAGGCATTTTCTTAGGATCTGGGGTTAGGGTATATACACATAGCGTCGGCGTCTTATTCTATAGGGGATAGTAGGAAAGTACATACATAGCATGGAGCGGGAAAGATACCATTCAGCACTACCGCTATGAAATGAAAATAAAATCTTCTATTTTAAAGCTCACATCTACAGAATTCTCGGAAATAGAATATCTTGAATCATACTATTCCATCTTCTGTATTCACTATTCGAGCTAGTGATATCTCCCGTCCTTCTTGCGCGCGTGTGCCGCTTGGTACCTAGGTAGGTATATAAATTTCTCCTGCCAGGCTCCCAGATCCGAACAGTATGCCATGGCAAGAGTATCTTTCGTGTCTTCTCACATCCCATCTTCGCATTCTTTTAAAACTTAGTCGCTTCGTTTCTGTCAGTTCTGGTAGGAAGTCCGTACCTGTTCCTTATCGATTTTGTTGATGTTCTAATTGGTGTTCTTATTATTGTCAATCTTAACTCCCATCGTACGTTATCTTAAAAATCCTACTATAAATCTATACTATTCTTCTAATATTTTCAACCCTTTAAGTACTGTTATTCTTACGCCTGTTGTTGTGAGATTGAATATTTGTAAAATGCAATATCATCATTCCATAACCTTAAGCTTCCGTTGCATTAACCCCGAGATTTCGAACTCGAAACTAGAAAAGATGGTGCTCATAACTTTGGGGTAGGAGGAAAAGAGAAGAGAGTATAGGGTCTTGTCGATAATCTTTCCAAGCTGTGAAGTATTCCCATGTGCTGCTGGTATGAGGGAGTGGTTTAATAGTGGGCAGACAAGATATCATTGGGGGTTGTCGGGTGATAGGAATGGGGAGATGGAAATGAAAGATAAAGGTATTAATTCTGTACCTCTAATTTCATGACTAATGTCTTTGCGGCTGGGGTATATTATGATCTCCTTTCCACCATGGGATAAAGACAAAGATGAACGTAGAACAAAAATGCCTCCGTATGACTGTACAGCGATTTAGCGTAGAATTCCTAGTGAGAAAGATAATGTCTTTTTCTCTTTGCCTTGGAGTTTTATCGGGGGTTTGAAGCGATATTTATACATATATCTAGGAATGCGGGCTTTTGTCTTGTGGTTTCTGTTGTCTTATGTTGGACGTTTGTTGTTGTTCTCTATTAATGGAGCTCGCGAATTAGAAAATAGACGGCATGAGAAGAAAGGCGACAGCGATAATTGTCTTAATGTTGAGGTAGCTGTCACAGACTCTCGTCCTAGATACTTAATCAAAGTTGTAAACTTAAGCCCAAGTCTGAACTTATCGAACTGGTGGTTCCATTTACAGATCTGTAGAACTTTATGCTGCGTAGTTGTGTATCTCGTGTCTGTGGGGGGATGTTTTTAAACACACGGTTCGAGAGAAAGAATGATGAGCACTGGATATAGATGCCTATTTCTGAATGAGGAGGTGAGTGAATCTGTGAAGGATGGATGTACATGAAAAGTGGGAGTTTTAATCCACTTCTCTGTGTTGAATCATTTTTCAGACTTCCATTTACTTACACATAACCAGCTTACGAAGCCTACAAGTAAGAAAAGGTAGGCTCTATGGACCTATATAACAACCTGGACTAATCGCAAAGAAATCCGAATAATCAAAGACCAATAAAGCAAGTCCACGAGCATGTGTCGTTTCAAGGGACAAATTTCTTCGGGAAGTAATTTCGAAGGATTTGCACGGAGCAAGAGATATTCTTCTGTTAGAAACGAAGTATATAGCGACCGATTCATATCGTCTGAGCCACCTATGAAGTGATTATTGTTGTTGGATTCGGTTGTTATCATTATTTCTAGTTTTTGTTGTTCTCCCATCACCATCACCTCGAAATAAACAGCTAGAATTGGGAACAACACTCTACTTGAATTTACCTGATGTATCGGATTATCCAGATGTGATTTACTAGAACACTGGGAAAACCTAAGGCCTTTTTACCGGAATGTAGAATTTTGATTGTGATTTCTTCAAACAAGTCAGAAGCTTGTATGTCCATGGCCACAAAATTTGTGGCTAACTTTCTTGTAAAACAAAACTTCTCGTCTATTCACTCCGCCAATTTAGAGTAGAAAGTGCATAGCCTGATACATTCCCGGTGAATCACTCCTAACTCAGAACCTAGCATCTTACTTGCAGTTTTCTATTGCAACAAGTGATCATAAAAGCACTATGAGGTTTATAGGTGAGGGGGTAAGCGGAACCTGGACAAAAGCAGAGGATGGTCTTCATGGCTGGAGACGGTTGAGGGATTAGTAATTGGATTTATTGATATTAAAAGGTTAATTTGGGGCGATTATCAGGGAATTGATTTATGGAACCTGGGAATTACGGGAAAGAGATTGTTGTTGTGGTTTGTAGAATAATTATTGCTATTTGTTGAAACTCGGGTGAGACTGCCGTCTTTGATTCTTTTAAACGTCAGATTTCATAGAAAGACTTAAGAGTTATGCAAGCTTAACTGGAACTTGAAATATTGATTACTCACAGAATCAAACAATTCTACACACCATATACCTGTGCTCAGATGGTGTGCAGGCATTTGATTATAATCGCGAAGGTCAGAAGAGGCCTAAAAATATAAAAAAGGCTTCAAAATTAACGTAACTTGACTAGAAGTGGGTCATGTCATGATATGGGTCAGGTACCTTTACACCAAAATTTATATGTAAAGGTACTTAGAGCGAATTTTTCTAACTCTACAAATACTAGAGATAAAGTTTCGATATTTTGAAGTATAATATATTCAATATGAATATTTAATATAATAAAATATTATACAGATACAGAAACCTTTAATAAAGATATTAAAGTTTCTTTCAAATTTTCGTTTTTGTCTAACAAAAATTACTATGGGAATTTTTAAAATCGTATTAATTTAAGAACAATATTATTAAAAAGTGTTTTGTAGCTTTAGTACTATGTTTTTATTAGATATTAAGCCTAATTATCAAGAAAAATTAAATTATCTTTAATACCCATAGAGATATAAAAAGTCGCTCTAAGTACCTTTACATACAAAATTTGGTGTAAAGGTACCTGACCCATATCATGACATGACCCACTTCTAGTCAAGTTACGTTACATGAGAAGTGAATTTTTCGGGCGCTTCTAACCATGATACTGGCCACGAAACTCTTTTGCTTCTTTGGATACTAAAATAAGTCTTCTCATTTACTACGACCATTATATAGATATATCCACTGATAAGCTCAAGGCGCAGCCTTTGGGTAACATAGATCTAGAAAATGGCTCCTATCAATATAAAAGTTTCTAATCCTTCAAGCCGGATTCTCCACATGTCCCATCGTAGTATGCTTTCTTCATCAACATGGCCAAAGTTTTGTAAATCTGAGTAATGAAGACATCTCGATCTCTCTATAGTCTATCTTTGGAAAATCTTGAATCTAATGGTGCTTTGGATTCGTAGATAATATTAGATGTAATTGTTTACATGTGCTATCAGACTAATCCTACTTTACTGTCGAATTCGCAAAGTTCATTGAAGTCCGTAATACATGACATTAGAGAGATTGCATCTTAAAATCACAAAGCCATATCTATATGCATAGAAATAATGGAAATGACGCAAGAAATACCACATGCAAAAGTATCTTCAATGACTTTGTCTTCAACTGCGTCAGGTAGATAGTGAGAATGGAAAGTAAGCTTTTTGATTATTTTTGTAGCTGCATCTTGAAACTTTTCGGCTTGCAGAAACACTGAATTGGAATTAATCTTGAGTCCTGATTGAACCAGTGTTTCAAACGTCCAGATATACCCTCTTGACCCTTTTCGAGAGAGTTAACTGAATCTCAAAATAAAGTGAATGAAAGTCAACCTCTCGAGACTATCAATGAATTTCGTCAAGAATACTCAGTCATAAATGCTAAATTCGAAAACTATCCCGTTACATGTTTCAAAAATTTAAACAGCATTCCTATGATTATCTGAGCCAATCCATAAGTCCCATGTTTCCGCAGCAAAACATTTCTTCGAGGTACTAGCTTTGCTTTTTTGCGATTTTGCAATTAAAAAGATGACCTCTTTCGTAGCTAAGACTTCTTGGAATGTGCATGGAAACAGAACTGTTTATGAACAGTAACGTTATCGATATCGAGCACTTGACTGTATGTTTTCGTGGTTCATATACTACCTTTCTTTTTGGCGCCATTTTTTTGTCAATTAATACTATAACTCAGTTCCAGCGATCGAAGATTTTGGTTCTTTGTGAAAACGACATGATGTTAAACTCACTAGGCAAGATGATAAGCGAGATTCGACATGGAAAGCTTTGATGGTTCTGGAACACAACTCTTTCTGATACTTTGAGCAATGAGGATTTCATGGTTTATATACCTACTAGTGACTTGGATTGACTCGAGGTTAATTACAAGGATGCCTAAGAGACGATTAAATGAGTTTAATATAACCACAATGAGACACTCCGTTGCAGTAGAAGTGTATAAATAGGATTCCTTATTCAAAGGGGCGATGCCCAAGATTATGGACGCACAAGAGCATACAAGATACAGGGGAAGGCTGGGCGGGGTGAGGTTAAAGTTGTCTGCATCAATAATTCATCTCGTGTCATCTCACAATTACTGCAAATAGTCAATCGTGACCGACGGAAATATTCACTACTGGTGTTTGATTAATTAAATTCGCCATCTATATAAGTCACTGTCGTCTTTACCTGCACTATCGCTGTCCAGTATATACTATCATATCGATGTATATGATCAAAAGTCCCGCAATGGAGAGAATCTTTGCTTGATAATGCGAAAAAAGATTTACTGGCACAAGCATTTCTGTCCTGAAAACTGTCAAAACCTTTTGCCATGCTTTTAACGTGCGATAGTTAGCTGTGGTTGCAGCTAGCAATCAATTTTTTTCTTGTATAGTTATTAGATAGGGACGATTGGGAATAATTCTGTACCAAGTGCTTAATCTAAGCGAAGCCATGTGTAATATTTTTTCTTAATTTAGGGATTCGGAATAATTGGGTATGTCAATGGGTTAGATTAGAAAAAGTTCGGTAGAAGCATCTCCTGGAGAAGATACTCATCAAGGGCTGTCCCTCGACAAGTGGAAATTTCTGAGAATCAAGAGATCAGATATGATCCTGCACTTTTGTATATTCACTGCCACTTGTTTCAAACACTCAGCTGCTAATTTTCCGGAATTCATCATTTCCATCAAAACAAATCTATTAAATCATTGTTTCTATGCACAAATCGCGGCAATTTCCCGGGATGGATTTGTTTCCAAGGTTCTTTTCAGATAAACCGTGACATGCCAGAAAACTTCCTTGCTTGTTGTTTCATTGTCATTTTTACCTTTAGATACAGATAACGAATATTAGCAATCTTCCTGCTTGGAGGCTTTGAAAAAAATGTGAACTCTCAAGATGATACACGCAGAAAATGCATAGTTTAACTCTTTGAAGCTAGGTACGCGTAATAGCTGGAACGCGACCGATATGAGAGATCGCCATACTAGTCAGACTCATCGTCGAATTTAGTAGTATATATTTGCCATATTTCTTAGCTTTCAAAACCCATACCTTGAGTGGACACACGACCGAGGCACTGAAGCCCCTGTATCATCACAAAAAGTTCTGCTCTTCCAGACTTTACGCGAGTTTTACATATCTTCGGTAATTGAATTTTATTCAAAACGAGACGAAGAAGGGGAACCTCCGTAGCGGGCTCAGAGTTTTTAATTTCATGCCTGCATCACTGTCATTTCAATCTGTGTTGTTAGAAATCTTGTCGTCACTGTCAAATTCGTGTTTTAGTTCTCACACATATGTGTGCCATCCAATCTCTTACCATACTCCTTGAATCGCAGTATCTCAATCAAATTCGTGCTTGTACAGTATCCAGTGAGACTAGTGTGTGGTGACCTCTTCTTAATACACTTCAAGTCTGCGGTATCCAACCTTACGTCTCCATGACTTCATAAACTTATTTCTCTTATATAACCGGATGACATGTCAGGTTCGAGGAGCTTTCTCGAATCAGGTGGATTCTATACGAATTCGAATCGATATGCCCGGATTGCTTCGCTCATGTAGATGAAATCTTTTTAACCTTTGAAACCGATTCTAGCTACTAGTAACCATAGAATCATAGTGTTCCAGTTCTTTACTGGTCAAGATTCACCAGAGTATTTTAAAAGCTTCTTAACGCATTCCTTTCTCTATCTCAGTGGCTATTTAAGTAATTCTAAGTAATTTAAACAAAGCATAGATCTCTATATTTGGAGTTTAAAAATGACATTTAGGTCCTTGCATGAGATCAGCAATCTGGAAATACTCTTGAAAATCGGACATTGGTGTGGTGTCACAGCTTGAAATTGAGTTTTTTAAGGAAACTTATCGTCTGATCTTCGAAGAGGAGGAATGCAACCATCTCATAATTGAGAAAGGTAAAGCCTTTTTCTTTTATTATCACTTTTACATGAAAATCTGCTTTTTGTCCATTAATCCTCGCGACTGCATGTTAGATTGACAGCAAGAAATGATGTTTTAAAATCCACTATTTTTGAGTTTCTGACTACCTCAACCAAAGGAAGCCACAACCTCTTTGATATATCGTGAAGTCTAAAAACAAAAAGCGGTATGCAGGTGTGCCAACATGTAACCAAATACTATTGAAGGAAAAGAAGTCATATGGATATCTAGTGGGTGCGCTCGACTTCTTGAATAGACTAAGATGCAAGCGAGATGTTATCAAGTGACAGCTGGGTATTTAAGCAGTCTTTAATTCCAGGTCTTGTAGAATAAACAAATCGGGAGAACTGATTCTGATCGACGAAGGAAGAAGCATTGTTGAATTGCTTTAATATGAAAATCTGGCTCTACCTTTGTTAGAATTGCGAGGAGCCGTTGATATCGGGATGCTGTATATTTTCAGTTGAGGTATTCTGTCTTTGCCATCCGCTGAGACCTTTCTGTTTTCAATTTGACATTAATTTCCTGGGTAGGATATGAGAATTTAACAACGATAAATATCGCCATCGCTCTCTCTAGCACTGAGCTTGGAAAATCAAACATGTATGTATCATGAATCAAAGGGCTTATCTTTAGATAGTTCTGCGGGCATTAAACCGGGCTCCAGAACGGCATCACCTCACTTTACCCATGATTTTAGAGATCTCCAAGTATTAAAGAATGATGCTATGAAAAGTTCAGTGAGGCAGTTGCCTGATTATTTCATATTCTACGGAGTTGAATATCACAGAGTCCATCCGCTTATCATCCTTTAAATAAGTAGAATTGAGAGAATTGAGAGAATTGAGAGAGATTCTTTAAACACCCACAAGCTCTACACGTATTCTCTGATACGCCAATCATGCCAACATGAAATTGATATTCGTCCCAGGAGAGGGACTATTTCCTCTTGCCATAGCTCAAGAATTTGAACAGGTGATTTCTTTATTCCAGGGTAATGATTTTAGATGCTCTGTAAGTCCCACTCATCACCGAAAGGTAAGTATTCTGCAAGAGAGAAGTGCTAACGGAAGTAAAGAAGGACTAGTTGTGTTACCATTTCTCATGATCATTGCTATACGCCAAACGATGAACGCAGATAGTTATCAAGCTATTTTACCATAGTATTTGACTCTTGTAGAACTTTTCAACGCCCGTAGTAACGAATTTCTCATCAATAACATCCAATGATGTTTTCAATGATCCCGGACTTATACATCTACAGTACTAAATCACAGGGCATCTGTGTGTTTTATAACCGCTCACCCAGTTTCTGAGCCCAAATTAAAGATCTTTTCACTTCCCAATAAATTCGGAGGAACATATGCACGTATACGTATCCATCATGTTAAGGATTTGATTCACTTACGAAATCTCTTAATTTCTCATAGAATGCCGTATTCCCACAATTGTGCTTTCCTTCAGGCTCACTGCGGTATCCTAAGAATTCCCTCTCATTCTTATAAAAGAGCTCCGTATCCTCCTTCTAATATCCATAGACAAACAGATTACCCTGTACACCCTGATAAGGATTGCGATTTTCTACTTTGAGCTCAACTGAGCCTGGAATCAAAACTCCTATTAGCGAAAAAATAATTATGAGAATCAAATTATTTCAGAGGGGAAGAAACTGTGTCATCTGGACTCTGCAGTTCTTGGGATAATAACTCACATTTTTGTTGTCAATTTTCAAAGTTCTATTGAATATAGGATGTTATATGGAAGCACAGGAACTATTCCCCAGAATTAGAGAGATGAATATATACAAGAACTATTCAGAAGACTTTCACGCCTCCGGCAACCACTCATGTTCCATATATTTTGAGCTTACGGAAGTGCTAGTCCATAAATGGAAGCTAAAAATCTTTAGGAGAGAAGCTTTTTATATACACGCAGTCTTTCCAGACTCTATTCTCAGGGACTGTGGGCTTACCAATCAATTCTGTTCAAGTCGTTTCGTTTCGTTTCGTTCCCCCTCCCATACCCCCGGCTTCCTTTGCAGTCCTTTACTTCACTCTACTACTGCATTCCCTTTCTATTACCGAACATTCCTCGAATTCTCACTCCAAGAAAATACTTCTCCATCCATAGCTAGTTCCTTTACCCTTTCTATAGAAAGATCAACACACTCACAACGAAGCGGAAGTAAAAAAGGATCAAGCAAGTCCCTCCAGCCCATATTTCTGAAGTGATTTTGTATTTCTATGGATGAAAAGTGAACGAATCCTGTGAATTATGATTGTAAACGCAACGCTACAGATGTGCTTTGTTTAAGGAATAGCGAGCAACTCTTGTCGTTAAAACTTTCCATCACTGTCATTTTCACCATCGACTCAAAGCAAACATATAACCAAAAGCTAGTTATCCAAAAGAGAAAAAAGTAGAGCCAATGAAACACACATCAGGAACTTAATGAAACTATAGCAAAAACAATCATACTCTCTCCGGAACCCTCTTGTTTAAATTAGTCGGAATGGGTTCTAGATATATAGAGAAGAACAGATACCCAATCTAGCACTCTTATATATCCAGGTAATTCGAATCATAAAATTTCTGTAAATCCTGCGCGGAATCTTTTTCTGTTCCGCTTAGGTAGAATACTCGTATCCCCATAACTTCGAATCTCCTACTTTCAGATCTCGTCACTTGAAAGGTTTTTCTCCCCTATAAAAATACCGCCATCTTCCTTCCTATCAGAAACATCAAATGTTAAGCTCAATGCCGAATCTATCAACAGATTGAATGCATTTTTCGTTCACAATCTCATGAACCTCGGATGTCACAGCATATTCACTTAGCGCGAGTATAGTCTTGGAGAATTGAATTTTGGGGTTGGGTTGTGGTGAATTCTTGTGGTCGATTCCTGGTTGTGATTTTAATCCTTGTTGTTAATGCTCATTCAAATCATCTTGTAGATTTTTAAGAACAAAAAATCATAAACACATCTTAGACAATAACAACAATTCACCTCCCATCCCCCAAACCTCCTAACAAGAGACAGTAATAACACAATACAACACCACACATACCTAACAAACACCCCATATCAAACAAAAATCCAACCAAATCTCATCATCAAAACATAGTAGTCGAGAAGCTTCCTGCAGTTAAACAAGTTAGGTCCTATGGTTGCACGTGGAAAAAATCCCCTCAACTTTGGAAGAGATCCCTTTTTAGATTTGAGAGGTATAGAAAAACCAAAACATAAAGTCCAGGGGGTTCAGGAGCACGATTAATCCCTCAATGACACATTTAGAAGCGAATCAATGGATCTATACCCCATTCTCTCTCATCCCTAATGAACAGTTTCGTCTCGCACCCAACTTTCCTCCGCTTTGTTACCAATTTTAAAAACAACCCCTAATCTTCCCCAACCAATCTCTTCATATTCTTTCTAAACGATGATCAGAAAAAGAGGAAAGGCTGTTTCCAGAAAGAAACCCACGGAAAGCCAGATCACAACCCTAACCAGCTATCTCCAACTCCCAGTATACGTACATAACTATCTTTACCATCACATTTTCATAACCCAGAAAAAGTGTCGCACGTAATTTCGGAGATTTTTGGTGACAGTAGTGGATGAATAGGGAAATGAAAAAGTGGTAAATTGACATTGAGAAAGGATAAGATCAGACGACGATGATGATGGAATTGTTTTTTTATCAACTTCCTCATCATCGTCATCAAAACCTCAAACTCAAATTCAAATCCAAAAGCAAGAAAACAAAAATTAGAAAAGCAAACGAAGCAGGAACAATTAATAGTCTCCCAGAATCCTGCAATGGGTGAATACATCCAAAACCGAACTAGTTAATGGTAATGCCAAAAGGTATTCTATATAGAGTAGTTTGTTTGACCAAGAAGGGATGAGCGAGGTGATATTTATACTTTATGAACGGATATGAGATACAGGTAGAGATATCGGTAGTAGATAGGTATTGAGTAGATAGATGGATGGGGTGATGAGTGAATTATGATTATATAATCTTCCCAACTTGGGGGTTCTTCATCTATCTACTAGAAACCTTTTCACCTGTAGAATAATAGTGAATAGCTATTTAGTTTAACTGTTTTCAATCAAAATTGATTCATGGAAAGATTTATTAAAGCGCCTAAGAATAATTTTCGATTCATTCCATTCATTAAACTGCGAGTCGTTATTTGGCACGCGCCATCTCCATTTATTTTACCCGTTCCATTATGCAAAAAGCCCAACCGGTGTATGTATGCATCCAGTATCCCAATATACTCATCCATCATATAAAAGCTCTTGTTATTTCTATTCCATCTCATCATCCTACCTAGGGATCAACCCAATCTGCACCCCCTTCGCACTACAAAGCGTCAACGCAAGCTGTTCCCCCCACACCGTTCCATCTCTATCTTCTATCCTTCCAAACTCCTGTAGAAGTCTCACAATCGTATAGCTCGCTTCCGCCAGTGCAAATTGTTGTCCTACGCAGATTCTCGGCCCGCCATTAAATGGAAGATATCCCCAACCAGGTCTTAATCCCTCTTCCGGCGCCCAACGCTCCGGCCGGAATTCCTCTGCGTCGGGACCATATATATCGGTTCGACGATGCATGGTGTAAGTTGACCATGCGACGGCTGATCCTTTGGGAATAAAGATAGGAGATTTGCGGTCTGGGCCACCGCCGACGGGGAGAACGGTGTCGCAGGCGGCGAAACGGGCGTTGGCTGGAACGACAGGGTAGAGACGAAGGGCTATTGGCGAGTGTTAGATATGATTGTGTAGAAAGTTTGAGATTGGAAACTTACATTCGTTTAGAACGTATTTCATATACTTCATGCCCTTCATTGTATCATAATCCGGTTTTTCACCATCCAGTTCGTCGACCTCTGCCTGCAACTTCTCCCAAATATCTGGTCTGCGCGCAAGAACATGAAAAGTATTACTGAGTAGACTTGCAGTTGTATCTCGACCAGCGAGTAAAATATTAAGTAATTCATCTCTCAATTGTTTAGGATCTTTTGTTGCCTTCACCATCTCTGTAAGAAAAACGTATCTCCCAGCTCCACCGCCTTCAACGGCCTTTTCTTCTTTCGCATCAATTTTAGATAGCGCATCGTGGACGATTTTGTCGACGAATGAATGTACGGTTTTGCATGCTTCATCGAATTCGGAATCTCGCATGAAACTTGATAGTTTGCCCATAGAAAATCTTCTTTCTACTTTCATTTGACCCAAGTCAAATGATGATCCAAAACTTTGTTGTTCGGAGCCTTCAATACTGGTAAGTGAATGTACTGATTGACCGAAAAGAAAGTCGGTAGCCGTGTCAAGAGTCAACTTGAAGAATAATGATTGAAGATCAAATGTTGTGCCATTTCGAGGAATCTTTGAGAGGAGGATTTGAACGTGTTTTTCAAAGATGTTAAGATTTGCTACTTGAGACTTGTTGAAATTTGGTCGTACTAAAGCCTGATAGTAAATTAGTATTTGAATACTCTAGATAGATACTTCCATATCATACCCTTGAATGTTCCCACTGTGCCCCATCTATACAGAGGTTAGTTGTAAGACGGAAATTATAACCATCACATGACAAACCTGTGGTAAAAATTCCTTCACCAAGAAGAGGTGCAAAAGCTGTCCGCCTTCCTCCTAAGTCGTAATCCTTGAATTTGATCGAAAGTAGTGTCTTAATATTTTCCGGTTCGATGGTGTTGAAGAAATTGAATCCCATCATTGATAGCACGAAGGTATGTCCATTGTCCCTGTATCTTTCGAATCCGGTCTTTAGTCTTATTTTCTGTTTAGATGAATTGACTTGAATCTTGTACATATCCCATCCTATAATGCGTTCGCGTTGAGGTATTCTGTGAACTGGCTTACAGCCATTTGCTATCTGAAATCGCCTTGCAGAAATATACTTTGTGATTCTATTTAGAAGGAAAGCTGCAATGATGAAAACGAAGAGGAGGCCATGGTAGGCCATTGGAGGAAGAGTTGGAGGAGTGGTTGAAAAGATGAGATGAGGTTTAAGATGAAGAAGTAATGAGATGAATTTGGATATATTTCCCGGTATTTAGAGGGAGAGATTGAAGAGGTCGAGGCTTATTGAATGGACATTAATATAAGCATTGAAAAGGCTGAGTTCCTAGAACAGCTGAGGTTGTGGAGGGGGCTGATTGTGATTGGAATCTATTTTACGGATTCGGACTTTTCAATCAAACGTTTGCGTCAATGTCTGAAGTTTGAAATTTGAGATTTGAAGATATTGAAAAAAATTGAAAGGATTGAATACGCAACCAATGCTTGGTTTGTTTCTTTTCATTTTGCTCGACGACCCACAAGACGTTGTCTTTCATATATCAAGCATACTCATTCGTTCAATAACGAGTGAATCATGATCTGATCATGGGTCGAATGAATCCTTGTTTCAATGGAATGCTCCGTAAACGACGCATCAAGGGAGAGTGATTTGCCTCAATCGCTTGGAGGGGGATCAGGGTATCATTGAAGAATTCCAACAATTCATTTTGTGTATCAGATCTCACTTATCATCCTAGCTGGCTTACCGGTATCTGTGTCGTACGACCATGTTGAGCATCTTAGATCTCACGTACACGTTTCCTGTTCTTCCTATTGGTGTCGTTAAGATTTCGTTTCATCCCATTTTGGTAGTGTGGCAGTAATCCCATCTCCACGATGGCTCAATTGAGGCGGACATATCTGCTATCCGTAATAGTGGGAGACAACATGCACTGATCATAAGCTGGCGCCATCAAGGTGATTCTTTCATGTTGGTTGTGTACGAAGTTACGAAGTTACGAAGTGGGATGTAAGATCTTTGAGATTTGGTTGGTCAGATTACGAAGGGTTGGACACAGGATTGCCTCGGTTGCTGACTAATTTAGTTTCAAGTCTCTGATTCGTGATTTCCCTGTTACTTCGGCTCCCTGACCAGGAATACATTACGGCCGAAATCTGCTTAGTTCTTCGGACAATAAATTATTGCATTTCACATTTTTGGCCGTACGGAGTATTCCTGGCCATGGAAGAGAGCCTGGGTATCTTTCTATATTGCATAATTTCTTATTAAGAAAGGTTCTCCCCATAACGTGCATAAGAACTCCCGAGACTAGGTTCATACATATACGTACGCAGTAGGCTTCAACTGAAGATGCGAGTGGACAACAGTACGAGTTCATTAGGGTTTCTTGGTGGCGGGATTAATTTATTCGGTAGTGGTGAACTAGTACAAACCGTATTTATTCGAGGCGAATAAGATCAGGGGTCTCATAAGATTCGAATATTCCGCTCTTTCTTGAGATTCTGATTCGGTTTTTTACGCCAGATTAGTTCTATTTGCAATTTGCCTCTGTTGATTTTTTTTAAGCAACGGCCGAGTTGAACTAAAAGATTCGCTTTGCTTTTCTTGTTGGTCGTTCGGACAGTCCGGAATTCAATAGTCAGAACGAAATATGGATTACTGCTGAAAGACAATCCTTCTCCACGGATGCGATCTCGGACAAGGTTCGAGAGCAGTGGGAGTCGATGCATTCGTATGTATGTATATGATTTGAGCAAGGCGGTTTGTCTATATGCGATCTTTTTCCCTGGATTTTTTGCAAAGCCGTACCTTAATCTTCCGTTTTTAGTTTATTATGTCCTCGCAATTCAAGTCCGACGTGAGGCCGGTAGCAAGGAAGGTCGAAGACAGAAGTAATGGATTGGAGTTCAAGAAGGGTTTGGCAAAAAAACTATTATTTTCTTTGCAGGAGACTCATTGGAACTTTCCCGGATCATCGCATGAACTACGTTGTTGGGATCGGCGAAGTTGCTTTTCTATCGGCATTCAAAGACGTTCAATCACTTGGGCCCCGTGAAACATTTAGAATTGTTGCCGATGGTCTCTTGCACAAAGGGACCGAATCTTACCGATAACATAGGTACGCCGAGACAGCCAGTTCGTCTGCAAACAAAAGTGGTCGTCTTGGCCGAGTTTGAAAGACCCTTTGAAACTAAGACCGGTAACTTCATACAAACTTTGAATGGAATATGTGGATGCAGTTGCTATTTTGTTGAGTTCAAGGTGTCACCTACCTGCAGTCATTATTGGAATTTGAGATGTGAAATGTAAGCAATTTTCCGGTTCTAATCAATGTATCTAGTATGCAGAATTCATCCAGTCGAAAAAGCGGTATATCAAATCACGCGCGATATTTTGGTTTTGGACAATAATGCCTAAATAGAGAAGACTTTTGATACTCAAAACATAGAAATGGATTTACCCAAAGCTTTCGGAATATTTAAATTTAGTATTCAAATACAAACAAAGATTGCTTGATTTGATTACGGATAGTAAAAGAATACACATTATTGGTGTTCTGTGTTTTTGGTCTTGTTGGAGATTGAGTCACGTGATTTTGATAAAAGATCGTGAAGGTCGAATCAGAGCAAAGGAATCACGGCACTACATTGTAACCAATCAAAATTGTCGCTTATAACAAAAACAGTGGAGAACTAAATTAGCGCTTATCGTGACGGACTACAAAGGCACTCAACTTCACTCTCACTTCTTGAATTTCTTTCTTGATTCAACAACGACATTTATTATCTTTCGATAACCAAGAAACTTACTCACGGGTCATAAGGCCCGTTAGAAAACTATACAACAATGCCGGTCGCCGCTACAACAACAGCAGTCACCGGACGTCAATCCACCATCGGATTCTTCGCACCACAGCAATCAGTCTAGTTCTACGGGTAGTCTCCTTGATCTCCAGAGTTCCTCACTTTGGGATCATAGTTCTACTCAATTATTCCATGACTATGATTTCGGTTTCGATGTAAATCTTCAATGCTCTGTTTCCCCGGCAGCAGATTCTTTGTTTCCTCTTGATGCATTTACAGCTCCAGTTCAACAAGTACCTTTCCGGAATTCCCCTGATTGGTACTTATCACAAACCGATTCTTTTGAATTCCCTACATGGAATGATCCGTCAATGGGAGAGAATTTCTCACTTGATTCTTCTCTCCCCATCGCTGCTGGTACTTCTCTTGGTAATGATAATTTCCTGGGTCAATCGGATGTTGGATCCATTGATCATATGTCTCAATCCCATTCACTTCTCGATCATCAAACTCATCGAGGTATGTTTTGATACCCGCTTCTGACATCACCTAACAGTACTAACATATCCCCAACAGCAATATCCACCGATCAATCCTCCCCTTCCTCTTCAAACCCCAAATCAACATCCTCACCAACTCACTCATCTCCACCTTCACCTCCCTCTCCTAAGACTCAAACTCCAACTAGTTCTTCATCCACCATATCACGAGTTGAAAAACGCAAGCTAAACACCTTAGCCGCTCGTCGATATCGACAAAAACGCGTCGATCAAATGAGTAGTCTCGAGGCTGCACTCAAAGAAGTCGAACGAGAACGAGACGCCTTGAAAGTTCGTGTTGCGAAATTGGAGGGTGAGACGGACATCTTGAAGAGTTTGTTGAGTAAAAAGAATTAGGATCCGATTTGTAGAGGATGGATGGAATTCTGAGGTGCTATTTGCTTCGATAGGCGCGATTATCGATATCTGAATTGAATTATCATTTGCCATCATCAGTTTGCTATTCGTGATAACAAAGCTTAAGATATGAAAGATATGTGAAGTAAGACTTTCAGACGATGTCGGTTCGATATCTCATGGACCAGCAGATTGATCACTCGTATCGGCAAAGAAAATTGAATCATAGTCTCAAATACACTTGTCTGGAGTAACTTAGGAGTACTTACATCTTATTTTCATGAGTTCTCATATGTCTTCGCATTTCAATCCATTTGGTAATTCACACACTCACATCTCTCGTGCATTCAATCATCAATATGCTCTCCATGCTTCATTATATACGACATCTATACCACATACACATATCGTCTTACACACAATATCCAATATTTACAACCATCAGAACACTCATGAGAAATATCCCATCACCATCCCTCAGCATGAGTCGAAATGAATATTTACAGCTCATCATATCGAACACCTATCACGGTACTCTCGGATCTCACATGTTTTCCCCTATCTCTATAATGTGTACCTAGATATCTTGATCATATGTACCATTTTAGCTTCCTTCATATACCGTGTTCATCAACCCCCCAATGATTCCGTATCCAAGAAGCACATTCTGTAATATCAACTCTCTCCTCTCATTACTCTAAGTCCCTCTCATTTCCCACACCAAACTCCCCTCAAACTCCCCTCAAACTCCCCTCAAGCACCCTTTTACTTTTACTCTCTTCATTCTCTTCATTCTCTTCATTTCCCCCTTTTTTTTCTCTAACAAAACATTATGCTATGATACAATGACGTTCCGGAGAAAAAGTACTTTGATTTGATTGGCTGAGCTTGGATGTGCAGTGGTGATGCATAAAGATTCATGATGAGCCATTATGACTCATTTTTGAGGGCTATCACGTGTCATGGAGTGGGGAGGGTGAGGGTGGGGGCTAAAAATAACTTGAGGGTCTGAGCTTTATGAGAGGGAGGGTGGACATATCTTTGTGAGAATATGTACGTTGCATGCGTAGGAACATAGGATCTCCTGAAGTAACAGGGAGTCCTGCGCTCCTCTCCCTCTGGCACCTGCTATAATCATGTGACTTTCGACGATTTGAATTTTCATCATGTGATTTGTCTTTATCACTAATCAGCTTAGCTTGAGATACTTCACGTGATTGACGACTTGGTCAAATTTGATGTAAGGGATTATCTCAATACTCAGAATCTCTTCGTCAATAAATCGTTCTATATCATCGAGACTGTTGATATTTTTCATATTGATCTCTTTAGCGTTGTTTTGCCTATTAATCTTTCGAACCAATCAAGGATCGAGAGGCCGTTTATCTCCTCGGGATTGAACATTGGGCATTCCCATGCCTCGAAATCAAGACCAAAAAATCTTGATATTATGTAATCATTGTGTGGTCTGAGGATGAGATAAGTTAGGGACTGCGTCCTTAGACTCTTTCACCGCTACTTGTACTTGATAGTACGCAGTAATTCGCACTAGTGTAGCGTTTCAGGCATATATCATTCAACCTCACATATTTTACATATTGAGCGGTTCGTACTATGCATCACGCAGACGTTAACTGCTGTTCATAGTCTTATATTCTGACTTTACTTGACTGCTCATTTGATAACAATCTTGGTAGATGGTGATATGATTGATAATTGCATTACTCTAACATCATGAATCGACTTCCATCCCCATGGCGATTCTGAAATAGGCGTTGTCTCCAGAGATGCTTCCCGTCTACTTTCGCCCACCTCTGTCGTTTCCACTGGCAACTCATAGACACTTTCACATCCTTCTACTAGTCGAGCATATTCTGTTACAACCAGCCAGTTGTCATTATCCAGATTCTCCATGGCTTCCGCAAGCCACGCCGCCAGCATTGGACTTGGTGGAACCGAATCAGGACATCTCACCCAGTTGATGGGTCTTATCTCTTTGATAGCGTACTACAGAGTTCTCATATATTTAGCTTCCCGCTCCAGTTCCGGTAATTCGTGATTGTCGTTATGTGCAAATGTTGTTCCGAGGGACCAAAGTTGTGTCGATCCCAGCCAAAAGCGTATTCTAGACGATGGAGCTCGAATGCTAATCAAGAGAAGAGTGAGAAAAGCGTACAAACTTCCAATAGCAAGTTGCATTTGTCATTGACAATTGCTTAGAAGAATAGTAAATAAAGAAAGTAGCCCAAGGATCAGTGCTTTTATTATTGAAGCTGTTTCACAATTGTGGCCAAGGAACAATTGTGTGTGAACGCAGTGAATGACTTCAATTCTATAAGCTGCTGTAGTAAAGCTTTAAGCGAATGCGAAAGAGTCTAGCTCTTTTAGTAGTTCTATATAAGACTTACTACTTTCTGTACATAGCTAGCTCTTTAGACAGAATAAAATTAGACAATTAGGACCTACAATACGTGGATAATACGTCTTCCGTATCCTTCTCATACAAACAATAAGCGAGAATCAGGGAGGGATAGACGGCGCAGTTAGAGAGTCCATCGTACGAAACTTGTTGGTATACAGTAGATTCTTGTTTTACTAAAATTACTTGGACAATGAAAGTTCTTTGTCTAAAAGTTTCTTGTAAAATCACAATTCATTGTATGAAAGTCGTTTGTATAGCAGATATTCATTGTACGGGATTGATTCATACATCTATCTGACAGTGAAACACGCAATGAACAACATCAATAATTTCTTTCCCGAAATGATAGATACACATTCACGACCGGATTAATTTGAACCTTAGTATTACTCATAAACTACTAAATTAATCAACACTTAAGCTTTCAAGTCTCCTACTTCTAGGAACTAACTCTAGTCTACACAACCGTTCGAAATAATCAATTGCTTCTTACATACAACAGTATACTATGGCCGATAGACTTCGAGGTAACGCCAGCTCATCCAACTCCCCAAATCCAGGTATCGATATAGGACCTCTCCTAGGCTCCCAACGCTCATGGAAGGATATCGAGAATGAAATATTTACAGAAAAGCGAAGAAAGGAAGCAAACAAGTCGCCTGGCCAGAAGGCTAAGGAAAAGACAGAAAGAGAAGCACAAGCTGCCAGACACGCTAGACGTATGCAAAATCGTGTCGCTATTGAAATGGGGAGAGGAACACCATGGAATACCGAGCGAAATGCAACAGACAAAGCCGCAGAGATTCTACTTGTTTATATTAAAGCTCAAAGCCAACAAGCCCGAGACTCCCAAAAATTGGGAATCAAGATTGTATCTAAACTCCGTTCGAAAGCGACACAAGAGCGAAACGAAGCGGAAGCGGAACGTCAGATGCTAGTGTTAGAGAGAAACTTTGAGGTGGCCAGGAAGGCAGAAGAGAAGCGTTGGCTGCAGGAATTAGGAGAAGATCGCAATGCAAGAAATGCTAAGATACATGTCGAGAGATGCATAACATCACAAGATCTCCTAGAGCGAGGAGGCTCTTGTTGCGAGGACTGTCAGTATGATTCTAGACTTACTAACATGGCGGAAGAGCAAGCGCAACGTAGCCTTAGGGCTGTTTATGATGGAAATTAAAGAGGTGGGTGTGTTCATGAACATTTCTGTAGGCTGGACCTATGCAAATGCTGAGTATGGGTGTGCTTTAACTTTATCATATGGAATATGAAATTTTTCGATATCTGCGCCTGAAAATAAACCGTGAAAGAATCTTGACATGAATGTGATTGATGACTGGTCTTCTAGAGTGTGACTATGCATTGAACGGGAGCAAGACAAGAGACAGCAAGAAAATTACGAGTAATTACTAGTGCAGATGCAGCGGGAAATATTAGAGTAGAAGGACCAAAGACGCAAAGCCGGGAAAATAGCAGAAATGGTGTCAAATAAAGGAAGCAAATAACAGTTCACAAGAGATATAGTTTGTTTATTCTTGCTGGCTCTCAGTAAACATTGTTTTTGTAGTTATATAAAGTTTGAATCTAAATGATATACTGAAATGATTGTGTTTTCATACAACCATTTTGTACAGGGCTGAGAAGATGGATCATAAATTTGAAGAAGCGTCAATCAAAAATTGGAATGGCGATGAACTTCCCAATTGAAAATTGTGCGATCAAGGGGCGCATAATTTATCTTCGAGGAAGAAAGAGTAAAGGAAAGCGCGAAGTACCAGTTCTCTTCGTACATTCTCTTCATGTTTCCACCACTCTTTCCTCTTTCAATTTCTCCTATTTTCCTCTCCTCTACTTATTGAATGTTTTCACAAACATTCTCTTATACACGAACATCAAATAAGCAATATTAAATTATCAATATAGCATCCTTCAACCGTTCAAACCCGATTTAAGACGCTTTTTATATACACATCGCTTTCGCACCGCCTATCCTTAAAACTTGAATATTGATCTCCTAATACTTCAACCGACAGTCGACATAAACCATCTCATTACTTTGTCTAACGGCATTCAATAATCCATTCTCCACACAAAATAACATACTAGTCATCACATACTTTTAAAGCATTTCTTTTCATCGATAACAAGGAATTCTTCACAAGGAACCTGAGCTTCAGACCAATTGTCGCCCCACAAAGTCACAATAACCTCATCGAACTACAGCCAACTAAATCATGGAAAGTTTAAGTAAGAGGAGAAAAAGTGTAGGTTTCTCCGAGCTAGACTCTGAAGGGCCACTGTCTATGCAGTCGGTACCAGAAAATGGTACATCTCAAACCGTGTCTAAATCTGAGATTGACCGAAGAATGGAAGATGGACTTGCCTCAACAGCTCTCACTGACCCAATTCCACTTGAATACCGACGTCAAAGACGTATGAGAGTACGAGAAACGATGGAATCGAGAAGTGGACCTTGGGATACAGAGAGAGATAAATTGGATGCATACGCGAATAAACGGATAGCTTCCGAAGATACGAGGCTTAGGATATTGAGGTCAAAAAAAGAGAATTTGACGAGAACGGAAATGGAAGTTATTGAAGAATGTAAGCGTCAAGATGAAAAAAGAGCAAAGAGTGAGGAACGATGGGAAGAAGAATTGAAGAAGAATTCAGGTCTCATGAGAAAGGTCACAAGGACAAAGAAGCGTAACTCGATTAAAAAAACTCGAAAGCAAGAGCAAATTGCTTACGAGGTTGTGAAAGATAATCTCAAAATGCAGGCGAGAGATGCTGAAGTTGAAGTAGACAGGGAATATTTGCGGAAAAAGGAGATAGATTATGAAATTAAGACATTATGGCAACTTGAAGCGACTAGATGGGAGTTGGAGCTCGAGATCCCATCCCTTCTGAGAAAGGTCGAACTCTCGCCGGATGAGAGGGACTACTTGACGACTTCTATCGCTAACTTTTATGTACATAAAAGATGGTGTATGGGTGGCCCAATTGATAGGCAGCCGTGGTATTACCGTCCCGTTGACCGGAAAAAGGTATGCGAGGATTGCAGAGCTGATGAGGAGTGGGAAAAAGAAGTAAAGGAAAGTTCAAGGATGCCATCATTTTAGCATGTCAATCGGCTTGTGTAAGCGTGCGGGTGTTTTGAACTTTTAATGTGATTCTAAACCTCAACAGCGTGCTCATAGCGAAATTGGCTAGCGAAGTATAGACATAAATTCGAATTTATCAGCTATTTGATAATCCAGACAACAAGATTCTTGCGTAGACTTTGATTGTGAAACTGAAACCAGTTGTAATTCTCAATACTTGCTAGTCACCCCGGGGGTTGTGATAACAGTCTGATCTAAAAGACCAACGGATTGTCTAGTAACCCCACAATTTTCCTGAAAACTTACATTTTCACCATGCTCCGAACTTCAACATATAAGTTTCACAATCTATTCTTTTTTCCTTTTGCATGGCCCTATCCTCGAAAAGAACTGATGTCGTTCAGTTTGTATTTTTTGTAGAGATTTAATCAGTAATATCGCAAGAATGGAGTTGAGAAAGGTGTTCTGAAACTCGCCTGATCATTCTGTTGTTGATGATGGAAGATCAAGCTCGATGAATGATCAATATACGACATCTTGGAAGTAAGGATAGCAGGATCTTGCACTTGGGGAATCAGTGTTGTGATGGGAGGGAGGAAGTTCGATATGGCGGGTATGGATACAGAGCTGGAAATGGGTGTTTCTGGGTGTGCTGGGTCAAGGATAGATTCCGGGTGGGTGTTGCTGCTGTGTTCTATTACATTCTGCTGGCCCGACACTTTACACTTCGAAGCTGGACATGAATTGCTCTGAGGTGATGATGTAGGTCCTTTCGCTCTTTTCTTGACTTTGCACTTCTGGACATCACTCATTCCACCTTTCTTCACTTTTCTCTTCCGACTTTTGCTCTTAGTCTTCAAGACGTGCTTCCGGGACTCTACCGATCCCACAATAGCAATCACATTAGAAGTTTCTCTCGCATCATAACCGACAGACTTCGACATCTCTTTGGGTCCTTACTCTCATTAGCTTTATATAATACCCGAAAATTTCATCAATCTACCCGGCTTCGCCACCTCTTCTACAATGAAAAGAATAACTCACCATCAACACCCCAATCCTCCCCAACTTCACCTATTCTCCCACAAACACAACCCCCAAACTCGTGTGCACAATTCTGCATAGGACGTCCTGGCTTCCGTACCAAGACCTGTAGTCGATTGGTATGCGAGCATTTTGTCGCTCTATGTCCGCGAATGCATGGTTCGCTATGAATTGTTGGAATCAGTTGAATGAAAGTAAAAAAGGGTCAGGCAGATAAATAGTTTAGAGAAGAAAGGGATAGGAGAGCGGAAGATCAGAAGCAGAAGAAGAAGTGGGGATACGGTACCAGGCGTATTTTTTGGAATCGATAACAGGCATGTTGATCCGGTGCAGTGAGATTTGAATGGGCAGTTGTGCTTCAATGGGTATAAAGTATTGATCTACTAATGATCGTTTCGGACGATATTCGTAAGCCGAATATTAATGTTTTGCGGGAAGTAGATAGCTTCGATCACTATATGTCAATAGAAATAATATCAAAACGTAGCTAAATCCAAGAAACAAATCTTCATTTACAAATTCCTTATACTTTGAATCAACACCTATTTCAAATTATAATACTTGCTACAAGTATATAATATCATAACCATCCCAGATTCCACGCACAGCCCAAGCTACACGCAGATGCATGTCTTTCTTCATCCCCTCTCCAAAACCACAGCTTAGTAAGAAACCTTCTCAACTCCCTCATCACTCTCCTATTCCATCAACCGATCACTTCCCATCCCACCAATCTATCTCATTCATGCCAACTAGCAAGTACCCATCCAACACAAACTATGCATTTTGTATACCTGATATGCAAGCCAAGCTTTTACTACGAGAAGTGAGCACATTAGCGCAACTTTTTAGCTGCGCGAATTTGAGCGCATTTTGGTCGATTGGGAAGATTTCTTATTCGGGGTTTGAGAGACTTTGTGAGTAGGTATGTAGCAATACTAAATTGCTGTAATCGATAGTTCCAGAGCGCGTATGTCCTTTTTCGTCACAGTTCACACTACTACATGGCACATCCCGTTGACAGCTTGCCCTGGATTAATCGATATCAGGAAATTTGAGACATCAGACCCCCGATTTATGTGATAGTCATGACTCTGTCGCGTTTGCGCATGTTTGAGCAGTATGTGGGTAGCAAGGTACGAAAGAAGTCCCGACTGTTGATCATAGAATGGATTGGAAATCAGAAAAGACGTACAAGATCATATCTTGCATAAGTCTGCTCCTGATTTCTCTGATACACTTTGCGTTTTGATATAATAGGTGGTAATTTGGGCCAAGTTATTAAGGCGATTGAGAAATTTAAGATGGATATGGATATGGATATGGATATGGATATGGATATGGGTATGGACATGTCCTCCAACGCCGCGAACATGTCTTTATCCCATACTCCCTGTAAGATGTCCGTAAGTTCCTCCACCTCTCCCACATATCAAAACCCTTTCATACATTCTCCAACTTCAAAGGACCCACCTCCATACTAAATCAGCCCACCCTAGATGCTCCTCAACTTCCATACTACATCAACCTGCTATCTCCACCCCTCCCTCCAAGTGCACACATCCATCCAATTCCTCCTCATCTGTCTCTTTTCCTTCCTTCTGCCTATACTCCTCGAAACAACCCGTCGTTATCAACGTACCTACGACCGATACCTCCGTTCCAAGTACGCGTATCATGCACAGAAGCAAAAGCCCCTTGACACAACCGATGAAGACGAAGAGGATAAACTTCTCCTCGGACACAATGACGATTCCAAGAGAGGAGATAGATTTGGATTCTTGAGGTGGAAGTGGATGTCCGTTGCACGTATTTCAGCCGAGGTCTGGCAGCAACTTTTGAGAGCGGTGATTCATGGAGTGCAGTTTGCGATTTCTTATACGGTGATGATGATGTGGATGTATAGTAACGGTAAGATTGCTTAGAATCCCATCATCCCAATTCCATCCAATTCCAATATAGATTCCTACTCGTGAAACGTATACTAATCGCAAAAGGATATATCATAATTTGCATCCTACTAGGTGCGATAACGGGATTTGGAATGTTTACGCGTGATATGCTGGAGGTTTCTGGCTATACACATGTAGATGAGGGGTGAGTTTGTATTCTTGAGTTATGAATATACTCTGTTGGGTATTTGAAACGGAATTAACAGTTGATATAGTGAGAATGATGGGAGAGGAGAGAGTTGTTGTTAGATCGGGAAGAAACTTTGAATATTCTATCTGGAAAGATGAAGTAATGACGAAGTGATAATGCGATTCAGATTCGGAGCTCGGTGGGGTTGGACGAGGAAGGAGAACAGTCGGCAAGAAGTCGAAAGGGGGACAAAATCTTATTGAATCATGAGTGCATATTTGAGTGTACATGAATTTATGTCTTCCTGGATCGAATTCACCTACCCATTGCTGAAAATATCACAAGCTGGAACAGTGATGAATGGCTCCCTTTCAATGTGGATCCTCATGTGGCTGCAAATGTCAATTTTTATAAAGATTGATTCTTGTGATGATAGCAAGAAACGGCGGGTACAGAGGTGTCCCATGAGCCTCAATTTTGAGGACTGTTGTCGAAGAAACCAAAATCTCCCATGTAAATTCCATAATCCATTTTCACATTCCCATTTCGAATGACGCTAAAATTCAAAAATTGATTTCAAGTAATGACTTTTTTTGTCGTGTCTTGAATTAATTAGGAGGCTTCCCCCTCCTCGTTGGCTACAGGTTCGACAATCTGAGGTGCTGCTCCGCCATACATGTTGGCTAAGCGCTCTGCTTCCTTCTTCTCACGTAAAGCCTCAGTCTCTCGTCGCATTCTCTCCATATTCCATGCATCATCTTCATTATCATCGCCTTCATCCTCATCTCCACTGGCTTCCCAATCTCCCTTCTCGAACATAGCACGACCAGTAGCTTCTTTGGCGAGTCTAGCTTGTTCTTCACCAGCCTTCTTGTCCATACGCTCGGCTTTCCATTTAGCAAACGTCTCTGGCGTAACCGGTGTTAATGTACCAGTAAGCTTGTGTCGTTCGGACTCAAGGAAATCTTCAAGAGTAAGTGTCTTTAGAGGTGATTTATCCATAAGAGCCTTCTCTGCAGCACGTTGTTCTTTGGTTTTAAGGACGAATCTATGTGGTGGTCAGTAATTGCAAATCTAATTGAATGAAGTGATGTGACATACCCTGGTGGTAACTTATGTTGGTACATACACTTGTCCCCTCCATTTGGACATGTCCAAAACCAACCATATTTTCCCTCCTCCACAGCATCGATAAAGAATTTGCAAACTTTCTCTGTTGTAGTCTTTTGATTTCCCTTCTTCGATAATACAACGGAGCGCAATTTCTCTTCGTCCCAATCGTCTGAAGTCTCTTCTTTTCTCTTTTCTGCTTCTGCCTCTCTAGGATCTTGCGCAAGATCAATTTTTGTCGATTTGCGCTCAATGTTAAGGTCGTGTGAGAATTTACACTTCCTGCCCTTCTCACAATGGCCCTTCTTATAAAATTGACAGAGAACTGTTTTGGGATCGACACCAAATGGGACTTTCTGAACCTGTACAGGCTTAAATAATTCAGCTGCCTCTTTCTTCGCCGCTTCCGATGCTATCTTTTCTCGTTCTCGTTGTTCCTTCTCAGCTTGTCGTCTCTTTTCATCGGGAGTGCCTCCAGCTTTATACGAAGTTTGCATTCGCTCGATTTGTTTTTGCGCCTGGGCTCCCTTTTTGTTTTTCATTCCAAAAGTTTTGTCTGCCACTGTGGCCGGCGCCTTTTTAGGCTGATCCGGTTGACCTTTTCCCTTCTTTGGTGGCATTTTGTCGGATAGTTGATGATCAAGACTCTGTGTATTGTATAGATTACTGATTCAATCGATGGTCAGGTACGCACCAGACTCAATGGAAGGGTATCGATATGCGGAAAAGACTGTGTTTGTTTTCTCCTAATGGGCGAGTAAAGAAATAGTAGTATTTTTTAGACTGGTGATGAAATCAAAATCAAAATCATCATAATCAAGGACTTGATTGATCTTGGTGGGGTTAAAATTTAATGGCTACTTTAGCGAATGGGGCTAGTAGGGGAGTGAAGCTTTGACTTTGGCTCCATCAAGCTGGCCTTACATGAAAGCCGCGAAGCTGTTGCGACACGAGCTACCTTGAATCAACAACTTCAAAGTTAATCACAATCAAGTACAATTGATGTAGATATCGAAGCTTCGTGGTATGTTCCTGTGAAATCTTTTGTTTATTTGTTTGTTGCTTGGAAGGAAATAAATTCTAATTGTTGTTTAGTCTACTCATCGTTTTTCTCTCAAAGACCTTACGTGGCCTCCCTCGATACTCTCTTCGAATCGCAATACGGATAACAATCATACAAGATGATTTCGGACGATGAACTTTACCGCCTCGCGATCTTCCTTGGCTCAGCCGCAATGCTTTTAATTGTCCTTTACCACATCCTCGAGATCAATTCTGTAGAAGAGCCCAAATCAGAGAGCAAAATTAGCTCCACTTCCACATCTCAAGACAGCAAAGCAAACGTGGCAGGAAGATGATTGGGAGAGATAGTTTTGAATTGGGAGGATGACTGCTTTTATCACAAAGCAGGATATATGTGGCCACAAGGAAGCTGGGACAGAAAGGTGACTGTGTATGACATATTTCCACAACGCTCTGGGCATTTGTACTTTCTGGAGTTTTAGGGGCGGATAGCTGGACAGATGTTGCTAGCAAGCTATGTGGAAACCCATACGGAGAATTCTTGGGCGTTTCTTTTCATACTTTGATTCTCCAACCCATAGAGCCAATGTATCGAATTTATTATAAGGTTGTGCTGAGGTGCAATCTCGCGCTCTGTATTCATTATATGGCTTTCAGATATGAATCAAGGATTGTTTTGCTGACTGAAGATTTGGTCGATCGAGTAGGAAATTGAATGCTTCTTAAGTAAATTGTGATGTGAAAAAAGGACAGGATATCTGAGAACGTAGCATCGAAACCTGTTTGGACCAGCCCCAATTTCGCTATATCATATTTATCTTGATGTATGAAGATATGAATAATTTCCTACATACCATACCCACATATAACGTAACAATGTATCTCTATGTCCTGTTCCCTAGGTACTCGTAGCAAGTACATGAAGAGCTGTATCGTACCGTCTCGTAATGAATCGAATTGAACTTCAAGGTCATATGTGTAATTATGATCAAAAAAATCATCTAAAGTCTCTTATAAGGAATTCACTTGGATTCAATTGGATTCACTTGGGCACACATTAGAAGCTACGTTACTCGATCTAAACTCAAATTGGTTAGAAAAGTCATGTGTTGAAAGAATTGATGACTCAACCTTTGACTAGCGTCAAATCGTGTCGCAAAGTAAACTCAGCCTCCTTCCTCCCAACTCCTTTCAAGAACGAACAAACAAATACTTCGGACACTTTCGACTTAATCCATCAAACAACTCGAACTTCAACAACTTTCTATTCATAACTTTCTCAGTCTTCAAATTCTTCAAACAAATCAACTTCATTGATCTGCGACTCTATCCAACTTTGAATAATCGCAAATTATCCTTGCCATAACAACAACACCTTCAGGCGCGTCTTCAGCCAAAGCCTGATCCTCATAGAACGCATTTCAGCGCATCAGAAATTAAAGTCAGCTAGCTTCTTTCCCATTCTCGAAATTGATTGATCAATTCATACTCGGTCAATACTTTTTCTATACTATTTGAACCTAACCATCCGATCCATAATCAGCCAATTTCTCACTTCCCAACCCAAAAAAACTTAACGATGTCTTCTGATAAACTCGGTCAATCTCTCGATGAGATCCTTGCTACTCAAAGAGCAGCAGGCACTGGACGTGGTGGACGTGGCGGCGGTCGTCGTGGTGGACGTGCTCCAGGTGGTCGCAACGCCACTGCAGCTCCAGTTGGAGGTGTATCCAAGAGCAAGAAGCCAGTTAAGGGAGCAGTAAAGCCTGCTCCAGCTGGTCCTTCTGGTGGAAATGCCCCATCTCGTATTGTGGTTAGCAACTTGGTATGTCTATCTCAACGCATTTTACTCAAGGCTCAACTGCTAACGACTTCTACGTCAGCCATATGATGTGACAGAACAACAGATTAAGGTATGTCGCCGTTAAGGTCTATGGCCTTGAAGGAGCTTTTATCGAAATTTTTATACGCCTCTTCTTGATTCGTCGAAGTGGTTAAGGCCTTGACTCTACGAGGACCCATTCCTATTACCCATCACAAAGTCTTTCTTCATACCTTTGCTCGCAAATCGCTTGATGCATTGGTAGGATTGAAGTTAAGCTCGTCAGATTGCATAAGACCAATAATTCTTCAGGTTGCCTGGCAAGCTCCTGATTTCGAACTTGGCGCAGGCGAATGGTGGTGTATATTTTATGACTGGCATGCCATTGCATTGCAAGAATAATAGAGAGAATTCAGAGGAGTGAAGACAAGACAGAAAGATCCAGCGAGCAGAGTGGTTGAGCAGACAGCACAGCACAGTACAGCACAGCACAGCATTCATCTTTCTGGGCGTTTGCTCCTAGAACGTATTCTTCCTCCATGGAGAAGCAGTCGCAACTATCTTGTGTTTATGAGATGGATCTCATGATTCTTTGACTATCGCACCTGAATATCTCTGACAGAGACGCGTCGATTGGATACAACAATCAATATTACCGATTGAGCATGTTGATTGTTCCTCATTTCGAGTTGTTCGAATTTGTTCTTCAAACAAGCATACTGATAGTATCACTAACGCTGATCGCTCGCTCGCTGGCTGTTTTCCATGGAGGTGTCGGAACGGAAGCCCTTTTGGAATACCGCGAATGCCCTTTTTCTATGTGGACTGCCGACTTCGAAGAAAGTTCCTACCGTGCCTCATTTTCAGTAACTAATACCATGTGTTTTCAATGATTAGGAATACTTTCACGAAGCAAAATTGCACACAAAGAGCGTTCAACTAGTTTATGGTCCAAATGGAGCTAGCCGTGGCGAAGCCAATATCACCTTTCATCGTCAAGGTGATGCCGCTGCTGCTGTATCCAAGCTTAATGGTGTCAAGGTTGACAACAGATCATTGAGGGTAATTTTTATCACTAATTATCACACTCAAGCTCATTCACTTACTATTAATAGGTCCAACTTCTCGTTGATGCCCAGGCCGCCAGCATTATGGAGGAGAAGCTTGCTAAGAGACTTACGGACCGAATCACCAGCATGCCAAAATCGCAACCAAAGTCTGCTGTTCCAAACAAGGCAAACAGCAAGGATCAAGGTGGCAAGAGAGGAGGAAAGAGAGGCTCTCGTGGTGGTGCTGGTGCCACTACTGCTCGCCCGGCTAAGAAGAAGACTGCTGAAGAACTCGATTTGGAAATGGCAGATTATTGGGAGAGCGGAAACGCCGCGAATGCAGAGACCAGTACCGACGCTCAAGCCACAAACGTTGCTGCCGAGCCAGCTACCAATGGAGACGCAAACATGGATGATGAGATCTTGGTAGGTGTTGACGTCTATTGAGTTGAACTGCAGCATGCTAATCACATTTCAGTAAAAAATTTCTCATCTGTCTGTAGAGGTATTTACGAGAATGAAGCACCATATTGAGAATACTTCCACACCCTGCACCAACTACCCTCTTTACGCTTACGTCGATTGTATTATTGCTACTTCCTCATGCTTTTGTTTCTGCGATTTTCTAGCTGGGGTTTCTTTTCTACAAATGGGTGGGGTGGTTTGGGCACAGGAGTGAAGTGGAGAGATGACCAACGAGTTCCACAAATAATGGTTTTTATGATGAGAGCGAGGATGGGTCGCTCACCTTCCAAATTGTATTCGAGCAATAGCGTCACAGAAACGGATATTTTCCTTATGCATTCTTGCTTTGGCAGCTCTTTTTTTTTCAATGTGTGTGATCCAGATCATAAACTACGTAGATGAAATCAATGCATTGGCTATACATCCTAACTATAATGTCGCTAAGCTCTAGCCCATAACTTCTTTCCGAACTCGTGCAACACTGTAGATGAGTACTCAAAATGAGTCTCAGGCATACAAGTTTTTACATAAGAACATATTACACTTGGTACTTCCCCCACCACGACGAGTCTAGGTATAAAACGGTGGGTTCAGCACAGTCAGGATTAATACTCTAATTGGTATTGTATCTGTAGGTACTGGGTGTTAGTATATGTGTGCGTGGGGCTTTTGAGGAGAGGTCCGAAGAAGGTTCCCATTAGTGCATGGGAAATAAGAGGGGGAGGAGTGAGGCTGGAGTTATGATGATTCATGTGGAAGGCTTCTGGTCAGGTGGAATGACAGGGTACTTTCTTTTCGTATTTTGGCGATGGAATTTAGTGATGCTTGAGGTGTATGGTTTTATGAAGTGGGATTCATGAAACGTGTGATAAAGTAGGGTAGAGATGATGGTGTGGCGGGTCGGATCTTGGGGTTTTTTGCTGAGGGTGAGATTGGTGGGTAGTGGAGAAAGAACGAGAGATTGTATTGTTTAATAGAAGACGGACGGGTTGGTGGATTTGAATGATATGTGTGTGTATATACTATATAGACAGAATGCGAGTGCACCAATATTGGCGAACATGGTATAACAATTGTGATGTATCGGTTCTTAGCGGAGTTATGAGAAAGGTTTGCGTGTGAATAGTCTGCGAAATAGGCGTGAAGTATAGAGTGTGGATGAGATCGTGAATCATTGGCAGGATGTAAGGTCTGCACTGTAGATCATTCCAGTTGTGTGAATATACGAACAATCCAGATAGTATCAGTATAGAAAATGGTACTTATATAATAATGATAAGACGTTAATGATTTTCAAATTACATAGACACAAGGAACTGCAATACTTGATTGTTCAATATTTACCAGCGAACCCGTGGGTAGCGTTAATGACTGTTCACTCCGAGATTGCCTGTTGAGTCACAAATATCAAGCTGACCTGTTCCAATCTATTGATTTGATCGCCAAGACAGCAACATTACTCAATTCTATAGGACGATCCTAAACTATTTCTAGAAATTTTTATTCTCTCGAACATTAAATTCTCTTTAGTGAAATAAAGTTCAATACAAAAATATTAATCGTTTTGATTGTGCATATGCTTGTTAACAAGACATAGATAGACACAAAGAACTTTCGAGCACACGTCGAGAAATAACAGACTACGCCAACTTTGACTGTCCTGTCTCGAATCAAACTTGCACCGTTCGTTTCTCATCATCACCTCCACGTGCCAGTACGCTTTGAGCCGGTACATCTTAGCTCGTCATGCCATACAAGCTAGAAGGAACATGGCAACCAGCCGATTATGCACCTGAGGAAACGTACTTTTTGAGAAGTTATCAAAAGAGGCATAACTTAAAAAGATGGTTGTCAAGTAGACCACCAGAAGAAACAGAGATATACAGACTGGAGAAGGAACAAGAAGATCGTAAAAGGGTTGAAAGTAATATCGCATTGAGGGAACACGAAATGAATAAGAAAAGTGATAGAGAGCAGAGAATGTGGAATCGTGAGAGAGTCTGTGAGAAGATAGGAGAGAAACGAGTAACACCATGGGATAAAGAGAGAAAGGACTTAGACGAGGCAAAACGATTTTAGATTCGAGAAGAAGAACGTGAAAAGGAACAAGAGATTGAGATTGAGAATAAGGAGCAACGGAATAGAAATTTGAGGTCTGCGACGCAATTTCATAGAGCCACATCTTCAGAGAAAATTCAAGCGCACATGAAATTAGAGCAAGAGGCTGAAAGAAAAGCGAACGAAAAGGAGGGAACCCAGAGGAAGGAAGAGAGGATTGCAAAGTTTGAAGCAATGGTAAAAGCAGAGCCAGATCGTTGGACAGAGGAGTTGGTCCTAGCCAATGCAGCTGCAGGTTATCCTTATGACGAGACTTTTGAGGCCAGACTCGGTCTTGGTCTTGTCCATAGATATGGCTGCATGCCACATACCTATACTTCTACCTTCAGACACAGACGATGTGTAGATTGCACAGAACATCAAGACATAGCAAGGATATAATTGTAAGAAATATGAGAGAGGAGAGCTGACAGAATCTATGGAAGACTTGATACGATTCCCGTCGACCATTATGCTGGACGTGTAGATATTTATCCGATGTATATCTAACCTAAGAAGACACTCCTTCTGAGGAGGGATACTAGAAGCTTATCTTCCAATAATAGAGCGTGACTCTCAAATCGTACTCCCCCTTTTTCTTTGGCTAATCGTGCAGAAAAGCACATCCATTTGATTGGTAAGAAAGCTGGTAATATAACATGCAGATTGAGGTGTTGTTCCTTCCACATGTAAACAAACATGCATACATTAAAAGTCCGTGCACCGATGGCCTGCACTAGCCTTGAGCTCACCCGGCAGCCAGCCTTGTGTTCACCGAAGCTATTCTATACCTTCAACTTCTACAATCCGCTATGAACGCGATGAAATGTTAACATGGCTCTAACTTCTGTAGGTTCAATTCTTCCATCTCCTTTTTACAGCACTAACAAAGTGTAGTGGAAAACGTTCGATTTCTTCGAGGTCAGCCAAGTCAAACCGCCGGATGATGAGAGTAAATCCTTCTTCGAGAACAACGAAATAAGCTGCGTATGCTCCGGCTCCGAGAACCTCTTCATAGGAAGCTATGATGGCATTGTGCGAATCTTATCCTCAAATTTCAAGATTCTGCGAACATTCCAAGCACACGATGTTGGGTCGATAACCCATATGAAACAAGTGGAAGGCACATCGTTGCTGGTTACAATAGCTGTGCGTGTCAACGTATGGTGATACAACATCAGGAACTGATGTATTTTAGGAAGATTTATCACACGAACCGATTCTGAAAGTATGGGCACTGGATAAACCTGTGAAGAAGACGGGTTTACCGACATGTCAATCGAGTTTGAGTATCCAAAATGGGCGGAAACAGTTTCCTGTCAGTGGTATCTCCGCAGATGTGGATCGATCGCTAATTCATACCAGATATCTGCATTTACCGCAATGGATGATCTTTCGCAATTGGCTGTGGGATTCGGAAATGGTGCAGTGACCGTTATAAGAGGAGATTTGATCCATGATAGGGGAGCGAAGCAAAGAACAGTACACGAATCCGAGGAACCGATTACCGGACTTTCATTTCGAGAAGAAGAACGACTTGTTAATTTGTACATCGCCACAACCTCACGTCTTGTGAAGCTCGTCATTTCAGGAAGAGCGCATAATCAATCAGCTAGACCGGTCGAAGATTCTGGATGTGGTGTGGGATGCATGACGGTGGATAAAAAGAATAGTGATATATTAGTAGTCCGAGATGATGCTATTTATTACTATAGAGTCGACGGTCGAAATTCGTGTTATGGTTATGATGGTCCAAAAAGCCTAGTAGCAGTTTATGGGGATTATGTTGCGATAGTCTCTCCCCCCGCTACATCAAGTGCGACGAAATCCAGTGCCATTCGGCGATTTGGTGGGGCTCATGCAGATGATTTATTCAACACGTCGACATTCACCTTATTGGATACAGATCTAAAATTTGTGGCCCACTCGGAGTCATTAGTTTCGCAAGTCAAAGACTTGTTTATGATTTGGGGCGATTTATTTACGTTGACACAAGATGGAAAGGTTTGTAGTATTGGTCGATTTCTTGATCGAAGCTAACAGTATAATAGATACATCGTTATCATGAGAAGCCGTTACAACAGAGACTTGAGACTCTATACCAAAGAAATCTCTACGTCCACGCAATCAATTTGGCTCAAAAGGCTGGTATGGACTCTAAGCAGCAAAACATGATTTTCAGAAAATCGGGGGACTTCTTATATCAAAAAGGAGACTACGATGGCGCCATGCAACAATATCTGAAAGCGATTGATAGCACTGAACCATCACAAGTTATCCGAAAAGTATGTCGTACTTGTATATCCTTGTTGGGCTGTGGCTAATCTGTTTAGTATCTTGATACTCAACGCATCCATAATCTGATTGAATATCTCGAAGAGCTTCATGAACATCACAAAGCAACAGCTGATCATACCACTTTACTTTTGAATTGCTATGCTAAATTAAAAGATATTGATAAACTGGAGAAATTCATCAAATCTCCAGGTGATCTGAAATTTGATCTCGAAACCGCTATTACAATGTGCAGACAAGGCGGTTACTATGAACAAGCTGCATACCTCGCGAAAAAGCATGGCGAGCATGAGTTAGTAGTAGATATACTAATAGAAGATTCCAAAAGATATCCGGAAGCTCTACAATATGTTTGGCGATTGGATCCTGATTTTGTAAGGTTATTCACGTCTTCATGACTACAAAACGTGCTGACTTCGTCAATAGGCCTATCCAATTCTTATGAAATATGCCAGAGTTCTTTTGGGGCATTGCCCGAAAGACACAACTCAAGTCTTTATTGACTATTACACAGGAAGCTACAGGCCAATGAAAGACATCGTTATTATTTCGGAGGCCCCTGTCCAGCATGCTGGGTATGCAGCGGGCGCCGCGGGTGCCGCTGTCAATGCTGTTGCAAACATGAGGGATTTGATTCCACTCCCATTTATGAACAACTCAACTATTTCTTCACCTGCTACTGTAAGCAATGTGAATGCTACACCGGCCGATGGTCAAGTAGCTGAGGATCTTGAACCACCGCCACCGGCGTACAACCCGCCGCAACCAAGGACTGCGTTCTCTTCTTTCGTGGATCATCCTGAGGAATTCATAGTATTCTTGGAAGCATGTCTCAAAGAGCCGGGCTTGAAAGAACGTGATAAGATTGATCTGTATACAACTCTGTTCGAGATGTACCTGCATAAGTCAAATGAGAAGAATGGACGTGATCGGGAAGAATGGGAAGGAAAAGCGAAGAAACTTATTGAGGGTGAAGACATCCCCATTGACATTTCCAACGTACTTTTGCTTTCCCATCTTTCGGATTTCAAGGATGGCACTACGCTTGTTCGTGAACAAGCTGGTCTACGTTTCGATATCTTCCGATCATATGCTGCTGCAAAGGACACTCGCGGTGCTATCAAAGCTTTACGGAAGTATGGCCCTGAAGAGCCTCAGTTGTATCCAGCAGCCCTTGCATATTTTACATCAGATCCAAGAATTCTCGAAGAAGCCGGAGATGAACTAGACGCAGTACTGGAAAAGATTGACACCGATGGACTTATGGCACCTCTTCAAGTGATTCAAACATTAAGTACTAACGCAGTAGCTACCATGGGTATGGTGAAAACCTACCTACAACAAACCATCGAACGTGAACGCAAAGAAATAGCCACCAATCGTCGTACGATCACCTCTTATCGTACAGATACGGAAACCAAACGTCAAGAAATCAACGAACTCTCTTCCAAGCCTCAAACTTTCAACGCCACACGCTGTTCTTTCTGTGGCACACAACTAGATCTTCCCACGGTCCATTTCCTTTGTAAACATAGTTTCCATCAAAGATGTCTCAAAAATGATGACGAGGGGAATGTGGAAGGAGACTGCCCAACTTGTAAAAAGGAAAATGATACGATTAAGGCGATCAGGAGAGGTCAGGAAGAGACGGCTGAGAGGCATGATTTGTTTTTGGATATGCTTAGTAGAAGTGGAGATAAGTTCGGGATGGTGGCGGAATTCTTTGGTAGGGGGGTCATGGAGGTTCCGGGGGTGGAGTGAAAGAGGATTAAGGAATTAATCGAAAAAGGGGTGGAGGAATTGTGGATAGCATGAAGAGGCAAGGGATTACATAATAAGTTGGGTTGATATTAATATGAGAAACAATTTTTCCTATGTCTCTCAAATTCCATTTATCATTGTGATTCTACTTACTAGCCAATGTGTCTGTTATTTTCACTTCAAACTTCTGTGGTGCCAAGGTAGTACCAGCACTCCATGACTAGGAACACTGACCTCTATAGCTTAGTGCATTAGAGGCAGACAACCAAGCCTGTTTCACCTTGTGTGGCTTGATAACTATCAAAGTTCCTAATTGTTGCATGACTGAATTTCAGCCACAAAGTCTAAAGCGTGGATTCTCGATGGGTGAGGGTCAGTGCTAAGCTAGAATTGTGTCTAAGGATTTCTAGTTGGGATGCTGTGGCTAGTAAGAGGGAATGAACTATTTTTAAATCTCGTAAGGGTGTAATCGTAAGCTTGACGCGTATGATGATGAAATTTATGAAATTCTCTTTTACTGAATTGAGATTGGTTGGTATTGGTGATGAAAAGGGAATGGAAGGATGTTTGGATTTGTTTTATATGGATCATGATTAATTAAATGGGAGTGGGCGATTACTATTGTGAACTTGGGATATCAATACTGCCCTATTTACGTCTTAAGGAAATAGTCAAAGAAATATCACTTCGGTCGTGATTCGAGTTTATTGGAACTGGCCCTGCTTTGCTGAAAAATTGAAGGGTCGACTGCTTAGTCCAGGATATTTGAAGAAGAAGAATGATCAATTCTCAGGCCTAGCATTTGGGACTTAGTGTTTTGATATGACTCAAAACTTATCCACTAAGAGGAAGAAAATGGCTAGCAAAGATTTTGTTGCATATCTACATCTATATCATTACGGGGGTATCCTGACAAGCGGAGGATCACTATATGGAAGTCTACAAGCCGGTACTAATTACTTCCTCGCTGGTTTTGACAAGTGCGACTAGTATATTTATTAGCATCTACTCATGGCTTTGAGAGGGAATGGTATGGCTTTTGTTACGTGTTTATGGATGGGATCTAATGGGAGTATCATATCATGTTTGGAAATGGTGGGATGGTTGGTATTGTTTATGTTGATCACTTGAAGGTATAATTCGTTTTGGAGAGTAAGGAGAATCGTTTTATTTTTGAGAGTTTTTGGCAGAAGGGAAGGGGATACGCTCTCGTGTCTTCTGATACTTGCACTGGTGAGAGATGAGCTTGTGTCTCTTGAAGTCAAGCTGTGTGAACGCAGTGAATGACTTCAATCCAATAGCTACTGTATTTAAGCCCTAAGCGAATGCGAAAGAGACTAGCTCTTTCTAATAGACCTTATATAAGATCTAATATTCCCTATATATAGCTAGCTCTTTAGACAGAATACAATTAGAAAATTAGGACCTACGCAATTTATGGGTGCTACGTCTTCTGTATCCTTCTCATACAAACACAAGCGTACATAGAAGTAAGTGCAGTTGATTGAATTAATTGAGTCGGTTGGCTTGGCGATTGGTTTGAAGAACTAGAGACATTGAGAAGTGAATAATGAGAGAGAAAAGAGGGTCAGGCAAGAGAGACAGGAAGAGCTCTAGAGAAAATATTACCTGCCTGAAATTCTATTACTTTACGAACAAGTGTAGTTCGAGTCTATTCCCTATTCCAAAGAAATTCAATAAAAAAGCTCAGCTTCACTTGTCTTCCTGACTTTTTTCCACCTGTACATTTCTCGCTGATAGAATGTATACAAAATAAGCAGACTTCCAATCATCAGTATACTGACGAGGTCAAACTCGAGGATTATATCTCTTCATTCACTGAACGTACATCTTGTTGAAAGAGCCTTATACAATCAACAAATATAAAATCACCATTACAGTATTTCATCTCCAGGAAGATTTTTGGCCTATAGTGATATCAGTCTAAGGCGGACAGAGCATGTAAATGGATTGATGCTTAGTAATTCTTAAGCTGGTAAACTGGGAGGAATGAATTCTATCTATAGAGTATGGGTAGAAGCTAATAAAATCGAAATACTTGAATCTGAATGTTTGGTCAATATTTTGCATCTCTGGATACTACCTCATTGAGTTAGTTCTTTGAAGGGATAGAATAGAAGATCCTGACTGGTAAAGAGGGGAAGCTAGAGACATAAGTCACGATTGGGCCGGGAAAGCTAGGTTAGTATGCTTCTAGAATGGATTTCGAGGGAGGATTAGGAATTTGTTGCATTTCTGGATAAGAGATAAGAGAGTCGGTATGATGAGCGGCTCTCTTAGTGTGGTTCTAGAGGCATCTTTTAGGAATTGTTGCTTATCTGGATAACAGATGATAGGTCTAGTGAAATTTAGAGGAAAATCTAAAGGATTTAAGTGTATCTGAATATCTGGATAAGCGATAAGGGGATTCGAAATCCAAGAAATGCTTGGGAAAAGTGATTGTCTGGTTTACTGACCTTCGATGAATTTTGATTCTAATACTAACTTAAACAATGCACTCCATCAACAGCTGTATTTCTCTAACTTTCACATCTATTCAATGGTTTTAAATCCTCTATCTAACACCGACTCCAGTTGGATGATTGCATTCGAAATTCTACACCATGATGAAATTTCGGTGGAGTTATTTTACCCCCGTTTAGTTTAGTCTTTGGCGCGTGACAGATATATCTATTTGGCACATCACGCTAGCACTAGTAAGATAATGACATCAACTGACGTAATATTAAGGAAACAGCAACCTGTCCAATACTTGTTCATCGTCTACATCTACTCATGATGACCGCAACTCTGTGTCCATCACCAACTACTAATCCGTATATCGATAAGTGGAAGACTATGATAATTCATAAAATTCAGCGTTTTAAATACATGATACCGGAAAATTTGTCAAATATTATAGCCCGAGGATATCATTTAATTCGAGCTCTGATCTATTCTTTCTACCTCTTCCAGTGTAAACGACAGTCAAACATGTTTCTTGGAACCTAGAGTTTCCTAATGTGACCACATTCGTTGTTTTTTCCTAGAGTTCAAGGCAATAGTCAAAACCTAAAACTTACTAATTCAGTCATACTGTATATCCCTTCTCCGAAAACAGATCAATTACACAATCCTTGTCCTACTACTTGACGAACAATTAGTCATATATGTTCATACTTATTGGAAGAAAACATATCATCTCAAGTCCATTTGCCTCTAAATTATTCCTAATCGATTGGCATGGGAGTTTCTTTATAATTTTTGAAGACTACAGCCCACATTCGAACCTTACAAAGATAGATTTTGCGACTTATTAACTTGGAATAAGTGACTGCTGAGCTTATTATCGATCTGGGAAAATACATCATAACGCTTCGCAACCAGGATTTTATGGATTGTTCACTAGTCGATACGTTTTCTGTAAGCAAAAATAATTACCGTTCAAGTTTAAAAAATAACTTATACTAAAGCTGCTACTTGTCAGTCTCTTAACCCGTGACGCAGGCAGTGAGTAGCAGAAAACTTCATTTGTATGCTTGTATCAAAATCTAGAATCAGTCTCTTCACTGATATGTTTCCACCATTGGCTCCTCTCTCCATCAACCTTACTCCCCACACAGTCAGCCATAATTTGTGGGGATGAGGCCTGTGATATGAAATATCAGATTTGCAACAATGATGATTTTAAGACAGTGAATAGCTGTGTTGAGAATACTGATGGTGTGCTTCTTTATACTCGGAGCTATTGAACAAACTAATGGATCTGATTCTTTGAGTTTAAACACCAGCTCGCTTGTTATGAACTTGTAACGATATAGTCTATGACACGGGATATCAGATATGCAACAAAGCCATTCGGGTCCTCATGAATGGTCGAATCGTAGAGACCGGTCAAATATGTGCTTGAGCTAAGAAATTGGATATGAACCGGTTCGTCAGCCAAGCTTTTCATTTCTAATAGTCTATTTTATGGTGTTTTGACTTGTCGGGATAAAGCTTGTGGGATGTGAATGTAGATATGCAACAGAAGCTTTCTCAGGTCTTCGAATGGTAAATTACGCGAGTGAGTAACGAGTCGGCATGGATTTGTTGAAATTTTTTCCGAGACGAGCAACGTGTAGTACCGAGAGTAGATATGCGACGTAATACAAACCAAGACTACGAGCAATCTGATTATAAACCCGGTCAGATAACTTGTTCGCATTTTGGAAAGATAGAAGCAGTAATCATTTTCTACCTGAATTGTGCTTTGATATCAGTCGTTGTGTAAAAAAACAACTGATAATCACATGATATGAATATTGAGAAACTCATTTTGGAAAATGCATCATCATTACTTCTATCAACCTATCCCAAAACTTTCTACTTGGCAAAATGTAATTTGTTAGTGTAGTAATCCGCATATTACTAAATTCGTATTGAAGTGTTGGATCTGCATGTAATAGAGTCAAGTTAACCCGGTTTGATTACTCATTTTCTGCTACTGTAGCCAATAACCTTAAGTCCAGACAGTTAAATTTGTTCAAAAGTTTCAGAGTGGAACACTAGAGAGTTTGTCTTTTTATAAAGAGGGACAAAAGCTGTTGTGGGACTTATAATTAAGCTTGTTCGAACACATCATTGAATCGTAGGCACAAAAATGCATTTCAATTCTCAGAAAAGCTTACCATTGGTTAGTTGATCACTTGATCCGAAATTTTATTCCTTCCATCTCTTCCGCTCCCTTGATATTATTTATACTCTGTCCACCTGGAAGCACTTAAGGAGAATTGTTCCACCAATTTTTTTATAATTCTCGACTGTTATCAAGTTTTGTACTTTATCCTCGCCTTCGATTCTCGCACCCACAAATCTCCATTGAGGAATACAAGCGAGATATTTTATCTCTGAAAATCTGTGGCGTAAAGACGAAATTGACCAAATCGAATCTGGTCATCAATGTAATAATAAGATCGGATATTTAGTGTAGCCAGTCTCTTTATTGCTGTTTTGAAGAGATTATTAAGAGGGGCATTGGATATGATATGAAGGTTGAAAGGAGGAACTAGGGAAATAATGAATATCCAAGCATATGTCGACCCGGATCTGAGTTAGTAGAGCAGGGTCGAGATTGGGGTCAACGTGATATCGACAGGAGATAATTACGAGATTGGTATCGAAATACTTCCAAAGTACATAACCGAAAGTTAAGGATGAATGAGTGTGGTCGTCTGTTTGCATGAGCAAACATGAAATGACGACGAGTCATAGTTTTCTATTACTCTGTTACTCCTCCTCTTCGACCTTAGCGGAAGGTCGAAGAGATACTGGAAAGTTATTCATATTGACTTTTAGTGTTACTTATGACAAGAGAATGTAAAATTATAATACAAAAGATTCGTAGGATAAATCTGCGATGGGTAGACTAAGCACAAAAAAGCAAAGCCTAAATATCCCGTGAAACAGAGGTTCTTGCCCATAGTAGCACCTCGATCCATTCCGGACGTTTTGCCTCGAGCGACAGCGATAATTTTTCTACCAAATGCTTTCCGGCGCCTCTCGAGAAACTATGCATAGTGCTTATATATAGCGCTACTCCATAATGCATGAATATCAACATTGTTATGTCGTCATTATTCAATAAAAGAGACATCAAAGAATCGCTGGTTACCAATGGCCATGCTATGATGGTAGCACCGTGTCCTATTTGAAGAAGTTCCGTGTCCGAGAAGAGTGATGTACAAGCGTTCAAATATTCATTCTTATGTTCACTTTCAATGGAAGCTATGTAGGTGGCCATTTCATTCATCTTATGTAGTACAATCCTGTTGTTCGAAGTCAGTTGACAGCCTAAATAAGATCTATAATCAAGAGCAGATGATATTTGTACATACTGGATCAATTCATCATTTCTGGTTTGATATTCTGGGAACTTTCCGTGCTGGCTCAGAAATATACCCATGTGCCCAAAAATAGAATTTTTTTTATCAATATGTGTGAGAAGGTCTCTATGGATCGTGTCTTTCGGATTAGAGGACTTCAGAATCAGTTGATCCCTCCAAGCCTCAAAAGAACCGCCCCACAGGTCACCCCCTATTGTTTGGTCTAGGCAGACTGTGAGCCCCTGAAGTAATTTGCGTGTTTGAATCAGGTCAGTCACAGGATCAATTTCTTCGCCCCCAAACCTCTCTGTCGATAATGACAAAGAATTTATAACTATGGACAGGGAACAGAGAGCTATTGCATCTGAAGCAGATGAGTAATTTTGCAAGGCTTCATTGAGACCAACTGTTGCTCGATTGTGATACTGTAATGCAGTAGCGACCCAATATTGTGATTTTTCAGTCTCAACAGTCGATAGGTGAATAGCGGCGGAGGTCAAGACGGCATGAAGCAGGAATGTATTCTCAATTGCGTGTTTGACCATAACATCACAGAAAAACAATACATCTCTCGAGTCTTTGGCAAGTATGACGGATGTAGAGGTTGAATACTGATGCATCAATCTTAGCTCTAGAGCTCTAATGTTATCATCTTCGAACTTCGAAGTTGTGGGTGAAGACTGAACCGAGGACCCAGCAGAAAAATTGCCCTGTGTCTGGTTTGATGGCTGTGAGAGGTAACTACATGGTTCACTCCGTCTTGCACAAATCGCACATGACGGCCGCGTCTCGTCGCACTGAAATTTTGTATATCAGCGATGGCTCGGTTTCAAAACCCAACAACTCAAATTTCGAATCCGAACATTCCGAACAGAATATTGAGTAGTTCCGACTAGTGGACCAGGTGTAGGCTATTGATGTCCCGAAGTACTTCCATGTTGAAAAGCATTCAGCAACTCATATTATTGAGACGTGCCGTTTGAATTCTGAAATTTCAAGCCTCCTGTTGTCGGACTACAGTCTATACATTGGAAAGTCTGATACAAGTAGGAAGGGTGCTTCAAAAGACCAAAAGCGAAAAGCAAAAAACATTGGCAACAAGTAAAGTGATGGGACAGACTAACCTTCACCCGTCTTCTTTTGCATTGTGTGCAGCCATTTGAAGACTTGGTATGAGCTCGTCGTTTGGACATTGAGTTGGGTAGCATCGAAGGTGGGAGTATTAAGCTTATTTATTACCAAAAATCGTGATGTGGTTGGTATACGAAGAACACGAAGGAATGTAGTTGAAAATGGATCTTTATTTACATGGGGCGGACATGGAGCGGAAATGATTGCCGGTGCTGGTGGTTCGGTCAAGGCAAGTGGTGACTGAACACCGAATACCCACACCGGCGGTGGCGAAGCCAGTTTAGCTTTAGCACTAGGAGGCTGTGCTTTGATAATGAAGGAAACTGCCGCATTGCGTCAAGAATTTCAAATGTTGAATTTTTTGGAGGATTTACGTTTTGTATATGTTCATTCACCAGACTGCGTATTCAATGTGAGCTTTCTTCCAGCTATGATGATACCTGTCGGAACGGGCTCTGCGGTTGTTATATTTTTAATGAATGAAGATTCACCGCTTCCGCAAATGGTTATTGACCGGAGTATTCTGCCTGTGAAAATAAGCGGTCAATGACGGAAAGAGCAGGCCGAAGTTCTTTTCTTAGAATTAGCTATTTAATAAGTGGAGTTATAGGAGATCATCTCTCTTACAACCTCTTGACTGTGAGACATTAGATTATCACGTGGAGATGAGGTATGTATCTTGGATCATATCCAATTAGATGCTGGTATTATCTTAGTTCTGCCCACTAGCTTTACGCTATTTTGAACGTCATATTTTCAGTTCGTATTCAATTTTACCATGGGAATTTGTAAAGTCCGCTTAGTAACCACCTCTTCACTTTCCCCCCTTCCTGCATTCGGGTAAAAGCAAACAAGGAGAAAAGAAAAAAGATCTAATCTTTACGCAACTCAGTCACTTTGAAAAGCTTGAATCGATTGGAACGATTGGAACGGCTCACTTGTCATTTTTGACAGTTCAAGAGCTGAAGAACTGAGTCAAGATAAAAAAGTAAAATTGAAACCTCCTTCGAACATTAAAAGAGGGCTCAATTTCTACTTTCAACAAAAGATAGATTCAAGCTTCGATCTATTTTCGTAAGTCTTAAATCAAGCTTGGTTCAGACTCCGGTCAGGTCACAATGACGGAACGGTGATTTAAATTGAAGCTTGGTTGTCGCCGTTCTTGACCCGGTGTCCCTGGAATGACACTTCTGAAGCATCTTTTCCTTGTAACTTCTTTTTCCTCATCAAACAAAACTCTATTTGCTGTGAGGGAGTCCGGTTGATTCTATTTATGTACCGTCATCTACTATACCAAGACTACGAAGTACACTCTGGAGGGCTGAAACATTGGTGCATCGTATCTCGCGATGTATTAGTGTTGGTATAAACTTGGTTGACAAGTGTCATAAAAAAATCTATTATGGTTGCAATTGTTCTTGATCATTATTATCTATGAGAAGCTATGTACTTATATAGGAAAACACAAACTCCTTCTTACTACCTTGACGTCCGCGGCATAATCTGCAAACTTACCCTTATCGTACGAGTATCAATCATCGCATGGTCTGGGATAAATCGGTCAGAATCGCGGGAATTACCCATCTCAGCCTATCCACCCTCTCTTCCCAGTATCACAGAATATCACCAAATCACCCGCGATAAATCTCCTTCGACACAATATTCTGATTTTAGACAAAGCTACCACAGTATCTCATGGTAATAATACACTACACATCGCCATGAACCATACTCCAACTACTGCGATGAGCTGCCTTGAAAGCATCCGTCTTTTCAATCACACTTATCCAACCAAATTCAACCTGTGCCTAAAGCAACCCCGTAATGCCTAGCAACTTCGCCATGGTAGTTGCAGAGCGGGTCTGTCCCTGGGGCTTTTGACGCAATTGCATGGAATATCAACCTGGATATTGAAAACTTTTTAAACTTTTTAGCAAAGACGGGAATGGCCCAATAATCTTCCCCCACGTATGTTCTTTTCACATGGAAAATAACTTATGACCGAATAATGAGGGCTTGAGATAACAGGTTCAAAATACAAGATGCAAGACGTGGAATGCAAAGTGAATGTATCATATGTTGAGATTTCATACGACGACAAAGCTGGAAACAGATCGTAACCAAAGCTTCTTCTTAACAGTACGGAGAAATTTGATAGCTACAGATTGAAAACCACCAAAATTACACAAACTTATCTCAAAGTTTCTCGCATAAAGTCTACTAGCAAGATATAAGTCACAGAACATTCACAGAAAATTGAACATAATGGGAAATAAGAAGATGATAAAAGCACTTAACAATTAACATCTATGAAATAATTTATAGCAATCCGCCTCCTTCCTTGATGTCATCATTCTATCCACCTGTGCTCTCCCGTGCTCCCTTCTCTCAAATTTATCCAAAAAGCATGGGAAACTCCCACCCGAGAATAAAACCCATGTTGAGAATTTAACTATGACGGATAGACATTAATAGAGGGAGGGAAGACTAAGATAACAAAACAAGGTATTGAACAACTAAGAATAGTAAACATCAATACCCTCCAAACGCCGTGATTCCACAAGTGTTAAAGAACCCCCACCCCCCGAAATACTACTTGATCAACTCTATATGATAACCCAACCCAATGCATAAATAAAAACGTACACGCTCGGAGATCGAGACCTCGGAATGGTGAAATGCTAAAAGGTTGAACTTATCTCTAAAAGACTTATCGGTCAATGATGTAAAATAAGAGACTCCTTGTGCTTCCGAGCGCCCGGGATATTCCAATAACCATCATTCACGCAACCCCCTAAAAATCGATTCACCTCAATACCTCCAACACATTCAACACTTTATGATCTGCGTCGCTTTGAAACTTAAAACTCGCATCAAGCTCCTCATAAATAGCTTATCTATGTCCATTAGTACCATTGGTCTTGCCATCGGCCTTGGTAACCTCTCGAGTCTCTCCAGGCACAGGTCCCAAACGTCCATATTGCCATTCTGGCAAAGTCATCCCTGTCTGCTCATGAATGGTGGACATGAGTGGTGGAAGCATTTGATACATGTTACGAATACTATCCATACCACCCATACCGATTCCCTGGCCTTCAGCAGAATTGCCTTCACCATTGCCACCAGCCTGTGCACCAGTATTCCAGATCGTCATCTTGGGGTTCAAACCACGAACAGCTTCGGCATTGGCTTTGGCAAGGTCTTGATAAGTACCACGCTCGATCATGAGGTACTGTATGAGTCCTTGTGGACCTCCCATAGCCTTGCTCATGTCTCCGTATGCGGCGGCCATGGCACTCATACCAGCTGCCTCTTTTTGCTTTCTCAAGAGGGCTACTTCGGCTGCTTTGGACTCCGCGATAAAATTAGCTTCGGCTTCTAATTTGATTCTGTAAGCTTTAGCTTCAGCAGCTTTCTGCTCGCTGTAAAACTCAAACTCTGCGCGGGCCTTCTCTCTATATGCCTTGGCATCAGCCGCCTTCTGTTCACTGTAGACTTTGGCGTCGGCACTCTTCTGCTCAGTATTGGCTTTTGCAAGTGCTGCCTGTTTCTCACTATACATCTTAGCATCAGCAGCCTTTTGTTCAGAGTTGGCCTTTGCTTCTGCTATCTTTTGTTGACTATAGAATTCGGCATTTGAGCGGGCTTGCTCTTCGTAGTTCTTAGCGTCAGCAGCTTGTTGCTTAGCTTCACGGGCAATCGTAGCCTTGACAACATCGCTTGCACGAAGACGTTCAAGCTCTGTAAAAGCACGCTTGACTTCGACGTCTTTGCGGAGTTCTTCGTCGCGGACTTCGGTAGCACGTGTAGCCTCTTTAAAAGTTCAATGTGTCAGTTTGTTGCATGTTAAACCGGTTGGGTCTCTCTCGAAGATTTTTGATATCATTTTCCCGTAGAAAAATCTGTAATTCAATACTTCGAATTGCTATTTTAAAGGGCATTCTTCCCATATTCTCAGAGATAATTCGAGCGTTAGGACCTTCAAGCTTCGAAATTCTTAGGGTATTCAACAGTCCTCGGAGGACTGTATTAGGAAATTCGTGGGCTCTAGAAAAAGAAAGAATGAATATCACTTACCGATTTGAGCAACTTTAACATCGCGGCTGTAAACAGTTTTGCGAGTTGCAAGTGTAGCTTCAGCTCGAGCCTTCTCACTATCACGTTCCGTCTTTTGAACTGCGGTCTCAGCTTGAACCTTGGCAAGTTCTCGATCTTGTTCTGCCCGACGCTGAGCTTCTCCAACAGTACCCAATCGTTGGGCTTCTGCTACATCGATACGGGCTTGATTAATAGCACCTTCGTGGGCTTTCTTGCTGAGAGAAGCAAAGTAGTTAGAACCTGGAGCATCTTTGAGTTCTTTCACGTTGGCGTTGTAGATTCTAAGGCCAAACTGTCCTAACTCAGATTGAATATTCTTGAAGATGTCCTTCTTGAATGCTTCTCTCTCTGTAAAAATTTTCTCCATCGACATGGAGCTAACGAGAACACGCGTTTCACCTTCGATGATACCGACAACAATCTTTCTGAGATGTGCGCCAGCATCGCCGTCATTGTTTTCGCCTTCAGCCAGTAGCATTGCAAACTTCAAAAGGGCATCATCGCCATCCTCTGCGACACTCTCATGGTTAGAGTTGGCGGTACGGGCATTATCGCCTCTGCGGTTAACATCTGGACCAATGGTGAATACTACAGGAATTGCCAACTGTAGTTTCTCTTTTGTCATAGCTTGAAGTGACAATTCATAGTCGCGAGGTTGAATGTTAAATCTTCGGACCTGGAAACAATTAGCAGTGCAGTATGAGAAAATTAACATGAATCTACTTTTTGAAAGGGCCAAACAAAAGCACTCTTGCATATTTTGACAGTCGCGATCTTTGCGCCAGTGATGGCGAGGTACTTATAGAAGTTAGATATGTCGTCTTTAACAGAACTAGGAACAAGTTCAAACCTCATTGGGGGAAGCAATTTGATACATGATGATGGATTTGTGATGTTTCTCTGAACAATTGGAACCCTTTTGACGGGGGGATATCGATAGACTTTTTAGACTTTTGGACAAGGAGGAAAGGTGTTCTGTGTTATTCACTCAGTATTAGACTAGCACATTGAAGATACTGAGTTATGCCTGATCAGTTGATATATGTGAGTACTAACTTGAGTGAGGGATTATTTAGTGCTTCTGGAACTCCTAAAAGTTCTCCAAGATTGCCAAATGCGCTGATAGTGAACTTCAATCACTGGTGAGCTCGTGACGCCCTGCCAATGCGTCTAAGGTAGTGGTATAAATATTCGTAAATGTGCTGACAAAATTGAAGAGTTCCAATAGGTAAAGATAGATGTAGGAATGAATTATTGTGACTTAATTGGAAGAAAGAGAGGGGCTGATATATCAGTACCTAGATGGCTCCTTCTAAAATGGTCTGATTCTTATTCGCCCAACACTAAATTACGATGGTGTAGATCAGCTGATCAATTGATCTCTCTCGGGAATAAATGCAGATTTAACGGTGAAGGCGCTAACTAGTATTTAGACGAGAAAACAATATGGAACCGGCGATTGATAAGTGATGACAGAAGGAATTCGAAGTAGCGAGCAGGAAACATCAAACAGAAGATCAAGAGCGACTTTATATACATTCATGTTCACTCGCCAAGCAGAGAGCGCCATCAATAAGCAAGACATGTTTAAGGCATAGAACAACCTTACTGAGGTGTTTTCATGAACTTGTGGTGAATACTTCGTCAAAAGGCAGGGCGATAGCGGGACAAGATGCATCAGCAATTGAGGAGCAATTTTATGTCAGACCTTTTGGATTGGCAAGGGAGCCTCGCCTAACCAATAGCGTTAAGAGCGCAATCCTGTCGACTCAAAATGATAATGTTACACTGCCGCCATTCCGACCGTATAGAGTAAGAACTTAGCCATTTATGACCAGTTGTAAACCTACGCATTGAATATTCCCTTACTTGCGGATTGGGACAGAATGAAATAAACGTGAATGCTGTGGTAGGGATTATCGACTAGGGTATAGATTGGGCGTTGAAGGGAGGAGATATGCTCAAAGAAGCTGAGTCCCCACAATACCATAAAACTTTAATAGTTAGACGATACAGTATCTAGATAGATAACATTATAAGCTTATCAGCTGCTTGACCGTAAACAGGAATAATGTTGCGACATCGGAAAACGGCAAAACCAGATGCAATTCTGACACCTTGGCAAGGCTTGCTGGGAATCCCAGCCTGGGATGCCGAGCCCCTAAATTTGGAGATCTTCCCCGGATCCACTCAGGATTTCTAGTGAGCTTCTAGAAAGTCTCACCTGATCTCGACAGCCCCACACAGCCATCGTCATATCTTACCTATTGAATTACACTAAAAGTATACATCCCTTGACCAAGGCCAACGAGGCAGACAACTCTAAATGTCTACCTTATTCCCGCATATTTGAAAGCCGTGCTGTGCATATTAGGCAGCTAAATAACATATGTATCTTGATAAGGGGCGTTACACAGCCGAGTGAGTTGTCCGAATACCCGGCCTAGCCAATCCACGAGATCACAATTGTTTTGAGTCCGAATGGAAATTCTGAAATTTCGAGATGTTTTGAGTCATATCGGATATGATAATTTGCAAAAGCCAAAAGATCAGATCAAGAGAAGTCACGTACATCATCGATTCTTCGATGGGCTTTCTCCCTAGCGAGTCCGGTCTCGTGACTACTGAACCACTAAAATCTACTATCACTTAGTAGCACTACTTTTGAGTCAACAAAGCTCGCAAATAGTTACAGAGTCAGTAGAGAGTGCGATAATCGGTTTTACATAATTGAACAGTAAGGTTCGCTTACATGTCCTCGGCAGAGAGAGAACCAAAACTTTCTTTCCCACAACCAAACCTTGATCACTTCAGTCGCATTAAAAGATATTATATCTTTGTACATACGTGTCAGCATGGAATCCAAAATCCCAAGACAAGACCACGATGATGAACCAGCTCCTCCATCATACATGGACGCTCTGTCATCGTCGTCGGTACCTCCTGCAGTATCGAAGACTTCGGGATCTTCCGCTTTCCCATCTACGTCTACCTCCTACGGTACCCAGATTCAAACCCAGCTGGACCACCTCAGAACTCAATTCAGCTCCCTCCAAACCCAGAAATCTCTTCTCGAGTACGCACAAGAAGAGAAAATCCTTTCTCTCCTTACAACTCAAATTCAAATATATTTATCCAAATTTGCGAACACAGGTTTGAGAAAAGGAACATTGCTGTTGCTCCCAGCACACTGTCTTCAAAATGAAAAGGCACAACCACTTGATTTCGATAGGGAAAATCCTGGATATGACGTGTTTGTGGAGATAGGAGATAAGGAGAGTCTCAATGGTGGGTCGTGGTTCTGGGAGGATGAAGACATGGCGAAACGACTAGCAGAGGCTTTGAGACCCCGTCCAGAACTACCTTCCAGACAAGTCGTTGCAAAAAAAGATTCCAAAAAGGTCGCTCCCAGTTCGGCAGGAAATATCAGCAGATTCTGGGGCAGGAAATTGAGTTCAAAGAGCGAGGAAAAGCCTGTATTAGTCGAGGATGTGAAAGTTAGTTCAACAATTTCGGAGCCGAGAGATAAGGTACATATGAAAGTGGATGCAGAAGAGGTTGTGTTTGAATATGAAAATAGTTTTGGCCTTTTGGAAACCCAACGAGGATATGGTATTATACTCCATTTCACAATTATCACTACCAAAGATTAGGCAATAATTTACAACAGAGATATTAAAGATGCTCGGAAATTTTTCGAGCGAACAAAAGGTTATTTGATTTAGTCTGTGATTTATACATGTGATCTCAATGAAAAATATCGTATCATTATGTTTATTGATTGAACCCAGACCCTCATAAAGAAAATGATGCATAAAAAGATTTGCATTAGTGAAAGTTGGGAGACTTTAACATAGTCTCTTGAGTAATCATGAAAGATATTTCGAATAAGAGCCCGATTTATGAGATGAAAATTGAGACGACATACTTGATAAAAATTACAACCATTTGGCTGAAAATATTGAATAGGTAAGTAATGTGACCAAATGTTTGTGGTGGCTTAGACATTCGTACTGAATCCTAAGGAGTTCGGAGGTAGACGCCGAACAAGCTCTGGTCGAACGGACGAGAAATTGCCGCTTGACGATGGCAGATAATACTCAGATATTGGGGCCGAATGCTAGCTTTGTTGACGGCTACACTCATTTTCTGCTCCCTGAGAAGAATTGGGTATTTTATCAGTAGTAATCTTGCTCAGTTCCATGGACGCCCCAGAACCCATAACAAAGTCAGAAGGGCTATTTCCAGGGTCTTTTTTGATGATCGAGTCGTTATTGTCAGTAAAGCTAGTCGAATGATCACTGTTTTCATCATCATTGGTATTGCCTAATTCTTTTCTTCTTTCTGATCTTGAGCTTAAGTCAAATATTCCATCATCCCCAAGTTCTTCTTCCCAGAAGAGGCCAGAAGCTACCGTGCCATGTTGATCGAAATCATATGTAACCCAAGTCTGGGAATGCACACTTCGACGCCGCGAAAATACCTCTGAAACAGGCATTTCGATATCTTTTCTTGAGGAGACTGAGGAATTTGGTGACGTATGACGACGAGATTGACGGTAAAAATACGAAGTTTCCAGTGACTTTGAATTACAGACTTCCAACGCTCCTCGACTTTTTAATAGGAATACCATTTTTCCATATTGCATGTTCTTTGCAAGCTGTAATGATGTGCCTCGGATATATTCAAAAATATTTATGTAGGCACCAAGATCGAGTAAGACAGCCACTGCTTCCAATTGCCGATTGAATATGGCTTCTTGCAATTGTGGGAAACCTTTAACTATGGCGTTGACGTCTGCTCCGTATGATACGAGAAGCTTCACAAGATGAACTTGTCCGTTCGCAGCTGCTTCCTTGAAAGGGATTCCATAGTTCTTCCCACGAAGATTCACGTCGGCATTGCACTCAAGTAAAGTCTGCAAGACTTCCAAGCTGTCTTTGGTGAGAATCTTTACAATATCAACATATTGTAATTTAAATGGTATGTGCAAATCATAGGCAACATAAAAACAATTGCGCGGATCGAAGTCAAAGATTTTTTAATCGTAGCATTTCATAATTCCTTTTCAATATTGCAAAAGAAAATGCTGTTTCTTCTTTCCAAACTTGATTCACTTCATGATGTGACAACGGGGAGGCTAAAATACCTTCAAAAGCATCGAGAAGGCCAAGACATGATGTGATCATAAGCGTCGACATAGCGCCTACTTCCTCAAAACCTTCTCCTCCCAGTACGTCCGCAATCTTGTAAGCAATTGCCTGGGGATGTTTTGGGGGGTATTTCCCCCCCTAAACCAACACGAAACCAGATCGAACGCCGAACTTTTGGCGAACACAATTTGATTATTGTTATGACATCAATATCAGAAGAAGAAAACTCCCAATGTTTCACCCAATATTCTGATGCATATTTCAGGAACTTGAAGCGGTCTTCATCCAATATGTGTTGCTGGCCTCCGGGCGATGTTTTAAAGCACCGAGCTTTAGGATCAATCTCCGAGAAAGTATTCAAATAGAGGTACGAGACAAAGATTTTAGTCAATATAGACTGAGAATGGTGTGGGTGCAAGCTGTGTTTCCAGCCTGTTTCTGCAAGACTTGAGTCTTTCGCTACCAGGAACTCTTTCGCGGTCTGGTGAATGAGATATACTCTAGAATCGGAAATGGGAAGAAAAAGACCACAAATACCCCGAATTCTTTTGGCGAATAATTTGGGATCCACAAGCTCAATATCATCAAAAGATTGAGATTCGTCGTAGGACTCATCTATATTGAGGGCAATGTTAAGCTCATCCAATGCTAAAGGTCTTTCTGCACCGACCACGATGTGAAGTAACTTGGTGGCCTCTTTCTTATCAGGACTCTTACTCAGAATCGCCGCATAGCTGTTTCAATGTATGATCAGCACAGGAAACAATATGGTATACACGAAATGAAGGAGATGGCATGGCACCATATGTAGGCCAATAAAAATTTCGAAAGTAGGACACACTTACGCCTCGTCAACTGTAGAAGGTAATTCCGCGTCCAGTATTCTTTCAAATGTCTTTGACCGTGTACAAACTTTGGCTCGAAGGTGGATTTTATCCATGATAAGATACAGCCAGAGATAGGTTCTATGTTCTATGTCCTTCAACCAAGAGCGGCGCCGAGCATCTGCTTTTGATGGAAGTTTGAGCTTATCTACCTCGGTATCAATGACGAGATTGGTTTCCTCTTTTATCGTTGCTGTAGTATCCTCACTAGCCAAGCGGATTCCTGAAAATATATCCGTAAGGCTTTTAAATTCCTCTTCAATCTCTTAGTAAGGCCTACTAATGATAAGGGATTCTATCTTCAAATTGGGTAAGTCATTGGAACTTGTCGGAGATTTTGCATCATTAGTTATGTGTAATTTAAGTGAGAGATCTTAGAGACTGGAGCTCGAAGAATGAGCGTCGATATTAGGGACAGTAACCCTATACATCGTTTTTAGTTTAAGAAAGAATTTTCGTTCAGAAGCGTCGCACTCGTCCAAGGCATCCAGTACACATATTATATTACCAGTGTTCGGGTCCATAACTATATTTCCCATGATATACCACATTTCATGGGCTAAATTTGCAATTTCGGTATTGTTCTTTGCCCAACTAGACTCAGTGTATACTAGAAGATGTTTTTGCGATAAAAATATTTGATGCAGCAAGGCAGCAAGGGTTTTCGTAAGACTGCGCTACTATTTCGGGATATCCTTGAAAAAGAAGTAACAGACGTCCGTATCATGGTCTGCTGCGACAATATTTTCATCAGCAAGCGCTTTGAAAGAACACTCTTGCCATAGCCAGGATCTGCCGAAATCCAGAGAACCCCCAGCCCATTACCTTCTTTCCAATCGATGAATGTAGGGTGCTCAAGCACCCATTTGCACGTCTCTGGGATGCGAGAGGAGTTTTGATTCTTCTGGAGTTCATACAGATTCCCACTTCGAAAGGACTGAACGCATTCCTAGCAGTCTCTGGCCTTATGCGAGGTTCTTGACTCATACAACGCTTCAACTAGCAATTAGTGATCGAGCTCGTTCATTTCCTTGAACATAATGGTCCAGTCGTTAAGTTTCAGAGCATCCCGAAAATATCTAGTCACAGAGTTTTCGCAAAATTGGACAATCACTCGAGCTTCGTAAAGTAAGATTTTGGTGTATAGTTGAATTGTAGCTTTCCTTAGCTGCAGCTTTACGGCACTGCTCCGATGTTCTTCGGTACTGGTTGGGTCCCAAATAGAGTCTTCGAGGAGAGCATATCGATCTATGAGTGGCGGGATCTTTTCTAACCCTTCACGGCAACCCGCTTTTTCTGTGATAGGATTGATCAAAAGCCAATGTATTGTTAACCTATGTTGGTCTTGGCTGATTAATCACTTGGCGCTCTGAACAAGAGACCGATCTCCCTATACATAACACTGCATACTAACATTGGTGTATTATTGAACACAATCAAGCATAAACATCAAAAGGTGATGGGACTAAGGAATGACTTTCCAGTCTTTGCAAGCATGGAAGCTTTCTAGGCATAGTGACATGTTTTCATATATAGACAAATAAATATACCTACTTACAGGGAGAAACATGGAGGCGCCAGCCCAAGCTATATCAGCATGTGGCTCACTTTGAAGAGTGGATCCAATAAAAATCTTGGCTGCTATCACAACTTTGACAACTTTTTCAATTTTATCTCCAGATCGACTTGAGGGAATTGTAAGTCCATTCAACTTTGCTGTCGTCAATTTTATTAATGTGTGTTGGAAATTGGCGTATTTTGTATAGTGCTTCTGCCAGGGTTTGCATTTGCTTCATAGAGAAGAATCGAGAGTAATCGTCCATCTAGAACAAGGCCGAGTTAGTAGAGATCGAACTTCAATTGAGAATTCAATTCATCCTGTTGATACCGATAAAATCGGCCTGAAGGAACGATATCACTCACCAGTTCGGGCTCCTGGAGTTTCAAAGTGTCATATGCTTGTAGCCAAAGATCCTTCGACTCGTCCAATCGCATGGCCCCATGGGGTTTAGCTTGGTCAATTGGGATCTTCGGCGGGAAAGCTGGATCGCGTGAAGATTGAACTCCCGCAGTGATATTGGCGGCATCACCAGTGACTCCTAGTAGACTTATGGAAGTGGAAGTTGATGGAGGGGCAGATGTAATGGTGGGTTTCACAAGCTGTTTGACAAGACCTGGTGATTGACGAGAATTGTTCTTGGTGGGCTCCCTCTGTAGCGAGTCCTTCACTAGTTGGAATTTATCCCTTAACCCTACATCATTAGCAAGTCCTATAGATGTGCCTAACGATAAGTGCCACAAGCTTGTCGAAACGGTGGCGACGATGGTGTATCATGAAAACAAACCACTGCGATGATGTGGCGGGGTTAATAGACAAGGCTGGTTTTGGCCCCCAATTATACAAGATATAACCATCGCGTCCAAAGGCCAATAAATTTGAAGAGGCTCCAGTAGAAATTTGCCTTTGACAGATATCAATGTCGTGATCTATATTTCATTATTTTGAGGTTATCGACAATCGGTTTAAATCCGCACATTGAGATGCACAGACCGTCTCTTCGAATCTGTCAAAGTACTAGGTAGATACGAGTTTTAAAGTCAAATTCTATTTTAGGACACATTCAATTACTTCCAAATTTCCAGGTCAATGCAAAGAGCGAGAAAGTTCTCGTTGTCATCATACATATTGGCCGGTCCTGGGTAAACACAGGGGAATAGATATTAAGTCCCGCAGCATGATACTTTCATAGAATGGAGCGGGTACGTAAGTTACTGCAACCGCAGCGTCAACGGCCGCGTGTGTGCTTCTCCACAATTGGGACCTGGCTGCCACAAGGTTTGCAAGCTTGTGGCTTGGGAAATTAAGCTCTTTTGTATAACCTTATGTTTACCCTCATGATGTGATCCCTTATTTTTGATCCGTTTATTGTCTTTCTATCGCTAAACAAGCTGTGTCACCATGTGGAACTCCTTGACAGAAAAGCGCCGTTTTGTTGTGATTTTTTCATCCATCACAATCATTGTACTTTTCGGCCTCGGGTCTGAGTATCGGTACTCATATATTGATCATCAAACACTTTTCACTACATTCGGAAAGTCAACTCTACCATGGATTGCTACTTCCAGCACTTTTTGGGCTGCGTTTGCTCCACTATTGGCAGCTGCTGCACCGCGGTGCTTACCCCCGGAGCTTAGTGGTAAAGCATACTCTATGAACATTGGCAAGAGAAGAGCCGCAGATCATATTATCATGGATGAAAAGGATATCAAAGTGATGCGACGATCTCATGCTTGGTTCGTCGATCAACTTATGCAGAATGCTCCGAAGTTAGAATTTAAGGAGGGAACCCAGGGCATTGTCACGTCTGCAGGAGGCGATTATTTCCCTCCACTTCTCGTCAGTCTTCGATTTCTTCGCCGCACCGGATCTAAACTACCTGTCGAAGTCTTCCTCGCCACACCTGATGAATATGAACCATTGATGTGCGAGACAGTTCTTCCTTCATTAAATGCGAAATGCCTCATTCTTTCCGATATTATAGATCAACACGAGCTGCCATTCTCTTTTTCGGGATATCAACTAAAAGCGTTTGCAATAATATTCTCATCTTTTGAATCAGTTCTTTTTCTTGATGCAGATAACTTTCCTGTCTATTCCCCCGACGACCTATTCACTTCCACGCCTTTCACTTCAGAACATCTTGTGTTGTGGCCAGATTACTGGAGCCCGACTCCCTCGCCAACTCTTAGTAAGATAATTGGTCTTGAAGAATCCATCCTAAATAATCGCCCTACAATCGAAGCTGGACAAATTCTAGTCAACAAGGCACATCGAACCGAGGCATTGTCACTCGCGGCATACTATAATGCCTACGGTGACTATTATTACCACCTTATGACTCAAGGAGGTGCAGGAGAAGGCGACAAAGAAACATTTTCAATAGCTGCACTCGTTCTTGGAAATAGTTTCTACACCGTCTCTCAGTTACCTCGTCCCCTCGGTTCACGTGGAAATGGTGCAGCCGTTTTGCAAGCTGACCCTATAGAAGATGCGAACTCAAGAGAAGAGCAAATCCCAAGGCCATTTTTCATCCATGCAAGCTGGCCACCGAAGCTTAATCCGCTACACAATCATCAAGGTTCGAGGCAATGGGGCAGTGAAGAACACTCATTAAGCACATTCAATGGCTTAGATGTCGAGCGCGCAGCGTGGGAATACATGGTTCAAATGGCTTGTGATGAAAACATTGTCTTCAAGAGCTGGGGGAATAAAACGGAGAAAGAGGTTTGTGAGCAGACCAGAGGAAGCTTCAAAAATATGTTTGGAGAGGAATATAACAAGTTGGGCGGGTGAATGGGGATTTATGAACCTAGCTCCGCTATGTGTATTATTCGCCCATGATGGCAGTCCAAGCAATATCCCAGAGAATTTGGGCGGCGGTGTAAAACGAAACACGCAGAAAAATCTTTTCGTGGGTTGCTGATTAGCTTTTATGGAAAAAAGTTCCCAGCACCTCCTGCTCGACTCTGCTTCTTGCAGGCCGACAGAAATTTTTTGAAGCCCATGATATCTATGTTTGGAATCTCTGGCTTCACATATCAAGTATTTTAAGAACTAAAGTCTTGCACCAAGTTCCGGGCCCACAACTGAGCCCAAGAGATTTTATCAACAATCTCTGAATAGATCGAACAAATAGCCCGCATGGGCGTTTGTGTGTATAGGACGTCTCGATGGCATTCGACCCTCCAAATGTTTTATCAATTTTCAATCCAATCTCATAGTCCAAACTGATTTCTCTTCATCCTGAAAGAGTGACACTTTGTGAATCTCATCTGCCATTGGCTCATACCTCGTATTTTCAAACATCTGCTCAAGTTTTATCTAAGTTCATCCACTAAGTAATTCATACTTATCATTTTGTAAGACGACAAATTCTGCACATAAAGATAAAGAAATTCTTAGAGGCCCAGCAGTTTCTTAGTGTAACGATGGGCGTGATAACCTATGCATTGAGATCACGCCCCACCATGTGAAAGGACAAGATTAGCACGCAGCTCTAATGCAATTTTGATTGTACTTAGAGAAGGATTCTCTCCCAATCCACATTCACATCATGTCATACTGTAAGGTTTTCATCACTGGCTCGCAAACTGCATTATACCGAACTTTCAAACTGGCCAGCTTACATTCACTATCTGGATTTCCCCTATTGTTCCATTCCTTCGCCATTCCCTACCTCCTCTGTCACTATCTCCTCTTTTTGTTATGCCATAAGCACATGCACTAGACTAGCAGCTTTGCAGCTATTATATCATCCCATCGGTACTCCATACTCCATCTTGGCCCCATCTATCACCAAGAAAAGGATCTACAAGCTTTACTAGAAGTCTAAGAGGAACTACTAAATCCCACGCAGCTAGATCTGTTTACTGATATTCTGTCTTTCTTGGTTAACCCTATGCAAAGGTATGAGATGGGCGAGAATAGAAATGAGAGTTGCAGTATGTGGACCAGGTCAATGATTCAAGGTGGTTCAAGTATCAAATTTTCTACAGAAGAAAGAAATCAGATTTTACTTGAAAATTTGACAATTGCTGAACGAGAAAATAAGATGGAGAAATCACATATTGGGTGCATCGAAAACAGTTTTATTTATATTGCAGAAATATATTTTTGATCAGAACTGTAGCTAGCATCAGTAGTCGGTACATCGCCAACAATGCAATTATCTCATATTCTTCTGCATAGAATGAAATTCTCTCTGAATTTTCCTTTCCCAAATGTCCCAGACATGAGAGTGATTTGATATTGTTCATTTGTGTGTTTAATTGCTGTAATACCTTTTCCTCTCTCAAACGTACCCTTCTTTCAGGTCAAAATGCGCCATGCGCTCATAACTGGTCATCTTCCACCTCTCCCTGTACCATAAATCCATGATGAGACTAAACAAACACTCTTTACTCAATCGTCAGCAAGTTGCTTTCTATTCCAATGGGAAATACATGCTTACAAATTGAACCGGACTTCCAAGTCCACAGCTTGTGTTTCCCCTTCATGGAATCCTTCGTTTGTTGCTTTTCAAGCAACAATGGCTGAAATTCTGCGCTGGTAATATCGTTCTGTGTTTTCTTCTTTGCCAACAATAGCTTGTGTTTTGTCTTAATCTTGTTTTCCTGTTCTTGATTATCCTTGCGCTCCTGAATGCACATGACTATGCTGACTATGATGATTATGAATAAAACTATTGCAGCCAATATACTCAATACCAAGATGAGCATCTTAATGTACGCGTACCAGAATTCGTCGTTGCGCTCCAAATATCTTAAACAGTGCCAGTTGTCAGAAGGTGGTAGCATAGTGATATTTTGTGGGCTACTGGAAAGCGGAATTCGTGCTACACAATGCCAGATGATGTTGGTGGGTGACATGATGAAGTTCTTTGAATTTCGGATAGTGTTGTCTCTCGCTGCGGCCAGGATCTGTCGTTTTCCACGGAGTTCTGAGACTGAGGAATCAACATGTTGTTTTGGAATCTTAGAGTTTGTAAATGGATGTCTTAGTTGTTGTTCGTGCTATGTTTTACCCAGACGTGATGATGTTGTTGCAATTTAAAATGCATTGATCGTAAAGTGTTGATAATTTAAATAATGAGAATTTGAACTGTACAGCCATCATAATGAATTATTCACTACGCCCAATTAATGAATTATTCACTACGCCCAATTAATGCATTCGGTCATACAGCAGAGAGCTTCACTCTCTAAACAGTTGGGTGAATCGGTTCTATCAAAAAACTTCAACCCACTTCAATAGCATGAGCCACTTCCACGCATCTGGTTGACTTGAAATACTGTCCAATAATATAGCTCGCAAACTTTCGCGGGGTCGAGCTCACTGATAGTTAGATCTCGGCATTGAATTGCAGTTATCAAAACCATTACTTCGCTTAGGTCAGGTATCTATACAAAATTCTACCTAATTCACTTCAAAAAAACACACATTCAAGGGTTGAATCATATATCATTCTAGTATTGCATTTGATGGAGCTTTATACAGCAGTAAAATATCTTACTATTATCTACCACAATACTAATTTTATTACTATCATGAATGAATTATTGATTTGTACTGAATGTCTCGAAGATATATACATGAACACTTGTGTTTCACAAAGCGGGGGTTTCATCAGTCGAGCAAATCTGGTTCAAAGGTAGTCAGAAGAGATGGTAATAGTAGTCAATGTCAAAATATCTTTGCGATTGTTTATCATCATTCTCGCAGTTTGTATCAATTGGGTAGCACTTATGAATTACTCGAACTCTCAATCCTTACTCACTTGATTATTCTTATTTCAAGAGAAAATTCCATTCAAACTAGTAAGACGTGGCAGCTCAGACTGTCTATCCTACAAAGGCTCATCAATACCTCATAATAATTCCCCGAGATTCATCCCACATATTGTGTATCAAATGAAATGAATCAAGAAAGAAAGAAACCAGCCATCAAGCTAGCATCTTACGCAAATACATTCAATCAATCAGGCTAATCTCAGTCTTACTTCTTTCCTTTCCCTTTGACAACCTTTCCGAATTTCCCCTTGCTCACATTCTTGCGTTGTGTGGCAGTCCATGGGGGGGAATATTCCTCATAATCAAGGCCATCTTCTGGTGCCTTTTTGACTTTTCTCTCCTCCGGCTCATTCATGAAGGCATCGTACTCATCGAGGATTATTTGCTTTTCCCTGCCTTTGATAACCTTCTTCCGACCAGTTGGAGTGGAGAACGGCTCGTAGAAGTCTTCGAATGGCGTAGGTTTAATTTTTTTCCCTTTGCCCTTAGTACTTCTCTTCGATTTTGTCGGAGTTGACACAGGTGTTGGCAGTCCATTCTTCGCCATTAGTTCCCTGACTCTAGAGCTTCTTCTCAGAGTCGTGGGCGTCATTGGAGAATCTTCGTTTCGGGCCTGCTTGCGGCCTCTTTCCCTGGGATTTCTCCTAGATAGTGCTGGCGTCATCAACGCCTGTGGGCTTTCATCTTGAGCCTCCAGATCTATCACAACTGGGGTATATTCCTCAAACTCTATATGTTTGAAATCCTCAGGGCGTGATTGAAAACCTAATATTCTCCAGAATGGGGCGATATTGTCGAGTATTCCGAAAACAATCAAGACGCCCAACGCGATCAAAAAGGTTTGGAGAGTGCTGATTTTGTTTTCTCCGGTTGCACGACTTGCTCTTTGTGCAATGACAGCTGCGTTGGACCACGAGTATGAAGTGGACGACATATTTGGAGAGATGATGAAATTTCTCTTCTTCAATTTAGTAATTAAAAGAAGTTGAAGTCGTTTGAAATTGGTATCGGTGGCGAAGAGAAAAAGGATGGGAGCTCCAGATTTATTCTGGTGTCTGAAGATAGTATTCTATTGAATGAAGTATCTGTAAATAGACTTTCTGATGTATTATGAAAAGATGCAAAATTGACTGGGAGCATTTAGAGATTTATATAGGATTTGGTCGAGGCGTGAGACTCCACAATGCGATCAGTAAAACCGTAGCTCAGCTAGCGTATCATGTTGGCAAAAACATCGAATTGAATACGGTTCTAGCCGTAGTTAATGTGCGATACGATATACGGTACTGACTTATCATTCTTGCATAATACAGCTGGAATCTGAAGAGGGGTGAGCAGTACGTTACTGCTCGCTAAAATGGTCAAACTGTACTACCCAATATTCTGATGAGACGTTTTCTGGAGTCACTTCCTCCCGTTATCGTCCGAACTTGCTTCGTTTGATGAGATTCGAAAGCCCTATCAGTTTGTTTTAGCTTTGCCAAAATTTAAATAACGACGCGATGTATTGCATGCTTCTCTGAAAAATACTTCCCCTAGAACTCCATGAATAATGAATGTAAATGGAATGATGATCTCGCTTGATGATTATGTCATCCAATAACAAAAGTCACGAAACTCAAACTTATTTCATAAATGCAATGCCATTTGAACTTTCGGGTAGTGCGACAATCTGAACATCGCTAATATCACCTTCAACGATTCAATAACTATAAAATTTACCCCCTGAAAACTTTCCGACCATGTGGTCGAAAATTCAGCCAATCCGAAGTGATAAAAGTTATGCAATTCCTGTTTTGAGTTCGCTCGCTACAGCTTATGATTGGTCCTCCAAAAAGCCATCGTGAACTTCCCGCGCTGACATCACTTTTTGGAAAGGAAGATATTTTTGAAAGCATATCAGCATCATATTTCCTTGGAATGAATAGGAATCAAAATTTACAGATGAAAATTTTCTGTATATATAGTCATCAGAATAATTCCTGAGCTGCTGACGTTTCGTGCACAAAAATCGCTAAAGCTAAGGTTACATCGAATCCCTAGTATCTAATCCCATCACATAAAGCTTATCAATAGTCCAAAGTCGAGCTCACTCCACTCTTCAAAATGGGTATCCCTTACAGTAAACAAATTCACTCCGCCTTCGACCAGTCGCAAATAATGATGCGACGACTCCAAACTGAAGTCACACCTCTCGTCGCAGCCGGATATCCATTAGTAGCGTCTGGCTTCGAAGTCCTCAAGACTACAAAAAATATTGCTATACTATTAGCAGTAGTACAAGTTTATACGGCTGTTATGCTGACAGTTATTTTTGGGGTCGGCTGTATGTTGTTGGTAACGATGAATCCGGATTTAGAGGATGAGAGAGAAAGGATGGTTAGTCCTGCTGTGAGAGGAGGAGTGGAATGGATCGAAAGGTGGGGAGGGTGGGTGTATTGGGGTGTCAAGTTTGGAATTGTGTGTGGAGTGGCGGGAATGGGGGTGGGCCTTTGGAAAGGGGAGAGGGCAGGAGAAATGGAAAGTGAGATGGTTGTTGAAGGTGGAAGCGAAGAAACGGGGAGTGAAGACAAGGAGGAGGATGGAAGTGATGAAAAAAATAGAGTGGATGATATGGAGGATGTTGGAAAGTAAGAGGTCCTTGAGGACCAGTATTCATGAGTGTCATGATTCTGTGAAAAATCTCTCAATTTTACCATTTATTCTCATCGTTCAGGAAGCGCAATACCACTAAGACATTTGGGAGTTGGTGGAACACCTGGGATCTGGTTTGAGAATACTAGTCAAGTCTATGTATCATCAATATCTCGAAACTAATACAAACAAATACGATTATTTCTAGGTCATTAAGCTCAAATAAGTCAACGTTTGAATAAGATCATCTTGTGTTTTGTGTAGTGGGTTTAAAAGAGGGAGGGCACAGAAATTTCCCTGGCTGATATAGTTCTTATTCATCGAAACGTGCACTCTGTCCGCTCAATGAAGCTTCCGTTGACCTCTAGTTGATATGGGACAAGGGATGTTCATAGTGACTGAATAGAAAAAATAGTAGGCTGATATTCATTTAGTGAAAATACCGTTCAACTGATGCTAGTATGCCCTTGGTGTGAATATACTTGCTGAGATTGCATGATAAACTGAAAAATCCCCTGAAAACTATATACAGCTCACCCGCGTGAACGGTTATTGACTCACTCTACTTTGAAAGATTTGTTTCATCCTGCATGCAGGAATCCCCTCTCCCTCTCTTCTCTCTTCTCCACCCCAGCGCTACCTCCCATTCCAACGATTCCCACACCGGATCTGACGATATTCACTCCCCATTTGACGAGGTATACTTGTTGGCAGTGGATACTCGCAATAGCAAGTCCCCGCATATCTCACCCACGGAAATCTTCCCCAAGAGTGCACCATAGAATTAGGCCACTTGCCTTCCACTAATGCTTTGAATTTCTCGACAAAATGTTCCTTGGCATGTTGAGTTACTTCTCCTCTGACCGAAGTTTGAACTTCATTTCCATGAATACAGCAATGCAAGTGCGGAACAAGTACTATTATCTCTTTGAGGGAAGTGTAGTTTAACAAGACAGGTCGAGGACCAATGTTGTAGTCGATAGTCGAAAAGTACTCATTTGAGATCGCGATACGCTGGATCAGTTCTTTATCGCCGAAACATCCGAGTGTCGGTCCCTCTCTGATACCTGAATTTACCCATGTTATCTTTGACTGACAGTGTGAAATATCGACTTCGGGGTTAAAGTACGCGCGGCCGATTGGTCTGCGCGGCATTTCAGGAAACTGTGCTAAAGGTTGCTCCAAAAGCTTGTACGTCTCTAACAAATACTCTCGAGTTGCCTTATTAATTGATAGTGCTATTGGAGGTTTGGCACGAACACTACCCTGAGCGTTAGCTGCAGCATGCGCAGCGGAGTTCAAATTTCGTTGACCAGTCGTTTGGTCATCGAGAGCGCTGCGGACAGCAAAACTTGGATCGATCAAGATGCACGGCTGGAGATTCAGATCGAACATTCTTTGAGTGGGAAATGTGCACTTGATGATCATAAATTGCATCTCTCTGGCGATCTCACTCCATGCGGCTCTTGGTGTGAATCTGATGTTAAGTTTCACTATCAAGCTAGGCTTAGCTGGTAGACCAAGCTCAGCGAGGGACGTGGTGGGAACTGTCAAGATAACTATCCTGCTTTGCTGAGCCGCTTCGTCTTGGGATTCGCGCTCGTCGCGCTCTGCATGTTGGGCGGCGCTACCTTGGGTAACGGCTTCGACATCCGATGATGGGGATGAGCCAAAGATGGACATACGGTTGTGGGAATCCATTTTAAAAACAGGTATAAATCGGCTGGTAATTGTATGAATAGAAACAAATGTACTTGTAGTAATGAGACTTGACTCAGAATCAGAAGATTAATCTAATAGAAAAGTAGAAAGAAGTAGTCGATGTGAGAACTACGAATTGATTCACTCACAAATGTTTTTTAATCGAGTTGTACTTGAAACGATGAAAGAAAATAGGCGAAGATTTTTTCACCACTAGCAATCATTCTGATCCTGAAATACTCTCCAGAGCCCCTGGTCAAACCCCTTTTGAGACAGTTCCGAATATCATACAACTATAGCAACTCTATCAATATTTAGAAGCCATAAAGAAGCGTAGTAATCATCAACCCCCATATATCTCACGCTTTCCTTCTTCCCTAAACATACTTAACGCGTTGCGCGCGACGTAGATGTGCAGATGTATACGTATCCTACCGGTGTCAGATTGGCTAGGACTGAGTGAATATAACATATTGAATTTCATAATACAGTAGCTAACTGAAAAACATAATTGCCAATTTAAGAGCTCTCCTCTCTCATAGAATCCAAATCCAAACCAACAAAACTAATTCTACGAATCTTTCTCCTAGCGATTAACTACTTCAATATTATGTATATACAGAGTGTTTTAATATCCAGTCAGGTCGCTTCCATTGCTGCTTTTGTAGAACCCGTACCGAGTTCGAGTTGTCTAGCGCCTATAAGTCTATGCGCTCCATAGTCAAAGGTAATAATATCATGAAATTGTACCACCATACATGATATAATTTAAAGCTTATTGTTTATGCATTATTTTTTATCTCGCAACCCTAAATACTCTATCTAGCCCTAACTAACTCCCAATCCTCCATCTTCAATCGTTACGTATTTGAGCCACTGAGATCGTTATGACAAGTACACGCACATGTTTTATATACTTTCATCTAACAAACATACTGGCTTCACTAGACTATATATGCACATGGTAGGCAATATCATTGTTCCTACTCTCTACTAGCAAAGTAGTGATTTGACATAGCATCCCATAACATGCTTACCTACTCAAAACAAGCAAACCCAACCTCGAGCAAGCGAAGACAAACACCCTAAAAATACACATTTCTCGCCATCATCACCTTCACATATTCATATTTTGAACAACTTATTTATTCTCCAAGCATTTTGCTCCTTAAGAATACAAACGGCGCTATTAATAGTGTGGTGACCCAAGCCAAATGACATAAGACAAAAGAGGTGTAAAGGCCACCTGCGGTATCATTTGAGTAACCTGAAGCCATCCTGCTGACGAGCATAATCGTAAACTCCTGCTAAATTGTACATGTAAACGCAAACCCCAACCATGATAAATGCAGAAATGACCTTTGAGTATGCAGAATCCCATCACGTGTGCACATTGGGTGCCAGTGAAAAGAAAAATTATGGAGTAGAGAACAGATGACTAATTTGGACGTGGTCTCTGTTTCTTGGGGGTTTCTCAGGAAGAGAATGCTTTGGGGATACGGAATTTTGCGGATGCCTAAGGTAGGCTGATTGTATGGAGATGCCAAACGAAATTGGAGACGAATAACCAATTTGATCGGCTGGAAGATATGAAATTTGGAACGGCCCGTTTATGATTCCTCCTCTGTCTTTTTGAAAACCCTGTGATGATGTTAGCTTTGTACGTGAGAGAAGTCATGTGGAGGGATCGCACAAATGTCTTTCGTAGAAACTGAGCATCTGCTTTTCGTATTAGCTTGGGAAAATTAGGTGCATATTTGGAGACTGTACCTTCTGTGGGCAACGTTTGTATACTTGATGTAATGGGTGCTGCGACTTGGCTCCGCCCTTCCATGTCAAGTATACAATAACTTCCGCATTAGGTCCTTCCATAGCTTCAATCGTAACAACTTCGTCTTCCCAACTTCCTTGTGGTGGCTTAAACTGAACAGCTTCTCGGGATGCAGGCGGCGTCGATGAGGCGGGGTGGCCATTCTTTCTTGACCTCTTTCCGTTAGATTGCGGAGTACTAACGCTGGTGCTTGGACGACCACGCTTCTTCGATTGCTTCTTTTCTGCTGCTTCCGCCGCCTCTGCTCTCTTTTTGTTGTATTGTTCTATGAGTTGTTCCTTTCCACCAACAGTCTCGAGATACACGTTTAGAATATCTTGCGCGGTTTCCCTAAAAATCCAATATCAGTCAAGTAACGTTAGAGGGAGTGAGTGTGACTTACAAATTCTCTTCCGGCTCCCATGTCATATCTGACTTCTTTTCATAACCTTCCCATTTGACCTGGAACCTCAAGACGCCCTTCAAAGTTTTAGAAATCTCCATTATAGCACTGAAAATTGGGTTTACCGACTTCCTCGTCAAAAGAATGCTTCAAAATCTTTTCAACAACATATCTGCTCATGCGTTAGTGATTGAATGTGAATATTCCAAGTATGGTTGTCGCATACTCATCTTCTGCTTGTTCCTCATCTTCTCCATCCGACTCAACCTTTAACTCTTCTGCAGGCTCTGACTCTGCTTTCTTTCCCTTTCCCTTTGTTGACTTTTCAAATTCTTGTTCGTTAACATCGGAAACAGAACGCTCGTCGTCGCTAATTTCTGTAAAAGATGAGCGCGGACCACAAATTTATAGCGATTCAAGAGACAATATGCATGGAAATAAAGCTGGGGTGTATCTTCAAGACTTTGTGATGCGATATGATGTGTGCGACTTACGAGGAGGCATTATTGCGACTGAGCTTCAAATATGCGCAAAATAGGTTATGGATTTTTCCTGATAGTTTCGAAACTCAATTGAAATGAAGAAAATTACGAAACACAAGACGAATTTAACTTATAACAGTTGAAAATGAATGCGCAAGTCTTCGAAGGTGGTGAGTGTTGAAAGGGCTGTAGAATTAATTAGAAATGTGAAGGAGACGCGAATCTGCCAAAAGATCAGGTTGCTTGGTGACAAGTTCGTGTTCTCACCAATGATAGAATAGTGGATAAGATAGTTACAGGAAAGTGCTTGTTCGGATGTTGCATTGTCGGAACAACGTCGGCCCGAGGGGATTATCCAAATGTCATTTCAAAACCATCTCTTCATAGATTCATTTTCAAATTGCTAACTTATATCAATCTCTCATCAATTATACACAAAATATCTCCAAAGAAAGTCAAAAATTTAGACACACCCGACTTGAACCAGACAAGTCAACAATTTCTATTCTTGGCGACTGGAAAAGGAGAGGTATGGTCCGTTCCGTTACATAGGATCGAAATTCAGATGTGATTGTTTAACTCTTGTAGACTATCCTAGTTCATATCTATACAAGACAAACAATTTGGCAATACTGAGTTAACTACTAACCTGCAACAGCGATGCTCTCTCATATATATCCGTTCTTTGTGAATTTCACACCATTTCTATCCTTGAGTGGCTTCTAGGTTCCAGGACACTCTAACATGGTAGATTTTCCACCCAAAAGAAAGCTACTAGTACTCATACTATGCTCCAAGCTTGCTCATGCTCCTCCCCGTAATTGGCCTCTCTTTCTTCGCAACTCCATGAATACTTTCACTGTCACCCTCCAGTCTCTTTATCCAACCCCCAAGAACCTCATATTCTCTAGCTTCGTATACGGACTCTGCATGTCCGTGAATCCATTTCCCGCATCATACATCCCGCGCTTGCGCCTCGTCACTGAGTACGGAACCATCAAATACCCCACATAGTCAACTAGATCTGCACCGTCCGATTGCACAGAATACACGTTGTCGCAAAACCCATGAATTGTTTGAGACCAATCGCCTTGGGGTATTTCATGTAGTCATAAATAAAGTCGTTCAAGCCGTTTTCTTCTGCCTCTTTTCACCTTGCTGCTGATTTATATCATAAGAATTGCAGGTCAAAACCTCAGATGTGTTCTTAGTTTTCTTGTTGTGAATTTTAAGATCCAAGTACTTCTTATGAAAGGGTCAAATCACATTCAACAGAATTATGAATATCTTGCCAAATCTATATAAATTCAACCCTGTGGAATATTGTCGCACTTGCCATTATGACTGACGCTGTTGTTCTGTTGCTTACCGGTTTTGAATCTCACCAGAAATCAATAAAGCGGCGGAAGGAAAACGGCTTTTTTGGTATTTGGAAAGCTTTTTCTGACGACATGTATTGTTCCAAAGAAGCGAGCTTTTCCGTAGTCCTATCATAGTTCGCTTCAACGTCAGCAGCGCGAAGACTTTCGTTATCCAATCTTCCCCAGATCAAGCGGACCAGGCATATTCGATGGAAAATACGAAGCTTTTTTCACTTCAGAGTCCGCTGTTACACCTCGTCCGTGGTTTATCTTCTCGCATTCATGACAGATTCAGAATATTCAGAATAGCCCTAAACGCTCTAATAAGAGGCTCATACGATGTACAATCTCTTCATCTTCAGGGCCCGCTTGCTGAAACTATTTAAATGGTCTTCTGCGTGTATGGATACTGCATACAGCAACAAAATAGATGATAGAAGGTTATAAAATAGTGGTGATCTTCTGCTCGGTGGCAATCCTCGCCTGTTCAATCAAATCATGAGTGTTGATGATGATTACACTGAATCATATATATGCGCAGCTGGCTTGATACGAGCTTTCTTTGCTTTCTTGAAAAAAAAAATGGAAAAAAAGACTTCTCGCTTTTCTTTTGAGACAAGCTTCTGAAAAGGTCGATTGATGGGGAATTTGACGCAGAGACGATAGATGTCGAAGAGAATTGTGTTGAAGAAGTTGACGATTGAAATCCGGAGAAGATAAATCGACTTAGAAATCGGCTCACTTGAGCATTGTGTTGGGTTGGTTGAGATCCATTCAAATCCAATCTCGTTCCGAATCTTTCAATAACATAAGAGAGAGGAATGAAACATGACTGTAGACATATCATCGTGAAGTCGTCTAATTTCAGTGATACTTTTCATTTCCAAGCTTCACTCCAGGTTGACTTGAGTAAAGTTTAAGATCAACCGCAGCTGAGTCATCCAATAATCTACCAGATCACGAGATTTCCTGCCCAATTCGTGTTAAAGCCAGACTTCTGCCTGGGTAAAAGTGGGGTATTTCAGGCTGCCTCCTCCTCCATTGCCACATCTCACACGTCTCTCTCATTAAACATTTCACCTTGATATACATCAAACGAAAATTGATCACAGATTTCAATGTTTGATATTTCAATGAGAAACTCTTTCTCAAAAAGTATAAGTAATTGATGATTCTTCATCGAAATTCAACCATTTCATTGATTCCTTTTTCATACTCTTCATACACACATCTATTCCTGTCACGCTCAATTCTACAATTGTGTCAATCATTAACTTACTCTACCACTTCCTTCAATCAACACTCTATACTTCCTTCAAGGAAACCGTTTCATCAATCCATCATGCCTCGCGCCAAACGTACCGTTCAAGAGGTTGCGGAAGTCGAAGCAATTGATTGGAGTCAATTTCTTGTCACTCAATTGAAAGCCGAACTTGAGCGTCGTCAACTCCCAAAGACTGGCAAGAAAGCAGACTTGGTAGCACGTCTTCAGGCATCCGATGATGAAGCATCGAACATTCAACCTTCTCCTGCTGAAGCTGGTCTTTCTACTACTTCTGATGCACCACCAAAGAAGAAGAAAGTCAAGAAGGAAAAGAGTCCTGACGTTGTGATTGAGGGACAGCTTGCATCTGATGTCGTCATCTATCAAAATGTTGATACTCGTACTGGAGAGAGACGAGAGAGAGAATTTGTTGCAGAGCCTGATGCAAAGTTCAAGGATAAGGTCAAGCGAATCAAAAAGGAGCGTATGTTCATGTTGAACAGACAGAAAACTGTCGACGTGAATGGAAGAGATCATGAGGAATTCGATATTGCTGGTAGTACCGGTAATATCTATCAAACTAAAATTGGACGTGTTCCAAGTTGTACTTGCATGGATGCGGTAAGTGGTACCATTCTCTCTCCTTGCAGGTAATAATACTAACCCAAAATCAGAGAATTCGTGGTCAAAAATGCAAGCATATTAATTGTAAGTATTTCCGCACCTCAAGTCACATCCAGCCACAAACTAACAGGTAATAGATGCGTTGATCATCATTTACAAGGCACCCATGCATCTTTGCTATCAACAAGCATTCTTATCCCACGAACTGGAGTTCATTTGGGCCAACGCACCCGTCACCCGTGCACCCGACGGACACGACCCCAATGCCGGTCCCGAGGATGAAAGCAACTACAATGGCAAACGCAAACCCATCGAAGGCGAATGTCCCATCTGTGTCTTTGATATGGAACCTGCCACCGAAGAGATTGTCTGGTGTAAAGCAGCTTGTGGTCAGAATTTCCACAAAGATTGTTTTGCTCAATGGAAAGCTAGTAAGCATGGTGGAGCTGTTACTTGTGTTTATTGCCGTACTCCTTGGCAAGATGATGATGCACCTCCTAGACCTGTTCCAGGTAGTTTGGCTTCGCTAAAGGAATCTGCACCTAAGGTAGGCAGTTATAAGAATATTGGTCACACGGATATGTATTCTCAGGCTGTGTCTGGAAAGAAGAAGGGTTGAACGTTGCTTTATTTCGTATCTTTTCCGCATAGGAGAGATCAAAATGTCGACGTTCTTGGAAAATGTTGATGAATTCGTATGTGTATTATTTCTCGGTGTAGCTATGGGAGAGGCGAACTTCTGATAACTGGGGAAAATAAGGGGGCAAACATATTTCTGGACGTTACTATAGGGTTTCCAGCACAGAAGACACGATGTTACGAATTTCTTTTCTCGCAATTTACAATCCAAGGAGGCAAGCGGGAGATAATATACCCATTCGCTTTTTGCTGCATCTAGCTTTCTGAATCCAATCTAATTTTGCTCATCCCATTACTTACCTCAACAATGACTTTCTTCGCTTGTAATCGTTTGATATGGCATGACTTGACTTGCCATGACATCATGGGGAATTTTCTGGTCGTTAGTGATGTGATGTGGGGATGAGCTAGTCGTGGAATTATTGAATTCAAGCTAAAAAAAAAATATAAACTTAATAAGTTTATTTTCAATAATTTCAATTCAAAATATGTAAAGTTAAGCTTAAGTTCAATAATTCCTGTTCGAAATGTGTAAATTCTTGTATTTCGGAATATTGCTAGTAATATTCCATGTTTTAATGATATTGAACAATCAATTCAATAATAATTATTGAAATATATTTCAGAAATTCAACACACACCATTGAAATGAGGCGTATTCAAGATACGAGAAATACTGATTACAATATTGGGCGGGTGGGGTTGTGAGGAGAGGGGACGGGGCAGAGAACAGAAGGGAAGGGATAGATGGATGGATAGATGGATGGGATGGATGGATAACCTGATTGGTGAGAGGGAGATACATGAGATGGATATAAACACAAACACAGACATGAATAAATTTGCATCATCCCATCCCATCATGTCATATCACACCATACCGCACTACACAGTGACATAGTGTAGTGTAGACTACACTACACTACACCAAATCCACCAAATCAAGCACAGAGCAGATAAGTGTGTTGGAGATACTCAAGTACCACAACGCTTGATTGGATTCCTCATACTATGATTTAATTCCCTAACAAACGGCAAACATAAAATAGGAAGGAGAATTCCATCCCATCCCATCCCATTCATTCTCCATGAGTGATGTAATAAAACCCATCAAGAAATATTCATCTATACGCCAAAGACGACTTTTCATCTCTGACACACAAATAAATGAATGAATGAACGAGTGAAGATAAAACAGACTTGAGATTATTTATCTATCTCTAACTTCTGTGCATCTAATCTTTCTTTCTTTTTTTTCTTTCAATTTAGAGACAAACGAAACACATGTAAGATAGAATAGGATAAGATAAATTCAATTCCGCAATTTGTTCCCCTGTTTCTTCCTACGGTTCATCTCCTCTATCGTTTAGGGGTAGACAGGTACATTTAGCTTTGCAATTCATCCTGCATCTCCATGTCCATCCCTTCCGTCCATCACTGAAAACAAGTACACAGGGTTGCGCAATTTTTCCACCACCCCGCGCACTTCCTTTATTCCTCGCGGAGACATCGCTAAAAACAAGTACGACAAACCGATACAAAAGGAGAAGGAAAAAATCATGTGTATATTACGAAGTGTATTTTGGGGATTGTTGATGACAGATGTGGTGGTACATGTGCTAGTGATTGAATTGAGACCAGTACATCGATCGAATCCTTCTAACAATGAGGGCTGCAAGTGGTGGAGGTCGAGATTAAGGTGTGGTGAACTGGAAATGTGCCCCCTTCCAAGCTTTCTGATGGAAAATTGTGCGAGCTGACGACCAGGTAGCTTTAAAACAAAAAGCTAGGAAATTTGTGGTGAAGGAAAGGTCTTGCAGTCCGTAATGGGTCGACTGACCAGTTGCTAGATCATCTCCATCTATCTTGGTATAACGAAGAGGTTGTCGAATAAGCAAAAATCATTAGAACAGAAATCGGAGACCGCAAGTGAAGAGTAGATAAGAAATCGAGTGGTTGGTAAGTGAAGTGAATTGAGGTATTGACAGCATACGGCAGGAGATCGAGGCCTCGCAATGGAAGATCTGGGGCAAGCAACAGGTTCAAGCAGAAATCCTCTATTAATTCAAACTTCATCAACAGCTGGTGAACCATTGACGTAGTTTTTGCCTCTATTCTGAGCTTGTAGCATCTCATGCTCATAGTTATACACGCCACGGCGTCGGTCTAACATATCCTCAACAGGGCTTTGTCCGCGATATCTGAGCTGCTCATTTTCTGGGGTTTCTGAACGATTAGCTTCTTCTGGGGATGTAAGACATGGATCATTGTACCCATCAACTTCAGGGCTATTGCAGTCCGCAACAAGGTCCATGAATCGCTCTTCAAAATCTGTAAGATTCTTCTTAGCTTTGTATAGCTTGCGACGATCCTCAGCCACATCGTTGTCTTCCTGCATTAAATTTTGACTATTGATAATGCCTAGATTTTCATTCATGTGAGTCTCTATAGTATTTAAAGAGGGGTAGAAACATTTACCATTATCAGGATGATTGGTACCCAACTGATTTTCAAGATAGTTCTCGACTTGTTCATGGACATGGCGAAATAGACGGTTATTGAGGCTGAGACACACACTATCCGCAAATCTGTTCGCTGCAACAATGTAATATCCTCGAACATAAGCTGCGACATCGATTTGAACGGCAAATTCATCTCTACCCAATTGTTCCGGAGTGACCTGACTTACAAGGGTCTGTCTCGCCTTGTTATATTCGGGAGTGAATTTTTCCGCTTTGATCTTCCTGGGATTCGTGGCCAACTGTTTGTCAACAAAACAACTGGCACGGTTCTTGTGACGAGATTGCTGCAGCTTCTCTAGCTCAGCCTTCTTGTTCTCGTTGATACCTTTCTCACTCAAAGTGAATGGAGCGAAATTTTCCGTTTGGTAAATATCTTCAAGTGTTTGGAGCTGCTGTGCATAAAGCTTGTCAAGCCATTCATGAATAGCTTCCATCGATTTCTTAAAGAGAAATGTTTGTCGATAAATACCTAGATGCTTCTCCAGAATACCTTGCACGGACAAACGTAGTATTTTCATAGCGGCATGAAGGACTGCTTGGTAGGGCCCTTTCCACTTACTCACAGCTTTCTGACAATAAAATCGGTGAATCCTGGGATCCACTACATTTGGTAGACCATAGCTACTGTTCTGCATTCTGTTTTGAATGTCGCCAATGCTCGCAAAATTTCGACCAAGCTCCGTGTATTCCTGGAAGATGGTTCCTCGGAAAGGGTTTGATGGACCTCTGGCATTGAGTATCGGTCTTGGTCTGGATGTTTCAGGGGTCGAGTTTTCTGCTTTAAATGTTGGCGGGGGTACAACATCACTACTCATATCTTGGAATCTGCGCCTCCTACCAGATGTATCAGGCGCATCAACAAATGTACTTTCTTCATCATCATCACTTTTGTCAAGATTAATGACAGGGATCTTTTGTGTGTCTGATTTATGCGAGCAACCGATCGATGGCTTGATATGTATCAATAAATCGTAGAATTGGCGCGACAGCTTGGTCCAATCCCCATGAAAACTGGTCTCAGTGTGTTCACTGGTCACAAGTCTCTTTACTTCTTGGCTGAAATTATGCAATAATCTCTGAACCTCAAGTTGGACGTTTTGGCTCGGCAACTCTGGAAGCTTCTGGAGATTTTCATCGATCTTAGCTCTATACGCGCTAAGTTTCTTTTGTATTTTAGGAATGCTGTAAATGTTAGATAGCTTTAAAAATCAAAAGGAACTCAGATACTGACTCTTTCTTAATCGAAGTCACGAGGAGTTCAGAAAGTACATTTTGAATTCGATTAGTACCACATCTGTTCCGAAAATTAGACCATGAACCATTCCACAGTTTATCAGCTGCAAAGAATTCTTCCTCTTCTTTGCGAGCTGTTGCATGATACTCCAATTCTCCTGCGACAAATTCTGGGCCAGGTTGTTTGGTAACCAGCCAGCCATGTCCCAGTCGATGTTCCTTTCCTTCTAGAATGTTCTCGAAATCTGTGTTACCTGCCCTATCTGCGAGAGTGTCTGGTTTTGTTAATACTCCCACACAGCGGCCTGTGGCGTTCAAGTCTTCGATAACTCTTTTGGCTCTAGATAAGACCGGGTCGACAGTCATGCTCATGGCAAAGATTATCAAAGTGTTTTCTTGCTTGATATACCTGCGAATTGTGAGTGTGATTACGAATAATCTCAGGACAGACAGAACAACTAACTCTTTTGCAAGGTTTTCGAAAACATCCACCAAGTATTTCTCTTCTGGATTTGGCATATTGGAAATAATACCAGGTAAATCGAAGAATGAAAGAGCAGGAAGTTGAGGTCCGTAAATCTTGACTTCAACAACGTTGGGAGTTATCTTAGCTTCTATTTCAGTGTTACCTACTAGAGCTCTTTCTCCAGTGCCAGGTATAAACTGCTTGTAATCCCGGTCATGGTTCAGTAGAGCAATTTGAGCCCATCTCATGTAATTCGCGAGTTCTGATTTATCGGTGAGTCTAGCAAACTCAGTTTGGACCTGATCTTGCTTAATCCAAGGTGGGAATGGTTGGTTCTTCTTTATGTCCTTAATTGTCACTGGCCGTCCCATTTGCGCGGCATACCTATAATCTTGTACGAGTGAAATGGTGCATGACCAATCTACCGATGGTGTTGTAATTATGTTGGCTGGACATCTAGTGCAACAACCTTTGTCGCGAGGTACATGTATTCCTGCCAAAGCACACATCAACGATGATTTTCCAGCACTCTGGTCTCCAATAAGTATCAGTTTGGGAAGGCTGGCAACATGTTCAAGATCAAATTTTCGCATCTCATTGATATGGTCGATAAGCCTCTGGGCAAGTTCGCCGATTCGTTTGATACCATCGCCGTTCTCCATATTGATAGTAGCAGATTCGCTTCTACAGTTGTTATCGGCGAGGTAATAGGAATTGGGTGAGTATCCTGCCAGTCATTAGTGATTGGCTAAAGCACAATGAACTATATGGATAATTGAGTTCTCACTGTTGTCAAAATGATGAGCCGGATTAGAGTGAAGTTGTTCAGATTGAGCTTGAGATTCTACTGATCCTTGTAGATTCCCAGTGGCCGGTCTATGTGATGGTTCCTTCTTGACTGCCAGGGGACCTACTGAGAGTCTGGTGCGTGAAGAACTTGACAATTGGCCATTCGTTGAAGTGAAGTCTTCCTTCTGCTTTCTTGTATGCCGAAAAGCCATGACGAGGATGAATTATATAAATTTGCTAGTATTTTTCTGCATGAATGATGTATCAGCGACTGCACAGTTCAATGAACGTGGAGGCATAAGAAGTTTTAAGATCGGTCGGTGTGGTATCTTATACGTGTGAAGATCAAAAGAAGGAATGTCTTACCGTGGGATAGCAAGAGCTAGAAAGATCAAATGGAATCTTGATTGACAAAACGAAGGTAGGGGACTGTTCTATAGGGCTTGAGATCGTTCCAACTCAGAATCAGTCAACAGAACCTTTCCGCACTAGAGACTACGAGAAAGGATTGTTGCAAGGTAGCGACTTGAAACTGTATACAGAAAGAGAATAATGGCGAGCAAGTTTGAGATTTCTACAAGTAGCTCTGCAGGCGTCGGAAAGGCTTGATACAAGGGTCAAAAACTGGGCAGAGGGAAAGTTGAAGGTGAAGGAAAACCCGAAGGAATCAACTATTCTTTTAACACGCGAGCATCACCGCGTAAAGTGTTTGCACATGGTCTTGAGGGCAAATAAATTCCATCGAATAAGAGGCGAGACAATATGAAAGTGAATAATGGCTTCGCAAAGAAAGGCTTGGGAATCGGCGATCAGAAAAAGCTGAATAACTTCAATTCTACAGATTTGTTTTGTTTTTATTTGATATCACTTTGGTATATTACTAGACGAATATCAAAATTGTATGGCCTTCCCCGCCAAAACTGATAGACATCTACAAAAACTGCAAAGAATAGCCAAATCAATTTTGCAAACATTGGAGAATCTGATAGAACTTCAGATATGATATATAGCTGCACCTTTAGATAGACCTTGATCCTGTACCCACTGCCAGTTTGGGGAATTCAAGGAGGTTGCAGTGATGTTTGGACTCAAAGTAGACAGACTTCACTCTAATCACCCGGCGGTAACGGGTAGTTGAATCATCATCCATGTTAATGTGAGGCGCCTATCCAATGGAATAGATTCTGATAGCTGAGATTCTCGGATTTGCTTTTTTGAGTCGGCTTCTTACATTGACCGAACGAGGAACTCCCTTTCCTGTGTCTCTATTATCGCGCTCCATGGTCGGATGTCATAAGTGAGGTTTGATATTGATTGTGAGACTTGATGAAGCGTGGTTGAAGTGAAAGATATCTTTACTCCGTAGAATGAGGGGAAAGAAAGTGGAGTCAAGGAGCTGCAGACTAGTTGGCTTATCCTCTTATCTTCACATGACTTGTGCATCATTTATGTCTCTTATGCATGTGCACGGGCCATTGAGGCCCCTAATTTCAACGGAACAAGCCATACCATTCAAATTCCACAGCTCTAGAGCCAATGCCAGGTGTTCATGTCACTGTTCATGTTAATTTTGCAGAATTATATTGAAAAATATCCATAAAAATTATCCTCACCACCTGAATCATTCAAAATGTCCTTACAGATCCCTCATAGAGCAAGACCAGGTAGTGCTGCTCAAGCAGCAACAAAGGCTGTTATTCTGGTAAATCTATGTCCATGAAAGCATGCAAATGCGCAAGGAAGAAGGCTGATGATGAGGCTACTAGGTTGGTGGACCATCGAGAGGAACCCGCTTTAGACCATTGTCCTTGGATCTTCCAAAGGTATATATGCAATTATATTCTTTTCTTTCGATATTTGACTAACTCTCGTTATCTATAGCCACTCTTCGAAGTTGCTGGTCATCCCATTGTTTGGCACTGTCTCACCGCCATCGCGAAAGTCCCCTCCATCGAAGAAGTATGCATGATCGGTTACTACGACGAATCTGTTTTCCGCGATTTCATTAAGGATGCTGCACACGAATTCCCCCAAATCAAGATCGTTTACTTAAGAGAATACCAAGCTTTGGGAACTGCCGGAGGTCTATACCATTTCAGAGATGCTATCCTCAAGGGGCGACCAGAACGTTTCTTCGTTCTGAACGCAGATGTCTGCTGTTCATTCCCATTGAATGACATGCTTAAGTTATTTGAAGACAGAGATGCTGAAGCAGTCATTCTTGGTACCCGTGTCAGTGAAGATGCTGCCAGCAACTTTGGTTGCATCGTTTCCGATTCGCACTCCCGCCGAGTTCTTCATTATGTTGAGAAGCCAGAATCGCACATCTCGAACTTGATCAACTGCGGTGTCTATCTTTTCGCAACCGAATGTATCTTCCCTTCCATTAGAACTGCCATCAAGCGCCGCACCGACCGTCCACGTCTTGTTTCCTACCCATCCTCCGAGAACCTCGACTCCTCATTCTACCAAGATGACGAAGATGTACAAAAGAATGAAGTTCTTAGATTGGAACAAGATATCTTGAGTGATCTTGCCGACAGCAAACAATTTTTCGTTCATGAGACCAAGGATTTCTGGAGACAAATCAAAACTGCTGGCTCGGCCATTCCAGCTAACGCCTTGTACCTCCAGAAGGCATCGCAGACTGGTTCCAAGGAATTGGCCAAACCATCTGCCAATATTCTCGGACCAGTATTTATTCATCCAACTGCACACGTCGACCCAACCGCCAAACTTGGACCTAATGTTTCCATCGGTCCTCGTGCTGTCATTGGCCCTGGTGTCAGAGTAAAGGAATCTATTGTCTTGGAAGATGCTGAAATTAAGCATGACGCTTGTGTTCTGTATTCCATTATTGGATGGAACAGTAGAGTTGGTGCTTGGGCTCGTGTTGAGGGGACTCCTACACCAGCTAATAGCCACACTACCAGCATTATCAAGAATGGTGTCAAGGTTCAAAGTATTACTATCTTGGGTAAAGAGTGTGGAGTTGGTGATGAAGTTCGTGTACAGAACTGTGTCTGTTTGCCATTCAAGGAGTTGAAGAGGGTACGTTTTTTCTATTCTATGGTACTTTCGGATTTTAACTAACAACAATAGGATGTTTCCAATGAAGTCATCATGTAATGAATTGATGGGATTTATGTATTCAAAGGAATTTACAATTAATACTATGGCGTTCTTACTCAAGGTTTCTACTCACTGCTCTCCGTGATGATCTAAAAGAGAATGGTTCACACCATAGATCAAAATGCATTTTGGTTAATTCGATTCCATTTTCCGAAAACATCGTGCCTAAATGTTCGGAATGTAGAGAGTCCTGATCGTTTTCCATGTGTATGTCGGACAATGCTCGGCTCGGTAGCAAAGGAACGTATCGGGCATCTCACGGGAAGATGCCAAGTCAATTTACTATTTTCACAGCAGCCTTTTCTCCTTACACGGAAAATTATTGGTTACTGCAGCAAGATTACTAACCCTCGATACAACATACCGGAATGAGCGAAGTATCTCCAAGCAATCCCGATTAATTACAGCTGTGGGACGATGAATTGAATTCAATAAACATGAAGTATGACAGACTTGAGATTTACATTGCCGAAAAGAGACCTCAAACAAAATGCGAGTTTGTTATTCATCAAAGTTTGGAGCATTCATGGAAGGTTGGCGTGATGTCATACAACGATACATCATGTAGGTGCGGGGAGAGATACTTCTTTGTGTGGAGGTGAATATTTAAGACTGGGAAAGCCCTCAATGTTTTGCAATTAACATACACAGTTCAATCTGTTTAGTTTCCAATAAAAATCCTCACAAAGTGAAACAATACTAGCAAATAAAAATGTCAACACCAACACCTCATCCCCAACATGGTGTTCCATGTGGTACCAGTACTCCTCGGCCAGGTCTTCTCAACACACCTGCACCTGGTGTACGTCCTCCGATGCTCTTTCAAAAATACAATTCATTAACATCATCTAGGTCCCCTTCTACACCCCTCTCCAAAGTCCTCCCTCAGGCACAGCCCTCCATCCCAGTCCTTCAACCCCCAAACTCTTCACCCCCCTCAAAATCCGCTCTCTCACTCTCCAAAACCGCATCATGCTCTCTCCAATGTGTCAATACTCCGCTTCTAACGGCCACTTCACTCCCTGGCACATGGCTCATCTAGGCGGTATCATCTCCCGCGGTCCTGGCCTCTCAATGGTAGAGGCCACCTCTGTTTTACCCGAAGGAAGAATCACTCCTGAAGACAGTGGACTATGGTTAGATTCCCAAGGCGACAAATTGAAAGAAGTTGTACAATTCGCACATTCACAGGGACAGTTAATTGGGATTCAATTGAGCCATGCAGGGAGAAAAGCAAGTATGGTAGCACCATGGCTCGATCGCGCCGCTGTCGCAACAGAGGAAGCAGGCGGTTGGCCCACCAAAGTCAAAGGACCAAGTGCCATTCCCTTCGACGAATATCACTATAAACCTTCTGCCATGACGCTTGAAGATATTCAAGAATTCAAAGACGCATGGGCCGCCTCTCTCAAACGCGCACTCACAGCCGGATTCGACATTATAGAAATCCATAATGCACATGGGTATCTGCTTCACGAATTCATATCTCCGGTTTCTAATAAACGCACTGATCAATACGGTGGGAGTTTTGAAAATCGCATTCGTCTCACCCTTGAGATTGTAGAGATTACGCGAAAGATTATTCCCGAGTCTATGCCGCTTTTCTTGCGGATTAGTGCTACTGATTGGTTGGAATATGAGGAGTTTGGAGAGGAGAGTTGGACGGTGGCAGATTCCGCGAGATTGGCGGGGATATTGGCGGATAGGGGAGTGGATTTGATGGATGTTTCTTCGGGGGCAAATCATCCAAGACAGAAAATCACGGCTGGGCCGGGGTATCAGGCGCCGTTTGCGAAGGCGATTAAGAGGGTGGTTGGGGAGAGGATGTTGGTTGGAACGGTGGGGATGATTGGGAGTGGGAGACAGGCGGAGGCGTTGTTGAGTGGGAGGGGAGGGGAGAGAGGTGTGGATGAGGGGGAGGGGGAGGGGACGGAATTGGACTTGGTGATTGTAGCGCGTGGGTTTCAGAAGAATCCGGGGTTGGTGTGGGAGTGGGCGGAGGAATTGGGGGTTAGGATTATGGTGGCACATCAGATGAGGTGGGGGTTTAGAGGGAAGGCGGGGGGGCACTAGAGAGAGGGGGGTTGATGTTTTGATTTGGGGATTTGATGAGTGGGGGTTGGGGGTTGGGGAGAGGAGGGGAAGAGGAGAGAGAGGGATAGAGAGATAATACTTATGGAATTAAGATCTGCGTTTCCCTTCTTTACTTCCGTATACCAGTAGTATCATTTAACATTCATATGTATTCTTACTTTGTTCCCTTCTCGCCTTTTCGCTCTCTCACCCCTCTCTCTTTCTCTCTACCTCTCTCTCTCTCTCTCTCTAAAAATAATCTTGTTCTTCTGAGAAATTACACCCTTCATACCCACCACAATATTCCCAACCATAAAATTCCAAATCACGAATCAGAACTGCGTATACTAGAACTAGAAGTTTCTCACATTCGACTCATCTCCATTCACACTACCTATCATTCCTATTATGTAGTAACTCAAACATCATCCGTTCCCATTCCATTCAATCTCATCCTATCTCATCTGAAGTATCTAACTTCCGATTCCAAACTCCTCAACTATCATCCGGACTGATGGAATCCAGTGGAATGATTGATCTACTGTGTATATTTAGATATACATACATACAATGTCTCCCATCATCCGTCCTTAATTATGATATAGTGTACAACAACTTCAAAATCATTCCAGTCCAATTCAATTCAATTCCCTCTCCTTGCATTCTCCTAGCTCTCTACATTTCTATATCATATATCAAATATCAAATATCTATCTAAAATTGCTACGTAAAGCATTCCTCCATCGATTTTAAGTTTTTCTGAATGACGGGAAGTGAGTTGTTGATAAGGGGAGGGGGGTTAGTAGATGGTGTGTACGTATGTGGTATTTTTTGTGTGATGTGGTATGGTATGGTATGATGGGCTTGTATCTATCTGGGTGTCTGGGGGGTTGAATGTTATGTAATGATGCGATGATACGGTGGTATGGTGGTAGGTGTGAATTAAGTATCTTGCTATTTTGCTATCTTATATATTAAGAGAGAGCGCGTGCGCGGGGGGGAGTGAGGGGTATGCAAAACGACGTCTTTCTCACGCGAGAAATTCGATTACAAACATGTGGTGACGGATTCTATGGGTATGATAATCTTGTGAATTTTAATAGATACAGAAAATCTAAATTTTAAGAGAACCGGGTTTTCTATCTTCAACTCCCAGTATCCATATTCACCTCATCAGGTGACAATGAATCCCGTGTCCCCTAATTTTCAGAACTATCAAATTTTATAGTCCGTTAACCCATGGTGTCAGAGCATAACTGATATCATATCATAACACCGCATAAACAGGCCAGTGGCCAGAATCCAGATATCTAACTTCCGCACTCTTTTTGGTATTCTCGTCGACATCGATATACTATATGTGTACGAGTAAATTTCATGGTGCAGGAACGTTTATAATGTAGGAGTTTGTTAATCATATCAATCAATATTGATCGAAGTGGAAGAAAGTGCGACGATTTCAATGATGCGGTAATGATGGCATCTTTGCGTTTCTTCGTGAGCTGCTTGCTTTGCTTGCTGTATGTGATATTTATCATTTATGGTTCCACATCACGTCGGCGGAACGCATAGATGGGACTGGTCCTGAAATGTGTAAAGTTCATCAGGATTCAGTGCTGGACTACTGTTTAACACGGAAGCTTCAATGCAGCGCTGTGAAATGGAGAAGGCATACGATTCTTAGAGGTTTATATCATATCACAACGAAATCCTGAATCATTCTTCAATTCGAGCACGAGGAATTTATGAAAAGATTTTGCCTATATTGGAGTTCTTCATAGCTCTGGTGATCGAGATGTATCTGAAGTAATCACGGTGGATATTTCTATCACTCGTTACTTCTTAGGTAGAATCTACAGCTTGAAGATCTGTCATTGATTTGCGACCACCATGGTGAGTAAAGTTGTGATCTTCATAACGAAAGGGATTGCATCGTAGAATAAATTCTTTATTCTCACTTGTGGCAACACAGAGTATATCCCAGCTTCATTCTCTTCATATCAATTAATTGAATATATACTAGTATACTCTATAATGCCTATATAATTTCATCGTTAATAATCTTTTTATTTTGTCTTTTGACCTTGAGGCAATATCGTAACTACGAAGCGACTTTTTTTCTTTTTTTTTCTCGAGGAATCCCCCTTTTTGAAGCTACCAACAAATGAACAGACATATTTCATGAAAACATTGGGACTGGTAATTGGTAATATCTTATGAACAGATCTAATGACCAATAATTCTCAGGTCTGCAAATACGTATGAGAGCCGCTTTCCTGTTTCTTTTACTAATAATTTAGGGTCGGATTTAACGTAGCAAAGTCGCTATATCTGCACCAATCACTACTAATAGACGGAGCTGTCCTGAACGCTATCCAGGGCTCATCATCTGTAAATCTTTGGTAGACTCATTTTTCCCTCGCAGAAAAATGTACAGAAAGCTCAACACACGTGAATGGGCATTGATTCTTGAATGGTCACTACCCCATCCATCACCTTGCGACCAACAACCGACCTATAAATCCTAGCTTCAAGCGCTCAACCAATCGTTCCCCCCAAGTTCACGACTTCGAAACTTGGAGATTGGAATAAATTATCTGCAAACACTGTAAAATACCCAGGCCAATAGATTTCGCGATGAATCCCCCTTTTAAACATCTAGATCTTAGGTAATGCCCGTCTAGATGATTCATATATTGTGGCGTTGAGTATTAATGGTAAAGTAACCCTCATACATACGCCACCAAGTAGAAGACTGTAATGAGTAACAAAGTGGGGGAATGGGGGAATGGCTTGCCTCGTGTCTGCGTGCTGCGTTGATTAGCAAAACGTAGGTAAGTTATGCCCAATCTTCAAATAGAATGGTAAGAGACTGTTAGTTTGAAGATATCAATATATCAATATAGCTTATTGATAATGTGTTAAACACGTTGACTATAACATGTGAGAGTACCAGACTCGGTAAAGGAGCCCGAGTAGATTGCAGATCTCGATGTCTAGCATATTGACGTATTGACTTGTTAAGATATTATATATCAATAAGTTAATCTCCTCGTATACTGACTGATGAATGAGATGAAAAGATGATAAGGATAGCTTCAAGGGTTGTTTGTTTTTTTGGATGGTCTCGACCTTTCTATTGTTCTTCATGTTGATCAATCAAGAAATTCTTCAAGTATGCTTCAATGCTTGTTTATTGAGGAGTGACGACATCGGCTCTATGTCCCGATTCTATAATGGAGGGTAGTGTAGCAGATGAAACATTATGAGAAAAAGAAATAAAGCTATTGAATTGAATTGAATTGAATTACATTGAATCAATATAATATTTAGAAATATTGAATAAATAAAATGAAAATAATAAGATAAAATAAATAGAGAAAATGTTATTATTATTACTACTATTCTTGATATCACAAAACTCAATTCAAATTGTAAACAATGAATGACTCAAATCCGAGGCATACTGGAGTCATAGTTACATAACGTTGTCAGAGTGGCTGATTTCGACTCATTCTTATGAAGATTTCCACTTTGATGAATTGGCCACCACTCGGTATCAAATCTTTCGGGTTCCCCGTGATATCAAAAATAACATCAATATCAAGATCCATATCAATATCAACAACGCACAACAAAAAAACATATCATCTGCAATTCTTTCTTACCGACTGAGTATACGAAAACCTTGCTGACAATCGACTCAATTAACTCCATCATACACCAAAAAGTCGTATTTCGTTATCTAGATCAACATTCCATACCGTCTTTTCAACATCATTCTATACCTATTCGTGACAACCCTCCGAGACCTCTTATGCCCAGCTCATCAATACCTCCTCAATCTTTAGATACCATGACATCCAATCTTTCAAACTCAACAGGTCAGAAGCTCTATTTACATATTCACCGCCTTCACCTTTGCTTGATTTTCCCTATCTTCCCCTTATGCATCAACCTTAAAACCCGGGTTGTAGTGCATATTATGGCTTTCTGCCTAGGGTCATCTGCTTGCTACAATTGAACTGATGCGTTGGCAGATATTACAAACGAACATGATTCCGCCTCACAAGCTCTCGAACTTCATTCTCCAAAGCCGCTGAAAACAAGGATATGTCGTTATTTCAGTAAATCAGGTAAATTCTCGTTTTATTTTATTCACCTATCAATTGATTCTGAATATTTTCATTGGACTGCCGGAAATCGGGGAGAAAAGAGAATTGGAGGGTATTGTCATGCATATGGGGTAATGCAAAGTTGCATGATGTTGCAGTCATGGTGGAGATCCCGTGATTCACCGACCATCGGTAATGAGCGTGGGATGTTGGCATGATCATAGAGATGAATGGTTGGGGGTTATTTGTTGAACCGTGGCGTTTGTCATGAGGCGTTCGTATCATTACAATTGTCATTACAATTGGGTATATCTTGGGTTACACCACGTGATATTGGAAGCACATGTGAAAGCACATGAAGAGGAAATCAGCGATGCGATGATGACAGGGTACTGATATTGATGTTTTAGGAAATTGTCGAGCTGGTGACAGTTGTTCATTCATCCATGACCCGACAAAACTTCCTAGTCGTGCCACGGCAAATAAGACAGTGCCCGAGGTTTCCCAGGCTTCGATATCGGAAGCTACACCAGGACAAAATGTGATTCAAAATCATTCATCACAAGCTATCACAAATCCTGTTCCAGCATCACGGGTAGTATCAAAGCCGGTTCCACAAGCACAAACTGAAAACCCTCGAGAATTTCAGCTAGGACAAATTCGAAGACGATTCTCTCCCAAGGAGATTCGACCATTTGGAAATGCCGAGGGTACTACTATTCTAAAGTTCAATCTCACACCATCGGATCCGGATTTCCCTTTTGAGATGACTGCTTTGGAATGTTCTCTCACAGTCCCTCTTCGATATCCTATTTCCTCTCCTAGTTTGAGGGTAGAGAATAAGGATATCCCTAGAGGATTTGCTATCAATGTCGAGAATGGCTTTGATCAGTTGGTCAAGGAAAAGGAAAAGGAGAATGCTACTTTATTGGATTTGATGAAATCCTTGGATAAGCATTTAGAAGAATTTTTATCTGCGCAAAAAGCCGAGACAGTTAAAATTGTCGTGAATAAAGACACGCGACATCTTTCTATTCCGAGCAGAGAAGTACAGCCCGTAGTTCCACCACTTCAGCCTGAATCTGCAATCAAAGAATCAGAACAACCCAAAGTTACTCCAGTTAAACCAACTGTAACTTTCACGGAATCTGAGAAAGCTGAGGCATCGAAAAAAAGAGAGGTAGAAACCAGACAATTGGAAGCGAGAATGGGTAGATTACCCCTTTACAAGAAGTCTAGTGATGGGATTGCATATACCATTCCAATTGAACCCCGGAAACGAGGAGATTTGCCACCGCCGATCAAAGCTGTTAAATCTATTCAACTCTTTGTGCCCACTATCTATCCACTCGAACCTTGTCGAATCAAATTGGAAGGAGTAGATGCTCCGGAAGCAAAATCTGTAGAGAAAGGTTTTGTGCAGAAAGCTGAAGAGGCAAAAGCTTTGAACTTAATGGGCCATATTAATTACCTTGCACAAAATATGCACGTTCTTGCGAAGACTGCTTTGAACACAGAACCAAAGCCTACCTCTGTTGTACGAACACCCTCGCCTGTTGTTGAAGAAAAGGATGTTAAGGGAAAAAGTGTATCCACCGATGAAAATGAAGAGAAAAGTCACATACAATATATTGCTCGCCCACCCGAATGGACGATTGTCAATGCTGAGGATGCCGAATACTCTGACTCTGACTCAATGTACTCCTATGACAGCGGTGACGAATCAGAGACTGATGAAGGAGGAGTCGGAGTTGAACATGAACCTGAAAACTCAACACCAAATCCTGAACGTGGTACAGCTATATCATTTCCCTTCATTGAGCTTTATGGCATTGAGTTATTGGAGGTTACCACCTTGAACATCACTGTCAAATGTTCTCGGTGTAGAGAGATTACAGAGATCAAAGGTCTTAAGACAGGAGTTCAAAAGACCGAGACATGTAGGAAATGTGCAACTGCACTTGTAATTTGCTACCGTCGAGATTTCGTTCACGCAAGCAATGTCCGAGCTGGATTCTTGGATTTGGAAGGATGTGTAGTTAGTGATATGTTACCTAGGCAAGTCACATTACACTTATTTCCCCACTCCAATACCTAACTAACCACAAACAGTACATTTACGCCAACATGCTCCACATGTTCCACCATCTATCCGTCTCCTGGAATCGTTTCCATCCGCGGCGAAACGACCACAAATGTTTGTCGAGAATGTCATTCTAAATTTACCTTTTCGATTCCTACTATCAAGTTTCTTCAGATTTCTTCTTCGGCAACACCTCATAATCTCCTCCCTAGAAAGAAGAAAGAAACACTTGGTATTGTTCCGGGTACTCCCCTACCCAAAAACGGCCTTTGTCGCCATTACGGTAAAAGTTACCGCTGGTTTCGCTTTAGTTGTTGTGAAAAGGTATATGCATGTGATAAATGCCATGATGAAACAGAAGAACATGTAAATGAATGGGCTAAGAGAATGATTTGTGGATGGTGTAGTAGGGAGGGGAACTATAGACCAGAAGATTGTGCAGGATGTGGAGAGAGGGTGATTAGTAGGAGGAGGGGAGGAGCTAGTTTCTGGGAGGGAGGAAAGGGGACAAGAGATAAGACGAGGATGAGTAGAAAGGATAAAAGGAAGTATAGGAGGGTTGGTGGTGGGACTGTGAAGAAGACTTGAGATGGTGGAATAAATGGTGGGAATGAGGCTCTGATGGTACATTAGTACTTGTGAAATCATTTTGATATTGTTATCATTTACTTTATGGTATCGATATACATTTTGAAAGGTAAACAATCTAGACTCAATAGACTCTCAACCAAATACATCTAGACTTCTCACACAATCACACCATCTTTTTTTTTCCACACTACAACTTGGAACCACGAATCCCAATAACCCAGTTGAATCGAGCAATCATGCCCACATTTTTCCAATCAATAAATAAATATAGAAACATCACATTTCTCACCCAAACCCTCCCTTAATGAAACACCCCCCTTCCTTTCCTTCATCCATCCATCCATACAAAATTCCTCCTCAACCCCAACCATCACATCTCGGTATCACATCTCACAAACTCTTCCCCTTCCCTCCCATGCCCATACCTAACCCTCCATCCCGATTCAGATCCCGATCCCGATCCGAAACGCATACATGCACACGCCCTCCCTTCCCGAAACCGAGTTCTCGCAATATCCTGCTTGCTTTTTTCTGCGCTGCCAAGATATTGGGCTGGCCTATTATAGCTACATATGCAAGCTATTGTTTCTTTGTTTCTTTCTTCAATCGTGTTTTTTTTTCTCCCAAGAACCCGGAATACATGTTTGGATGGATACATTTGTATGCAGGTTGTGAATAATTACTTATTTACTTATTTACTATAATTTATGTGTAGGGAGGAAGGATGAATTATTTATTTGTTTTTTTGACTTGTAAATGGACCACACAAAACAAAACAATAAATACAAATTCACGAATTATTTATCGCATCTAGATTCTTTTTTTTTTTTGTTTACTAGACTTGGCTTACTAGTCTAGACTTTTGACTTTTGACTTTAGAGAGTTTGGGTTGGTTTGTTAATGACTTCTTGCTTTGAGAATTCGATAGAGTGGATAGAGTACATACATACCCATACCTCCCTCGATTCATTCATTCATTCATCAAATATTCAATATTCAATATCATGCACATTTATTTAATTATTTAATTATTTATTAATCTATTTTTTCCATACACATACACGTACACAGACACACAAACTCCCTTCCCCTCCTGTTCTCATTCACCCACCCATTCTCTTGTATCCCATTTCATCCCTTCCCTTCCCCCTCGCTTCCCCGGACCCTCCCCTCACTCCACGCGCACGAATCACAATGCAAGTACGCGATACGATACGATATCGATTGTGTACACACACACACACACACACACACTTGATTTTCCACATGCATATATGCGTAGGGTGGGAGTGCATATTGACATCTCACAACCCCACTCCACTTGCATTTATATTTTCAGAAGGTTGGATGGCTGAAGAAATGATGGCGGGGGATGGGTACACGGCGTGGATTTCGTGGTACCCTTTTGGCTTTTGGGTGAGTGGGTATTTAGGTTTTTATCTATCTATTATCTACCGTCTATCTGTCTTTTTACCAGATTATAAAATGATAATCCCGCTGGTTTTTGACGGAGAAGGAGAATTTATATGCACATACACACACATAGGTATACTCATGTACTATCATTCGCGTCACTAGCAGGACCCTATAGCCAGAGCAAGTAAAAGGAAACGTGAAAGTAAATTTACAAATAATAACCTGTAAGTAAGTACTGTCTCTTCAGTACCAAATGTAGATGTATTGGTGCAGACATTATGTATATTTTGATTCCAATCATCCATAATCCTGCCCATATATATAGACAGCTTCCTCCAATCCATACATCAAATAAATCATAAGAAAACGATATGGTATAACATCCAGCTTTCTATCGATTAGTCAAACACTCCACCTCACTGTCTCCAACAAGATACATGAAAATAAGTACATCCTTCTATCAATTTCAAACTGTATTCATGAAATCGATAGGTAGGTAACTACATAACCTTACAAACATCTCCATCGTTAAAAAGTCGAAGGATATCGCTATATGCCGTATATTATATATAAATTTCCAACATACATGTATCCCGAGATGAAAAATAGAGAAGGATACCACACTACAGAGCACATCGCACATAGCACAACCCACAAACTACAAGTCTCATTCCCCTTCATTCGATTCCACCTCCACACAGTACACCAACCCTCCCCTCATCCCCTTATCCGTTCCACGGTCCACTTCGTCGATCGATCGACTTAGCATCGGGAACTTTATACACCCTCTCCCCTTCCCACCCCCCCTCTGTCTATGTAATATTACATACCTAAATTCCAATCCTAGATCCCTCCAATCCCAGATCTCTCAAGTTCTCAAGTTCTCAGTTCTCAAACCATATACTATACATACACATGATCCATCACTCACTCCTCTGCTCTCCTCCAAGTATGTATGGTATGTATGCATCAAATCCTATACAAATCCTCAGAATATAAGTTTTAGATCTCTCATACATACACATATAAATACATCCACATATCCACTCCCCAAAAACCAAACAGGAGATCAAAGCATAATATGGTAGGTACCATACATATCAAGCATTCGAGAGTCGATACTATGCTACATCTCTGTGCATTATATAACCCCCTCCCCCTTCCCTTAGTATTAGTTCGTTCGACGTAGCGAAGAAAGAAAACTAACTAACTTACTAACTCATCACTGACGATTTCTCTTTCACTTTCTTTTCTCTTGTGATTTATGCATATATGTATTGTTTTTACTTTCCTTAATGTGGATGGATATAGATAGGATAGGGATACAAATGAGAATATGGCGTATGTATATATGTACGTATATACACGAAGCATATACATCATCACTATACTACTATTTACCATCTTTCAACCCATCAACCAAAGCACACGTATACGCACACACAGACCCAACCTCTGTAAACCTCCACCTCCTTCACTACTTCCCAAGCCCAGAATTTATATTTCTCTCTGTCCCATCCCCGTTACCATTCCCATCCCCGTACATCACACAAGACACAACCGAGCCACAACATACTACATCACAGTCAAACCACAACCCAACCACAACTGACTACACCACAACATACCGTAACACAACACAAACCAAGACCCAACCCCACCCGACCACCCTTCACCACGCATGAACATGAAACTCTTCGATCTTTTGATTCCCTTTCTCGAGACTCGGATCGTTGGGTTAGAGGATGGATGATTGATCGATGGATGATTGATCTATGTATGATATAATGACAGATGATATATGATACATGATGGATGAACAAGACAATTGGTTGCATGATGATATATACATCTATACATCCATTCATCCACTCAGAACAAATCAGGATATTCTGTTCTAACTCTAGTTCAAGCCCATTTCCATCTCCCTCCCATTCACGCATCTATATAATCACTAGAAGGAAATTTCACAAGCATCACACTCTCTCCCCCCCAGAAACACAGACAACAGACAGAAATGAAACCCAGAGAAATAGACTCATCACTCTTCCTCCAGAAATTGTCTTCAAATTCATTTTTATATTTTCTACTCAAACTAAACAATACAAAACAACCCCCATCAAATAATCTTTCATTAAAAATTCGAAACACAGATATCACTATCACTTGATCATTTTTGTTTCAACATCAAAATCAAACTCCTCGATCTCGATGTGAATTCTCCAATACCCCCACTCGTACCCATTCCTCTCAATCACAAGATGCGTATAACTTCATACTGCACGGCACTACTTCTCGAGTCTTGATGGTGCATATGCATGCAGACAAGTACCTCCGTCTGCGTCCACCAAATTCCAGACCCGTAAAGAGAGAAATAAGGAAACAGATAATACTATATTTGAGTTTTCCAAATCGAGTCTCCCATGCAACTACCATGGTTGGCATTCACCAAAAAAGAACTCCATACCAACGAAAGAAAAAAGACCAGGTCCTATGAGTAAGTATTCCTTCCTCCAGCTCAAAAGATACCCCCTACCTACCAATGGGAACGATACATTATTCACCCCCCCTCTAATTTCCATTAAAACTCTAAATCAACTCCAAATTCTCTATCCACTAAATACATACGTCAGTAGAAAGTCAATCCACCCAAAAGTGAAATGATACAGCCGACCCGTCTGTCTCAAAGAGCCAGAGTATAATTAACATGTCTTGTCTCACTCACCGTACCCACCAATCCACCAGAGTCCATGTGTCCCATGAATCCAAACAGCACAGTCCAACTTGCTAAAATTCCTAGACTCATCTCATCTCCCAGACGCAGCCCAATTCCAACGGTCGGTACCGGTACTCGATTCTTGTCCCCCCCCTCCTCAAGATCCTCCAAAATATCGTAATACAAAAAGAAAGAAGAAAAAAATCGAAAGAAAAATATCATTCCGGAACAAATCCCCACCAAAACTCCACACCTGCATATTCGGAAGCGAAACTTTTCACTTCCAACCCGTTTCTCCCCTTGCTCTTTGCAAATACCGCCGGGGACCATGTCTTTACATGTATGTATGCATCGTGATGTGATGTGACATCAATTCGATTTTCCCACATATCTATCTAAATAACACAGATGTTTAAGCACGGTGAGACAATCTAGAGCCCGGGAATCTACTTCTGGGAAGAAGAAAGAAATTAAGTGATATTTTTTCCAGCCGTGCCAGCCTAGCAGACATAGTCTGGAAGGCAGATAGAATGATGGAAGAACACATGGAAGCATGGATAAAAGGATAAATGGATAAATGAAAGGATAGAAGAGACGGTGTAAGGGCATACAAATGATCTGGGCTCATCGCTTGATAGGTAATTTTTATCTAGAAACGTGTGATGTGGATTTTGGTTATTTTGAGATTGATTGATTTGTCTGTGTTGGCTTGTTTCGGGAATCTGCGATGAGAGATTGGAATTTATGGGATAGGCAACGCTTGATAGGGTTTGCACGTACCGTTTGTTGTGTCTTCCAATATTCCTTAGTATTCTCCCAAGAAGATTTTAGGCATCATGAGAAAACTCGGGTTCCCGTGATAGAATTGAAGTCAATTCCATCCTAAAACACGTGCTATAACCTTACCGCCGATGATCAGATTTACAACACATATTCGTGGGGGTTATACCTTCCAAATCAAATTTGGCACATGAAGGATTTCACCCCAAATCTACCTTCCGTTTTCGAACCATTTCCCCTACCCGATAATCTCTTATCCGGACCCCCAATAACGGGTGTCAAGTACTCATTGATTATCATTATCAATCCCTTCATCAAAGGTCAAACCCCCATTTCACACCAAACCCTCCAACCGATGAAATAAACGTGGGAGTGGAGTACCTACGTCCGTAACGTCGGTAAAGAGATAGATCGAATTAGGAAATTGATGTAACATGTACACCTTTGACATCTCGCTTCGGTATTGCGATAAAGCGCATGTAACGTTTGTACATAGGATTTTCCAGATCGCATGTTGTATGCCTCTCTTGGTAATTAGAGGATTTGATAACCTTGGGATTTTTGGGGGGATTCAGATCCTAGATGTCGGTTCGTAGGGAGCACCAACCTGTATTCCTCGTGGGATAAACCAAGATGGATTATGACGGAGATGAAAGGAGAATTTGGAACTCGGGATTCAGATGAATTGCACCTTAGATTCAGTCGTCTTGTATATGTGAAGATGGTTACCTAACAGACTTGCTGCTTACGGTAAACAATCTTGCGACGGCGACAACGACAATTTCTTGAGCACCTGTACTCGAGGCCAGAAGAATCTCGCATATTATCCAACTTTGACCTTTGTCGTCAGCATAAAGTAACTCGTGAATAATAACACCTCGGCATTCCTCCTCTCACATACCTATTCCATCTCTCTGGAAACCCTCAGTCGTGATCTAAGTCACATGATCAATCACAACCCAAATCATTCCCTCCGCATTTCCTATTCCAGACATTCCCAAATCCCAAACCGTCCCCTGCAGTGCCATTATCCCAATCACGCGCATCCAGAATCCAGACTTCTAACGCCCAAAGTTCCAGCTCCAATTCCTCGGAGGCATCCCACATTACGCTTGAAATCCCTACCGGCCCGAATACCATCTCATCTCATCCTGACTTCCCCACTCCCAGGATGAGCAAGAATAAGAAAAGAAAAAAACCGCCGTTCAAAAATCCACATGGGTTCTGGTCCGGCTGCTAGGATCTCTTTTACGCGAACTAATCCCGGAGTATCGTCCACCATTGGCAATCTGTAGAACGGGAGGCGATGAGAAGCAAGGATTGGTAGGGCAAGCAGGGCTACCACGCTTTTCGCTACTTTGCCAATTACCACGCGCGGGTTTTGACACATGATTTAGAATCCGGGTATTGATGCCCTATTGTGTGGGTGTGGTTAAATTGATATGAGTCGCGTGGTTGGTTGGGATAATATGAATGGTTAATCTGAATTTCGAACTTCTGGGATTGGAATTTTTTCGTATGGATGGATGGTCTGGATGATTCCGGATGTGTTTTTGATAGCGAATAAGTGATTGGATGATTGGATTCGAGGAGGAGGGAGGGGTGTGTCAAAGAACTATCTATTGGGAAAATAGTGCACACTTTCGTAATGGTACCTGCATAAGTCTATTTAGCCTTTAAACATATCCAAAGAGACTGTTATATTATGTGAGATGAAGTGAAGCGTGATATATCCTCACAAACCTACTATACTCCATTAAAACACACGACGACGAGGTTCACATTCTCTATGTCGAAATGTGATTTTCATGAGTCGAGAACTGAAAGTCCAGACCACCAAATGATCCCTGATGAAAAGAAGAAGAAAATCATGTGAAGAATTCTAGACCCAATCTTGATCTCGTGTTTGTGTCGCGGCCAGGCGGCTGAATCTAATTTTACCGGCGCTCGGATAAATTGGTCCGTCCGATAATTTTCCGTCCAATGAATACGAGGGGATTTGAAGAGATTGAAGGTTTAATCAGCTGGTGATGGATGTAGAAATCCTTAGGCAGAAATTATTGTACTGTATTGTATTGTGTTGTAGATTGATTTACTGTACTCAATCATACATCTTGATGCAGTGAGATACTGGCTATCATCACGTTATGAAACAGAGGAATAGATGGTGTCACCAAATATGGTTTGATATCATTGTGAAAAGACTTTGCTACCAGTGCACACAGTTTCCTACCATAACCCCTTCTAGAATCTTACACTCACCCATACTCACGGCACGGGAAATCTCCATCCGCCAGCCATCTTCTCTTCCTCCGTATCCATCCATCTCCGCAATAAGATTCCTCATCCTCACGTCTGCATCGCGCAAGTAAACTACCATATCAAGCATTCAATGACCGAGCAATACCTTCCGTTACTATCCGTTGAAGAATGTCATCTCATCTCATCTCATCTCACTGCCTGTATCATCCTCCTCCATCACATGAAGTGATAAAATCTTTTCCTTAGACGCCTCATCGTATCGGGTGAGATTTTGGGTTCCCCATCTGGCCCCGCTCCTCACGCTCCGCGAAGGGTAGCAATCTTATCTATCGTTTACTTGCTTACCGTTTGTTCGTCTTACATACATACATACATTCATGTTCATCGATTATTTTACCTGCGTGATGCTGATATATATGGCATCCTCCCCGGTAATATACTTGAACATGCCTTAAGAATAGAAAACCCGTTGTGTATATGCCTGCGTGTATGTAGGTATGCACAAAGGGTAGGAATCCTTCACAAGCTATACTCACTTGTAGAATCTGCAGGGACTTTTCTGGCCATTTTGGAAGCGAGTAAGTGAGCAGCGCCTGATATTTTGCTGGGAATTGATTGTGTCGGAATACTAGATGTAGTATTTCATCCGTGGTTCGAATTCCTCCACTTCTGATGATCCCCGACTCAAATCTCGTACTTTCGTAGATGAAAATTAAATCAAATAAAAATAAGATATTCAAAAAAAAAAAATCAATAAATAAAATAATAATAATCCGAAGGCAAAGAACGAAAAGAATACCCAAAGACAAAAGAAAAACCCTTGTCTCTCATCTCTACCTTCAATCCCCAATTTCAAAATAAACTTTGAATCATTCCCGTACCAAGGTCCCCGAAAAGAAATGAGATCAACCACTTCCCATCCATAAAGCAATCCCCGGGTCGCGGAAACATTGCTACCGGTTCGTCAATCAATAGAATCAAAATCACATCAATGCGTACCCAGCATAGTATAGGATGTCCAACCAAATTAGGTCTCCTAGAAGGGTTTCTAGAAGATTTCCCAATCGATTCTGGATAGGTGGGAGATGAGCGTGTTTGAAGCTATACTGAAAGTGCATAAGATATCGGCATATTCGAGAGCATAGTTTCAAAAGGACTCGGGGAGGGGAAGCATAGAATCCGGGGATGGAGACTAGAAACGCCACGCCACGGGAAGGAAAAGCATAAGATAGACAGCATAACGAGTGAAAAAGGCAATACCTCGGTGCTTGCAAAAGTCAAAAAGAGATTAGATTCAAGTGATGTTTTGGATGAGATGATATAAATGACGTTTGCGTATACGTTACTGGGGAATGTGAAACTATCCACGAATGAATTGGGAATACTGACTGGGTAAAAATATACTTTGAACGAAGTATGAATGAATGAAAGCATTGACAAGCTTTTTTTTCCTCGGGACGACCCAGGGTCTTGACTTGCTTAGCCTTTTTGATGTTTCGAAGCAGAAAAAGGGGTGGTGTGGTTTTGTGGAGTGCATGAACCTCTTTAAATTCCACGAGGGTATGCATTTCGTACAGAGAAAGTACTTACTATTGTCATACCCGATGCTATGCATTGAGAATGTAATAATTAGCAGGATGAAGAATTGATAATCGATATCATGCATGAATCTGATTCAGATCTGTCTAAAAATCAATGGTATGGAAAATATACATTTAATAGTGCATTTATGACATTGGTACTATTGATCCTTTATATCGCGATTCAGTCAATATATCTCCCCACACGTGCGTTCTCAAACACATTGGTATACACATAGTATACGGGACATGGCACATAGTATATGGCATATAGCACAATATCAAATGATAATCATAGCCACAATATTTTGTGTACGGATGGAGTAAACAGACAGTCCCGAGTCCTAAGTCCTGAGTCCTAAGTCCTGAGTCCTCAGATAAGTTTCACAAACTTCAAACATCCTATTCATCTTCTGCTCTGTAGTTGCTCAGAGCTCAGAGCCATAGCACATCACATAGCACCCACCACATTGCACACACATCGCAAATCACACACAAATAGCACACACATCCACATATCACACAAATAGCACACATCCACACAACACACCCACCAAAAACTCCAAACCCCAACCCTAAATCCGAAACACGTACACTTCCCGTTTCGTCTCCCCATCGGGTAGCGTACACAATGTACGCAAACAGCACACGCAAAAACCCCCAAGCGCATGCTCCATAATGCTATTCCACGACTTTGTACTACCATAACAAGAACAAGAACAACAACGACGACGATCCATCATCCATTCATTATACCTTTCCAAAGGATCACAAATGAATCAAAGCTCATCACCTGAATCACGTCTGTGATATCCTTCCTTCCTTCATTCATTCATTCATTCATCTCCCTTTCCTCTAACATAGCCCTGCGGGCATTTACTTACCCATCATCCGCATCCACATGCCTCATTTTCCATTTCCCATCTCCGCCATACAAACTTCCAACTCCTATTCCAGAACAAATGCAACCATTCCTTCCCCCGAGTTTTCGATTCAGGCACATACATGCTCAGGCTCAGGCTCGGGTTCAGGCTCTGCAAGTAAGCAATCAATCAAGCACTCACACATGCTTCAAAATCGGTGCGCGCTGCCCCGAGCGTTTTCTCATGGTCACCATGTGAGGAAGTGGTATTCCAATCTCCTCGAATCTCCCGGCGCTCAACCGCCGGTACGAGGATCCAAGCGACCCGTGGCGCCTGTTAAGGGTATTTCTCGCTTCCCTCCCTTGTTCCCAATTTCCAAGTTCCCAGGGGACGGAAATGTAAATGAATGTTTGAATGTAAATGTTGGAATATTTTAAAAATAATAATAATAAAGATGATAATAAAATAAAACGGGTACAGGGATTTGTATTTTTGAATTTATTTATTTATTATTTTGTGAGCAAAAGCCTCTCTGAACAAAGTTTACCTGGGTACATTTCCTACTCCATACTTATTACCTGCAATCACATCACAATTACGCCTTGTCTTGCCCGTTACCAATACCGGTTCCAGTTCCAGTTCCAGTCCCATCACGCCAAATTATCCATGCGAATCATAGTCAAAGAATACCTAGCTACTTTGCACATCTCGTGATGACAAGCCAACCAACAGGACAAAATCATCAATTCGCAAGATCACTGGTGGGCAAGCCTATTCTACCTACTCTCTACTCTACCTACCGTGCTACCTCACTAGGATTTCATCTTCATCGCATCCGAAACGAGGCTTATCACTCACGGTCTCGCCGTACCAATACGGAGCAGGGTACGACGCCGTGAGATGTAGGTACTTTGCCAGATCCAATACCGAGGTATGTATATCCCATGTACGTACCGTACCGTCCGAGTAGTTTGGCTTGTAGATTACATTGGTACGTACATATTACATATTCCGTACATCATCATCATCATCATCATTCAACGATGCGCACGAATAGGATTTCTCCAATCTTGAAATAAACAAATAAACAAATATACCCCTGGCTACCCTGAATTTGATCTTTTCCTTTTTTCCTTTGATACATCAATGAAAGACTGATCATGTGATTGTTTCTCTGAATCTGAATCTGAATCTGAATCTATTTCCACTTCCATTTCTTTTCCTTATTCTAATTCTCAACCTCATCAATATCACAAATCTTTTCTTTTTACGGTTCCCGATCCCTTGTGTATCCAATATCGCAACGGGGATCTCCAAAAGCCTCGTGCAATCTTTTTTCATCAGGGTTGAATGTTTTCTTTTTCTAGAAGTGATGGATGAAATAGATGAATGGATGGGAATGCGGGGAATCCCATCCGCATCCCATCTCATCCCATCTTTATGATATTCCGTCCATCTGGGGTTTGAAGGCAAAAAAAGTCTACAAATGGATGAGATCAATGAATCAATAAATGATTGAATGAATAAAGCGGAATGGAAAGTTCCGTGTTTCTTTTTTGTTTCTTTTGTTGGTTTGTTGATTTGCCATGTGATCTCTATTCCGTACATGTACTCGAAATACACAATTTTCTCGAATACAATACAATACAATACCTACGTACCTATCCAGTAACGATGGGAAGAACCAGTGGAAATAGAAATAGAAACAACAATAAATAAAACATAAATGTAAATAAAATAATAAATAAAATATAAATAAATAAATGAATTAACTCCGAATATCAAAGTAAACGAACCCTAAGATACGAACACGATTCCGAACAAATAACTAAATAATCGAATCACTACAATCCCCCAAAATTCAAAGTATCTAATTAGGAAATACATTTCTCCATTGCGAGATCTACGGTCACATCATATCCATCTCACACTTCACCCCCATCTCCATCTCCATCTCCATCTCAAAACTCTACCTATAGCTAGTACCCCGTCGTGCCAGTGTCAAACGTCAATCAATACCTATCTACCTACCTACCTACCTACTCCCCATCTACAAAGTACCTTTCCTTTCCTCAACTTAAACTTAAACTTCCAACCACAACGTCATTCCGACCCATCTAACTTTGACATCTGTCTATCCATCTGTCAATCCATTCTGTCAATCCATCCCTCCATCTCTCCATCCATCTAAAACGCAAACCCCACAGATCAACTGCCATCATCTGATCTCCCATCCCCAGATACCGAATATGAACCTCGGAATAATTAATTTCCCTTTCCTTTTTCTACTTTTCTTTTTCTTTTCGCCTTCCTCGCCATCACCATCATCATCATCATCATCATCAATGTACTAAAACTAAAACTTAAACGTGAACACCCGAAAATTCCCCTATGCCGAAGATCTTCTCCTTTTTTTTTTTTTTTTTTTCAGATCACATGTATGGAAATCTTTCTTCATGTTGAATATGTTGAATGAATGAAGGAACCGTTCTTGCTTCGTTAGTGAGTTTGTTGGTTCGTAGTAGATTGTTTGTTAGGGAGTTACTAATTCGTTGGTACGTTAGTCACTTTATGTGGACGGGCGGGGTTACGGGGTGCGGGGTGCGCGGTTTGCGGTTTGCGGTCTGCGGTTTGCGGTTTGTACATCGTGTGTTTACTTCGTGTATGTGGGACGGCGGGGAGTTGTTAATTGAGAATGGGAGGTATTGGGAAAGTGTTGATCACGGGATAATGCTAGGTGGATGGACCTTGTAATTCGAGGTTGTTTGTGTCGGGGTGGGTTTGTATGGACCCTGTATTTGTTTGGAGATGGTGGCGAATATGATATGGATGGATGGATGTGTTGTTGTTTTTTTGGGTCTCTATTCGGGTTGGGAAGTCGGTAGGTTGGGGGAAGTGAGCTTGTGAGGTTGATTTACGTAGATGGGGTGTCTTTGGTTGATAGAAGCTGAATATCTAGGTAGGTAGGTATTTGGTAAGTGAATTGGTGGATTTGTGTGTTTAGTATTAGATGATCGGGATTTCTATCCTGTTTTTCTATAGTATATACCAGTGAGGTGAGGAGAAATTAGAGAAATAGATAACCGATGTACATATTGACGAACTAGCTATCTAGATACATAAAGCTTGAAAATATGTAACTAGTTAAAGTACGTACGTACCTAATAAATACAAGATTTGTTTTCCCCATGGTTCAATATCAGAATAAAGGCTTAAATCTTTAAAAGAATGCATGGAATATATTAAATGATATCTGTCTACTCAGATACCGGTATGTATGTATGTATGTATGTATGTATATGTATGCCTTGCTTTTACCACCTACATACACACATACACACATACATATATACATACATACAAAACGGTACACTAGACATTTCTAATCATCAACTCCATACTCCATACTCCATACTTTCGACATCTACTCCTCGGTAGAAAAGAAGCAGTTAGAAAGCTATCGACCATTGTAATAACCAGACCGACCGACCGACCAACCGACAGACATTAAACGAAGGGGTTAAATTCTTCTCCGCACCCATAGTATGTACTAGTACTAGTAACAGTACTAAAAACTCTCCATAGTCATTAATAAATATTGATCATTCTATTCATCACTATACCTCGGTATGGAAGTAGGTATGCAGATAGGTATTCCGATTCAAAACCACATTTCACAATAAATAATATCTCGATACACACACACACAGAGAGAGAGAGAGAGAGAGAGATAGAGAGATAGAGATCACCCTCACAACCTCGTCCACGAACGGAATGATTACGGTGCGGGGATGGAATAGAATCAAAATCGAGTCATAGATATACTGTAATAAACTTTCGACTAAATCTTGATGCAAGATAGATAGATGAACAGATGAACAGACGGATGAACAGATACATACGGTGTGGATAATAATGACAAGTCTGACAAGGAAAAAGACCCTTTGTACATCTGATCAGGTTTTGCCTAGCTTTTAGGTGGTACAAATGTATGTATGTATGTATGTATGTACATCTCTGTATGTGTGTAGATCTACAGTACTATATTAGTAGAGAAGAAGATTTGCGAGGGAAAAATCTTGTGTTTGGATTTTATTCGGTGGTGGGTGGTATGGTGGATAGAAGGGGGTGGGGTTGTAGATATGTATGTAGGGTAGGTGGGTAGGTATTTTTTGGGTTAGGTTTTATTTTGGATTTTGGATTTTAGGGGATGATCTCCCGAGAAAGAGAGAGAGAAAGAGAGTTTATAATAATTATAATTCGGAGTAGATACCAGGAAGTATGAAAGATCGGAACGGATAAGTTGAACGGGTATTTGGATTTTGGGTTTACTTACTACTTTCTATCTATCGAAATATTTCTTAGATCTGAATATCACTTCATCTACGGATGGCAAGAGGGATGACAAGTATTCCGATATATATGATAAATCAATGAATAAATAGATGATTGTGCGATTCTTTCTACCGAGGAATAACATTTAACAAAAATGAATTATCTATCCATCGTATTTTCCTTCTCCGGAATCACAATTAGCTTCCTTTTCCCCTCCCCCTTTTCTTTTCCGTTTGAATCCGTTCCTGGAACTGTAACTGTAATTGTAGCCACAGAAATCCGGAACTTCGATCTCCATCTATCCATCCATTCATCCCATGCCCCTCCCTTCCTCACCCTCAAATCAGAATTCTCAAAGCTGAATAGTAAGAATCCCAAGGAGGTGGGTGGCGAAGCTTCAGTAAGCAAGCATCGCCATATCAAATCATATCTACATATAGCTAAGTAGGAGGAGAGGAGATACTCAGCTGCCTTACTTCCCCGCCCTGGAATCTTCATCCTCATGCTCATCATTATCTGTAACCTCGTGATCTCTTGAGGGAATGGCTTGCACATCCATGTAGAAATATCAATACCATATTACCATGTATGCAAAAAAAACCCCCCCAAACGAATGAATGAATGAATAATTATAACAATACGGAGATATATATATATATATATACATACTCAGTATCGAATCCCATTACTTATTCATGTATATACTATTTCTATCTCCCTCACATATAATAAATAACTATATATGTATGTGTGTTAGCTAAGGAAATCTTATACGATGATCAAAAAAGTCATCTGCTCCCACGTGTAACATATCAGCTTTTCTGTATCTGGGTCTCATCCTATCATATCACATCAGATCACATCACGACATATCGTAATCCAGCTCCGATCTTCAGATCATTTCTCCTCATGTATTGGCATGGAAAGGGGTGCGTGATATGAATGTGTGTGAGTGTGAGGATGGTGGTACAGTCTGCCTAATGTTAAGGCGTGCCTAGGTACTTAGTTTATCTATGGATTTGGGGGTAGAGACCGAGTAGGAGATGAATTGGGATGGGATGGGATGGGATAGGATGAGATGAGATGAGGTGAAGTGAGGTAAGGTGATTGTTTGATGTGTGTGTGTGTGGGGGGGTTGTAGATGTGAGTTATGAACATGGATATTGATATGGATATGGAACAACAACAATAATAATTATAAGGCGTACACACACACACACACAGAATCTGCGGGGAAATTCGACAGGGCTGAGTTTAGATACCCAAGCCACCTGTCTGTCTCTGTCTGTCTGTCTGTCTGTCTGTCTGTCTGTCCTGTCTATAAGCCTCGATGAGAGAAAAGCTGGGAAAGGTCAGGTCGCATGATGAAGCAAGAATAGATGAATGAATGAGTGAATGATATCTATCTTATGCGTTGTACAATATACTCGTATACAGAATTGCGAGGGTTTGTCATTCATTCATTCAATCCTTTACTTACAGATAATTAATTCCCTCCAATGATCTATTCTCACAACTCACAATGGAATTTATTTATTACCTACCTATTATATGCTGATATTAAGTAAAGATCATACACCGTCCATCCATCCATCACACACTTCCCCCTAATAATGATCGATCATCTATCTATCCATCCATCTGCAAGCCCCAATATCCAGCCAACCGGTTCGCGATCCCCGGGTTTCAAAACATGTCAGTTGGATGCAAATTATGGAATTTTTATATCAAGAAATAATAAACAAATAAATAAACAAATAAACAAATAAATCAAATCATCAAGAAATCAAAATAAAAATGTCTCTTGCGTTGTACATCATTTTATTTTATTTTACCATCATCTATATTTGTACAGATGGATGTTTGTATGTATGACATACTTCAATCATTCATTCATTTATGCTCACACTTCCAGATCATACTGTACTATCTATCTACCATCTATGCATCGTAACACAAGAACAAGATAACACAATACCAAATACTGATCAGGCGTTTGTTTCATCTCGCGATCTCGCGATCTGTCTCGATTGAGAAAATGTGATGTGATGAAATGAGGAGGTTGGTTGAAAGAGGCGAGATGGGATGGGATGGGATGGGATGCACTAATGAATAGATAGATAGATAGATAGCTAGATGGCTAGATAAATAACTAGATTGAATGGATTGAGAGATTGATGGATAGACTAGATAGACTAGATGGATAGATAAATCGATCACCTTGAAACATTACGTGCTTGGGGGAAAGAAGTGAGAAATCGTACATATGAGTAGTACATACATACATACATACATACATACATACATACATACATACGCACATACAAGCGGATCTTCGCGCCGCAGGATCGAGCATGTGAGTAAGTGAGTGAGTGATGAAGGAAAGGAAAGGCAAGGAAAGGAATTAAAATAAATGAATGACCAGACGATCAGAAGATTTTTGAGGGGGTTTGAGGAGGGATGGATGGAATTAGATTTGGAAATACAAATACAAATAAAAATAAAAATAGGAAAATTAAAGATGTGTGAAGTGTGAAATTGATATTGATATCAATATTGATTATCTATCTATCTATCTACCACCCATCTTCTTCTACCTAGTAAATATGTTGATCTGATAATATAATACAATACAGGAGAATATAATGTTTCATGAGTTGTCCAAGCTTTGATCTTCAGACTTCACTCCAGACTTCACTTCACACCTCACTTCAAAATCCAGACTTCACATCCTCTACCAAAATCCAAGTTTCAAGACGCAGAATGGTATATGCAGATGACCTATTTGTTGATTCGTTGTCTATCACGGTACTCGTTACTGGAACAAATGAATGAATGAATGAATGAGCCGTGTATTTGATTCGATTTTCTTCTTGCTATTGACATTGACACACAGACAGACAGACAGACAGATAGATAGATAGACAGATGACATTTCTCGTGATAGAGGTCAGAATTGGCATTAAGGTTATATTCTATTTTGATTTGTTTGCTTCCTTGCTGGATTCTCTAGATTTCATTCGTTTATTCATTCGTTTATTCATTCATTCATTCATTCATTCACATTATATTTATTACCAAGTATCCTAGATACATACATACATACATACATACATACATACATACATACCCATTCCCGAAGAAACAAAGATGATAAACAAATCGATCATGTGTACAATAATAAATGAATAAATGGTATTACGGTGCGATACTCCAAATCCATACATACCCATATCCAAATCCATATCCATATTCAGATCCATATAGAATCTAGAATTCTTCCCAACATCCCCCAAAATAAAACGTGGGGTAGATAAAGGGTTAAGTGTTAATGTGGGATGAATGAATGGGGTCGGTCAATTCAATCAAGATATGTATTCTGATGTGATTTGGCTTGATATATCTACACACACACACACACACAGACTTCCTACTCATCCTCATATTCACAAGAACAAGTATCTGATTAATAGATATCACATTATAAAACAAAAATAGATAAAATCACTCCCTATCATATGATTACATATCCACAATCCTCAAACCCCAAATACACCAACCACATCATCATCATTATCATCGTCATCATCATCATCATCACCATCCCCAAACTTCGGGGAAGCATCTCCCTCGTCTCCGATCAGCCCAAGCAAAGAGTAAAAGAAAACATACACTCCCCCTTCCCCCCCCCTAAAAAAACTTATCAGATTCAGAAGATTGTGATAGAAAATGGGCGTAGAGAGATCGGTCTTGACAGCTGTTTGAGTGTATGTATGTATGTATGTGTGGATGTATGTGTTCGCCATTTTGCTTGGCGGGTTTAGTTGTGTATTACTTTATAATTTATGCTTGTTACTGGTTTGGGGTTAGGGGAGGGGAAAGAGGATGGGGAGATGGGGAGATGGAGAAGATATGATATCGGTTTTGAAGTGTGGAATTGATAGATGGTATTGCATATGTAGGTATTTGTTAGAGACGATGAGATGATGAGATGTCGAGATGAGAGTTTGAAGATGATGAAAGGAATGAGTAGGTAGGTAGGTAGGTAGGTATGTAGTTTGAGGACCTGAATCTGGATTTACATCTTTACATTTATACATACATACATGTCAAAATCCCATTCTCGAAATATAAACAAACAAATACTAGGTAGATACCATATCTATTTCCATCTCCATCTCCATTTGCTATCTATCTATCTATCCCGTCGCGCACACGAATAGAAGTCAACGAGAACATAATCCAAAAACCGACCTCGAAATAAATAACAAATAAAATAAAAAGCGTACAACACAACACAGTACAATACAATACAATACGATACGATACAATGCGATTACCCCATTCGGATTCGGAAGTGTGTCCTCCATCTATCCATCTATCTCGTGCATCGCATCGCATTGCATGTTGAGACATTCCCAGCGAACACGGTGAGGCTGATCTGGGCGTTCTAGGCTGGATTTTTCTGGGGATGATGAATGCGTTTTATTTTTGTTTTTTGTTTTTTTTTTTGTATTTCGTTTTTTTGAGGGGAAGGGATGGGAAGGGAAGGGAATGATGTGATGTGATTTGAGGTGACGTATTTATAGTTATTTTTTGATAGATGGATAGATCTGGATAACTAACCTTTGGATCTGGAACGTGGGTAGGATAGTACAAAAGAAAAAAAAGAAAGAAAGAAAGAAAAAAGAAAAGAAGGGAAGGAAGTGTAATCTGGGGAAATATATTGATTGTTTGATTGATTGATTGATAGATAGATAGTATCTACTAGATATCTTGAAGAATATGCAAGGGAACTTGAATATGTATATGTGTATGAATATGAACATGTGTATACAAACTAATGTCGTGATAATCGAATATCAACCGCTTAATCATTCATTCATTTGTTCCCTGAGGTTAATAACCTATGGAAGAGAAATACAGAAAGGAAGGACAGAGAGAACCATCATCTTACATTGCACAGCACAGCATAGCATAGCATAGCATAGCACAGCATAGCATAGTACAGGAAAGAAACGAAAGAAAGAAGGAAGGACAAGTGATCAAACGGTTTATTTACATACACAAGTATCAGATATGTACTTCATTTGGTTGTATGGTTGTACAGTTATGTGTTTCTGGGTTACTAGATTCATTTTTTGTGTTTCCCAGAGGTTGTATTAATATGTTGGGGGTTCTCTTCCTTTCTCTTCCTCTCTTCCCTTCCCCCTTTCTTACTCCTTCTCCTTCTCTTTCTCTTTCTATTTCTCCGTCCGCACTCTCATACGCAAGCATCAAAATCTCGCTCTACCGCTCTGACGGAAAAATCAACGAGTCCGAATTCTCTCATCCCGATATTATGCATTGTGTATTATGTAAATGCAGCCAAGTATTTTCGATCTCTAGATCTATTCTGTTCTTCCTCTTCCCCGGTTTTGGATTCGCTACCGCTTCCGGTCCCGGTACTCACCTCGGTACTAGGCGGACTCTGACTCCCGAGGTGCTTGCGGGTATGGATATGGATATGAATATGAATGAGGCTGTGAATAATATATGGGTATGGGTTGGTAACCTTATAGCAGACACGACACGATACGATACGATACGAATAAATGAGCGAGTGCATGAATGATTGAAAAGCACCGAGGTATTCTAGGGTTGGGAGTCGGGAATTAATGGTTTTGGGTTGGGTTGGGGATATATTATTAGTAGATTGATAGATGCAATATAACAAACATAACAGTACACACAGTACAGGTGTCAGATATAAGGTTGCGGACTCGGGATGAGGGACGGATAGTTGTTGAATCGATGTTATAAGGTTAGAGTTTGAGCGGGTGAATTGACGGGTGTTGGTCCGGATGGTAAGACGGGAGAGGCGAATTTGACGTTTATGCAGCTGGGCATCGAAATATATCGAACATCGAATATCGATCAAATCACCGCAACCCGAGCTTCAAAGAAGAAACCTTCGGAAAATTGAAAAAGCTAAATGGAATAAGTAGATAGAGGGGCTATTATCAATCCTAATATAATAGTCTTTCTTTCTTTCTTTTCGGGCTTCTAGCCCCCGATCTTGAATTTAAAGTTATACTTGGGTTCGAGTTCGAGTTCGAGTTCGAGTTTGAGAGGGTTGTAAATATCGATGTCAATATCAACAGAACATATAACTAATAATTGACGAAAGTCAGAAGTCATATCCTCCCCTTCGTCTACCCTTTCAAAGTTTAACCATTCTAGAACTTACCTATGAACCTACCCATCCATACAGTCCACGCGTGAAAAAAACCCCCCCCGGGCCGACACCTCGTCCCGGAACAAGAATTTACATATGTGCATGCATGTATGAATTTCCAGTCTAGGTCCAAGATAACCTCAGATATCTAATATGTCTGTTTCTCTTTATATTTTCTAGTTGCTTCCTCAAGAGGGCAAAGCGAGGTGGGATAAGGCAGAGGCAGAGGCAGAGAGAATGCATATACATATACACATGTACACATATATCTACACATCTCTACACATGCGCATCTTCCTAAAGTTAAAAACAGAGGAGTATGATAGAGATTACGTAGATAGGTAAGTAGATAAACTAGTATATACCATATATATATATAAAGAAGTATCTATAAGGTGGGCATTGCGAATATGTTATATTATGTCATCTCATATTCGAGAGTATGTGTGCGGCGGTAAACATATCTACATACCCATCTACCTACCCACCTACCCAGACACAAATCCATACAAATTTCCAACCTACTCATACAATATCTCGTGTCTCCACAAGCTGGATGGCCACTCACTCGGGAGATACGAATCGAATACATCGATATTCGACTCTATGGAGAATAGATGATACATAGACGATAGGCGAGAGACGACATACCCGAGCTGTCTCTTTGAACGGCATAGTATAGTATAATAGTATATAAATATATAAATTCATATAAAAAAAAAGCTCGCCACCTATCTATCTATCTACCTACCTACCTTCCCGAGCCAGCCAGCCTCCATAGTCCCCTCCACTTCCACCTCCATCCCCATTCATTCATGCGCCACATAACCTTTTCTCAACCAGCCGGCCAGCCAGCACCTTACAAATACATACACACAAAAGACAAAAGTACGAAGTACGCAATACAAAATACGGAGAAACCCCTCATCCATCCATCCATCCATCCACTCCACTCCACTCCACTCCACTTCATTCCTCAGCCTCAACCTCGTCCTCAACCCGAACGAAAATCATTGGGTATGGAAATGGAAATGGTGTTGATCTTTGGCTTGTAGTGCGTGCGTGTAGTAAGTACATACATATAGCATGGTATAATAGTGACCGTATCGGTAAACCCGCTCGGTACCGATCCTCCCTCCTCCTATTTTCTCTTTTCTTACCTCCGACACTAGAAGAGAAGAAAATAAGAATAGAAGCGCACTATACTATACTATACTGTACTATACTATAACATACTATACTATACTATGTACCCGACCGGCTGGCTGGCTGGCTGGCGTGCGTGAAGATAAATGGAATGGGAATATCACGGAAGGGGTCTAACACTAATTGAAGAAAGAGAAAAAAAGAGAACTAAAAGGACTAAAAGGACCCTTTTCTAGGTTATGTATGTGTATGTATATGTGGCAAATGGTATATACGATAGCTAGGTTACGTGGAGAAAATGAGGCTGTATTTTGAATAATTTTTTATTTTTTTAAAAAAAAATTCGGGGGTTTGTAGGGAGGAGAGGGGGGCATAGTTTAGAGTACTTGGTACTTGGTACTTGGTATTTACGGGCTGAGTGGATAAGCAAGCAATTGTCGGACTGACTGGATGGATGGAATGAGCTCTACATTTTGGGTGGGTGTGTTTTTTTTTGGTGTATGGATTTATGGGTTTGTGTGTATATGTATATCAGCTGATTTGATTTGGTTTGATTCAGTGAGGGAGGGAGGACCCTGCAGGAAGATCTTCGGGTTTCAGTAGTGGTGGTGGTTTGTTTGTTTGTTTGTATTGGGGGTTGTGGTGGATGTTTGGGTAGTGGATGGATGAGTGAGTTTGGATCTGGGAGAGGTTTGCGATGCGGATTGGGTTTGGGTTTGTGTCTGGGGCGAGGAGAGGAGAGGAGGGGGATTGGGGTGAGATGAGATGAGATGAGATGAGATAGGAGGTCATTTGGAGGAGGGGGATGATGGATAGGTGAGAGTTGATGAGGTGGACGAATGGGATTGGGGATTGGGGGTTGGGAGATTGAGAAGGTGATAGATGGGATAGGGGATTGGATTGGTGATGTTACAGAGGCTAGTTAGTTAGTTAGTTGTAATTTGTAGATTTTTCATACAATACAATGTATTATTTGATGATACTGGAAGTCAAGTCCCCATTTTTTCAATGCATGAACGAGAGAAAGAATGAATGGGGTTGAAAAATGGGAATACGGACTGTGGCAATGGAATATGGGATGTGGGATGTGGAAATGTGGAAATGTGGGATGAATGAATGAATGAATGAATGATCCAAAATCCCATCTGATCTGAACAATTGGGGTATCCCGAATGCCAGTTCCAATCCCAATCCCAATCCCAATCCCGTTCTCCATTAAAAAAAAAATCCAATGTCAGTAGGTAAGTAAAGCAAGACACGTTGAATGGAATATCAAACTCTCACTACTCTCACTACTCTCACCAGTGTCATATTTTCAATACCAGAGGCTGGGAATGAAAAGGCCTAGGGTACCGTGTTACTACCGTGTTACCATTGAATCATGTGGTTGATGAATGCGGGTTAAGTTTTTCTTCTCCAATACCAGTCACAGATGCAGTTCCAGTCGCAGTTCCAAGTCCAGTCCGTCCGTCAGTCCGCCAGTCCGGCAGCACTTTTAGGATTTCTGTGAAGAGGAGCAAAGTGATAGTCCTCGGATATGTTTGATTTGATTCATCATCATCGGGATCAGAGTGATACCTGGACCCAGCCAGGATGGAATGATGCTGGCGTGGAGCATACGGGATAGGGTTTATAAGGTTTATAGGGTTTATACTTGGAGATTCTGTCTCTGGATGGAGCGATGGATGAATAGATAGCCGGATACTTTAAATGATCAATGGGACATGTGATGCACGTTACGTTGTGTTGATAAGGCGGTAATGGACCAGATTATGTATGTTATCCCACTCCACTTGTCAATAATGCATTGATTTGTACTTGTGAATGGAATTGAGTTGAGGTGAGTTGAGATGAGGCGAATTGAGGCGAAGTTAAAATATCTGGTTACTTCATCAACCTCATGATGTATGTGTGTATGTTGGGAGGTAGACATGATTGTGTATGGAGTGAAGGGGAAAGCCTCGGCGTGTAAAGATTGAATAGATTGAATTGATTGATTGATTGATTGATTGAACGGTAGTCACACTCACACTCACTCCCGCTCGCCCTCATACTTAGGTACCCATTCATCATCTACCGACCGGTTTGCCCAATCGTATCAATAGATTTGATGTGAATGAGTAAGGTACCAAGATGAATCTTTTCACTCAAAACAGCCATCGCCATAGCTCATAGCCATAGCCATAGCCATAATCATAGCCATAATCATAGCCATCCCTAGCCATCGCCATCGCCATAAAAGTGGTTGAATGTGAAAGCAAGGACCTTTCATCGGCTTTTAGTCACATATACTCGAAGTGGAAAGGAGGCCTTTGGATGGAAGCCAGCGTTATATCCCCATCTTGATTAGCATTGCCCAACTATTACTCTTTCCTCACTAGCACCCATTTCCCCATCACGATTCAACTACCATCCACTATCTTGTCTGGACCGCATGGCTTCTCTCAATCATAACCAGGGGAAGAGAGATGCAGACAGGGATTGGGAAAGTTTGGAACCGATCTTCAGGTTCTTGAGCACATGATTGAACTCCTTGACAATTTCCCCATTGCCCTTAGACTCACGTAAACCAGCTCGATTAGGATTAGGCTCGTTCCATTCTCATACGAAAAAGGGCCGTTTTCTTAACCCAATGAAGAAATAAACTAAAATGAGCAAATGGTCGAGAAATTGACCGATCGGTAATAGATCATGATGGCATTCGACGACAGCCTAATCCTAAAGTGGACATTCCTCCTTTCAAAGGGGTAATTAGCACATGACACTAACAGACTCATTATTTCTCTGGCCTCACTTGGAACATGTAGAAGACCGAGAACACTCACCTCACCCACACCCACCCATATTCATAGCATATCCACTCCCACCGGGGAAGAGAAGAGAGGGAAAAAAAATAAAAAGAGTAGAGATCTAGCCCTTTTTCTCACTTACTCATAACCTCATCACCCCAGTTAGACCGATCATTAACCCCCCCCCTCTCTCTCCCTCCACAATGTGAACTTGACTTGTTTTTAATTCACCGACCATAAGAAGAAAATAGCAAAGGAGGAAAACAGGAAAAAGGTGGTGAATGAAAAGAAAAGAACAAGAATAATAGTAATAGTAACAATAATAATAATAATAATAATAATCATAATCATAACCCAAAGGATCCACACTTTATTATTATTTTTTAATCTTTTTTTTTTTTCCCTCTTTCTTTTCCGCCTTTCTGCTGGTAAACCTAAAAAGGTTCAAGGTAGTTCAAGTTCAGTCAAAGTCAGGCAGTCTAAAAGAAAGCCGACCAGCACATTACATTCATTACATTATCATTGCTTGGATATAATATCTATCAAATATCACCTCCACCACCATCACCACCACCACCACTACTGCTACAGTTACTACACTCTTCCTATTCAACATCAATCAACTCATTCAACATTCACATTTCAAAGTGTAAACGAAAAGAAAAGAAAACTACACCCAAGAAGATTCTATTCTAATAATCGATTCTTCTACACCTCTCTCTCTCTCTCTTCCTCTCGCCGGAAAATCCACTTCGATTAAAACGGACCCAAAAGGAAAAAAAGGCGATTTATTCCGAAAACGCTTATTTAATACTTATACTTTACTTCACCCACATTCGGTCCATCAGCATCTTTGCCCTCCACACTTTTTCAACCCCAACTTCAACCTACAACTACAACTATCAACCTCCTCCGTCTCCACCAATACCTCGAATACTCTTCTTCTTCGACCGGCCGACTATTCAACCTATTCACTCTTCGATATCGCCTCCACCAAATTGAATCTTTTCACATAACGATTACGAACATTCAATCATCAACACAACAATCCAACATTCCTCCACGACTTCGCGATCATATCGCGACTTCTTCCCGCAGTCGTGCCTTCACTTTTATAACAGCTCGTGCGTTCGAGCAAATTTTCAATTCCAAAATACAATCATCATGCCTTCAAGATTAAATGCGCCGGTCTTGACCGTTGACGCTGGACTCATTCATAAAGTCGACACAAGAAACGTTGAAAACCTCTACAGCATGTGGACTGGTAAGTTTTCCCCGCTCAAAATCCACTCGTGAAATCATTCGCGTCGTGACATTCCTATCATTCACTATACTAACCAACATTCCTCGCCACAGTTTTCTCGAGATGTGCTGGATCCTTAGAAGAAGGTCAAAGATTAGAAAACTTAAGTTGGAGACTATGGAACCGAGAAACCTTTTGCTGTGAACCAACCTCAGAAGCCAACACCACCACCCCCATGATTTCACGATCCTCAAGAAGTTCCGAAGGTCTGGATTCAAACAATGTTCCAGAATTAAGTGGAAGTTTAGATTCACTCGTCGACGAAGAGGCCATCGAATTCGAAGAAGGTTCTGATTCATCCCCTCTCGACATTTCACACCGACAAATTCACAGACAAGACTCTTGCAACAGCAGAAGTCGAGGAAAGGAACGTCACATTACACCTGATGATCTTGAGAAGATGGTCATCACTATCAAGGAAAAGAAAGATTTGGCTCCTCTTACAATCTCTACACCTTACCTTGCGCCACTCGCCGAGAGAATCCCAGAATTCATTCAACCAAAATATGAATCCCCTGCTATGCCATTAAATGAGTCTTTCTCAGCCAATTCATCCAGTCCATCTGCCGCGATGGAATCATCAAGCAGCAACTCCGAAAAGAGTGCCACTTCAGTTGTCAAAGGTTTCTCTCTTTCACCCGCACATGTCAGCAGCTCGATGCGTTCAATCCCCCTCAACACCGTACCATCCTCAATACCAACCGCCGATATCCTCGCCACAGATTCAAAAGCACTTGCACCCAAGAAGAAGCAAATGTTCGCTCTTGGTGGATCTTCCGGTGAAGACTCACTCAGTGAACAAGCAGCTTCTATGGATGACAAACCATTGACACTTCAACAAAAGAAGAAGCCAGCTAAATTCAGCTTCGGTGGATCATCGAACGAAGACGAGAGCTCCCTACCAAACAGAATGCAACCGCGTAGTGCATTAACTGACAAGCTTCAAAAGCCTTTGGCCAAGAAGCAAACCTCTTTCCAAGAAGAGGTTGCCACTAGAACCATTCAAGAGGAAGCATTCGATGATGATGTCTTCGAGACAGATGATGAGGACGATGTCGACGAATCTGCCATTGACGATGATGATGATTCTTCCGATTGGGAAGATTCAGTCGAGGACTCTGGAAACGCAAGTATCGATGACAAGACCTTCTTTCAACGAGTTGATTCAAGACCTCAACTTACCTCTAGGCGATCATTGATCACTACAATGCTTCACCAAAACGATCGTGCTCAAGCACTTGCCACCGAAGCTTCTCGATCTACTCCAGCTCTTCGAAGATCTCGAAACTCTTCACCAAGTGGTCCTTCCCTTGCAGCATCACCAGAATCCGATGAAACTCCTCTTATGATGAGAGGACTCAAACCAATTGCCGAGCTTCCTCGTGGAGCTCAACCTATTATCAAGACAACCACCAACACTACCGCACATCAACAAGCACTCTCACCAAGAACTACAAGAAGAAACATGCTCGCAACTGAATTGACTGTTAGTCTTCGACAAAATCTCCTTTGGGAGAGAAGACAAAAGTCATCAGTCAATGAAGCTGCTGCAGCTCTCAAACGAAGACACACTGCACATGATGTTGCAAACCTTAAACAATACCCAGAGGGTGTTTATATGGATAAGGATGATCAAGCTCTTAACTCAAGCTGGAATCAATATTTCAGTCAAGGGTTGGGAGAGTATCATTCCAAGGGGTGGTAAATATTTGGACAATACTACGTGTTAGTCGCATAATGTAATTGGTTCCCTGCGCATCGAGTAAACAAATATCAGCATACAACAATTTATACGTTTGACTTATATTACCTCCTGGTCAATATAGAGTCTTACATCGACTTCACAGTCAAAACTGCATTCATCGTCATGGAGTTTCTTGGCATAGAAACAAGACGTGTGGAATTTTTACATGGTCATAGCATTGGGCACGAATTAATGTCTTTTTGCTTTTTTTTTTGGTTTGCATTATAGCGAATGTTTTACAATCACAGGATCGAGGAGGGGTGGGATATTTGTCTGCTTTTATTTTTATTTTTACTTTTCTTCTATTACATATTCACATAGCGACTTGGAAGAAAAAGGTCAACAACTTCCACACATATTTGAGGGATGGAAAGAACACTGGTATGGGAATAAACTGGTATGGAATGGGATATTATGGATCGGTGTTCTTTTGCGTCTTTTTTTCTTCTTCATTTTACACAAAAGCTTTTTTTTGAGGAAAAGTGTTATGAAGGAAACTGAATGGTTTCTTTTTCAAAGAATGTTTTGATACCAGCGGATTTTATTTCAACTGGCGTTGGGATGATACCACATAATGGATTTTTAAGAAAGTCCTTGGGATTTTTTTTTAGTTCGAGCTTTTCCTCTTTTTGAGAGAATAAGATCATGAACTCCCGAGAGGGAGCATGAATCTTTGTATATGATCTAAATGGACGGGAACTGGAATGGAAGGATAGGCAGTGGATGATATAAAAGTTAAGGGGGAATGGGAATACGGAACAATTGTATTATGACTTGCAAAATGAAAGCAAGCAGAGATTAGATAGTTTTTAGTGAGGGGAAAGGAGAGGGGGGGAGAAGAAGAGAATAAAAAATAAAATATTGATACAAACTTTTTGATTCCTTTGATATGATTGTGAGTGATTTGATATGGTGTGAGTGACTTGAAGTATTATTGAATGTTTGGATTAACTGGCAGTAGTGATTCGGAAATGAAGATGAGATGTTTGGTAATTGAGAAAAGTAAAGATGGGGGATGAGGATGAGGATAAGGATGTTGAATGCTAGGTTATGGAGGAGGAGGAGGAGGATGATAACAATACTAATAGTTTGGGGAGGGATATTCGAATAGAGA